>JAQSUU010000617.1:1800000-2128563 GCA_038087645.1 Saccharum hybrid cultivar R570
TCTCGGCAATAATGACCTCAGATGGATCCGGGTTGCCCATTGGACCCAAGAAAAAGCTAGTTGGGTTGTCTTCTAGAGGGATTGAGATTTTGTTCTTGAGGTCCTATAGCAAAGTAAAGGTGGAAGAATCGTTCAAAATGCAAGCAGTAGCAAAGGGAGAATAAGGCAGGAAGAAAATAATTACCTCAGGTATGTTGTCGATTGACGCCATGGGTGAGGAGATTCAAGCGCGATTATCGGGTGAAGCTCTCGATGGACCTCGATTTCGCTAAGGTTTCGATGGAGGCGGTGACTGAGAATTTTGAAGAAGCAGTTAGGGTTCAGAGTCGAGTGAAGAGGGAAATGGAAGATTGGTAAATATATTGAAAACTTAGCTGGGCGGCTAAGGGAATAAGATCAGCAATTTTGGAATAAAATCACTTTTATCGCAAAATTGGGGGGCATGTGTTGACACCAGATTTTGGTAAAGGGATTTTGCAACTATGGGCCTAGGTGTCAAGTCTAGGAAAAGCTTAGTAGAGGGATCAGTTAATACAGATGAAACCAATCAAGATAGACTATGTCGACCAAAGTTCTTCGTGCCAAGATCGAAGGAGCCAAAACACATCGGACTCTGTCAAAGAAGGGAAAGATTGGAGTCCAAGTTATCTTTTTTTCTATTTTCTTTTGTAAGCAAGTCGTGTCCAATTAGGACTCATGTCAAGGTTCCAGGCTACAAATATTAAAGCCTCGACTATTGTAAAGATATACAATCAACCATTTTCGGCTCCCGCCAAACCCATAGGAGTAGAAGTAGAGTAGATTCCAGCGAAATCTTCAAAGAAGCAGGGCTGCATCAGTTGGGTCTGACCTCCAGTTTGCTTGTAAGTATTGCCACGGTTTATATCTTGTTTGTAAGGCTGCATCGATTAGCTTCGAACTCGAGCAAGCTTGGTATAAGCTAGTCATTGGTTTAGATTCTATTTGTAAGGCTGCATTGGTTAGGTCCAACCTCTTATAGATAGTTGATCTAAGCTAGTTATCGGCTCTATTAGATTTGGCAATCTAATAGGTTCATTAAGTTATCTATATTGTTTATTCAAATTGATCTATTTATTATAACAATATCACGGCCCAATCAAGATTGATGGATTGCTAGCTTCTAATATCATTAAAATCCACTATTTTAGATGCTTTTATGCTCATCTCTGTCAAAACAGTCAATTTAGGTTTATATCGGTAAATCTGTCGATCTTGATTGTTTTGTGTTGTGCGTTCGAGCTAGTTGTGCAATTATAGATTAATTTAAGATTAAAGTAGGCTTGACCTGATAGCTTGTTATGGCTGTATCTTCGGACCTCACTATCAGGTTTATTAGACCAGATTTGCTTTGATCTTAGATCAATTTATGATTGAATGGATAGATCTCGTTCGTGCTTCATGGACCCTGTATCGGCTAATTAGCCGATCCAGTTGCGCTTTTCACCAGTAGCATGTACGCGTAGTTCGACTAGCTGCTGATTACTCTTTTATACTCGTTTTATATACTTAGAACACACCGTTATTAAGGTTGTATCCTCGGGATCCCCACTGTTAGCGATGTTCTGAATATATCTAGTAAGTGTAGGAGGTTAATTAGTGCTTAACCGCTATTCATGCACGTTACATATTTTTGAATATATCTATCCATGCGTATTGACTAAGTTAGACCGGCTGTTTATATATTATATTTGATGATTACTTTAAAAAGCCGTTCTGATCTCATTATTATTATTGCAAGCTTTATTGTTAGGAGTTGACTTTATAGTCAATTTTCTTTGACCACTGGCTATCTTATGACCGCATATTTTGAAACTATCTGGGAACAAACCGGCAGGTTTTATAATTTAACATTTCCTTTTTCCTTGTCAATTACAGGTTAAATTAACTGGCACGCCTTATTTCGTTCTCGTCCAGACCAGCTTGTTGAGGCTTAGGGAATATTCAAGACTCTTGCTTCACATGATCCTGTTGGCCTCTCAAGTGTGTTGGCATAGGAACACATTTTTGTGTCAACACTTGTATACGCAACTATCAGCGTCCATATCAACAATAGTACCACACCATTTATCTTGCTTAGTATGGACGCATTAGAAAACGAATCATCTCTCCATATCAACAATTAATAGTACCTTTTACCCAGCAACAACTAACAAACCACACCGTAAACAAGAATTCATGTATCTGTGTTAAAATTTAGATAAATAAAGTAATTGCTAGGAAAAAACTATTTTATGTTTTACTTCCTAATATTTTTAGAAGTAATTTTTAAAAGGATAATAACCATGACCCTTCCACACAAAAACACAAAACAAAAGAAAGAATACACATTCCAAAGAGGATTGGTTAGTGTAATGAGTGTGAAATTAAAAGCAAGGTAGGTTTGCAAAGGTTGATATAGTAATAATATAATGGGGCTTAAGCATTTCTACCCTTGTTTTGAAGCATAATGGTGATTTTGTCCTCATTTTTTTAACTTTGTGATTTTACTCCAGTGATTTCAAAACAAAGGAAGAATTTACCCTTGCTCTGTGTAGCCCCCTCTAATGGTGTTAACTTTTGAATAAAAGGACAACTTTACCCATGCGTTTTTACCCCTGTTTTATTTTGATATTTGTGTTTTTACCTCTATTTTTAGATCTGCAATTTGGCAATTATATTATATGGAATTATACAATTTTATCGGTGCAAAACTAAACAATTTTTAGAAAAATTTGACAGCATTTCAGCTAACAATCCATATAAACAGAGTATAAGACACAACAAATTAATATCACACACATTTCATTAGTTGAACTAATAGCAGTGTCAACCTTTGATACATGAGATGCATATACAAACAAGCCAATTTTGCAGCCAGTAGTCAAGAACAATCTGTTCTTCTCCAACGAGTAGCAAATCCGATCCACAAAATGATCGGATCAGACACACGCGGGGAACCGAAAGGCCCCCTCTTCCTTTTTTTTTTTGTTGATATAATATCTACAGCAGTACAGCCTCTACCACTTGGATTAGCAGCGCGAATGGAAGAGCAAACGATTGCCACCTGTCCCCGTTGGCGATCAAGAACAGCAGTTAGCGCATACCAATCCGTTCTTGTTGCACTTGCTGCAGCAGACAATGCGGCCCTCCTCCTCGACGAACACCTTGTGGCTGCCGCAGCAGCCATTGAACGGGACGAACTCGCAGAGAAAGGTCGGGTCCTGCCCGGCCGTGCCATCGAGGAGGCACAGCAGCTGGCTGGTCTCATTCTCAGCTGCTGGACCTCGTCCACACCGCCGACGAGGCGGCCGGGCGCTTGGAGCTCCAGGCAGAGCACAGAGCTAGGGGGATGGTTGGGGCTAAGGCCGCCTGGGGAACCCGCGCGGCGCCCCTGCCACCATGGGCACCAAGGTTCTCAACATTGGATTTGGTGTGCCTGGTAAATATAGTAATTATTACCCATTTTATGGTTTACTTCCCATTATTTTAGAATTATTTTTAAAAGGATAATAAGCATGATCCTTCCACCCAAAAACACAAATGAAAAGAAAGAATACAAATTCCTAAGAGATCACATTGGATTTGGTGTAATGCGTGTGAAAATATATATTAAAACCAAGGTAGGTTTGAAAAGATTGAGAAATATAGTAAGATAATTGCATTGCTTCATCAACAGGTTCTAGCAGCCGGAGACTGTTTCTTCAGTTGGTAGGTTGAACTTGGACTTTTTCAGTCATTAACGTGTTCACGTCGCCACACTTGCCACTGTGGCTGCCTATATAAACACACCATCCCCATGCCCAAAGCATCAACAGAGAGGCGCAAACTCAACAAGCAGCTCTCTATAGCTGAGTTCGAATAGCACAATCATAAAAGCGAGCGAAAAATTAAACCAGATGGCTCCCGCCACCTGCTTACTCCTCGTTTCTTTTCTAGCATTGGTCACTTCTCAGGCCATTGCTTCTGACCCTAGCCCGCTCCAGGACTTCTGTGTAGCCGACATACACTCTCCAGGTATGCATGCACTCATTTTAAGGGCACGTTTGGAAGCCCGGTATTTAGTCCGAAACACCTATAAATTACAGGCCCGTCAATTTTTCCAATGCAAGCAAAAGAATTAGTTGTTTGGATGGCCAGTGAGCACACTAATTTTACATACGGATTGAGCCAAAACCGGTGTAAAATAAAAATCACCTCCTCCGGCCCAGAAAAGAAAACGGCACGTATCGGGCCATCGCACGATCGTGCTCACACCTCCCGTCACTGTCACGCCCACTCCCGCAGCCCCACCCTCCTCCCCCACACGCCACTGCTTCTTCCCCTGCTGCACGAGCTTTCTTATAGTAAATTGAGTATCAAATAATAATCATTTGTCACAACAAACATTATATTTTTTATGTATGTCCTAATGTTTTCTGATCTCTGTGTACCTATTTTCCTTCATCTTTGTATATGCAGTGAAGGTGAATGGATTTGTTTGCAAGGACCCCATGGCCGTGAACGCAGATGACTTCTTCAAGGCAGCGAACCTTGACAAGCCTAGGGACACAATGAAAAGCAAGGTCGGATCCAATGTCACTTTGATCAATGTCATGCAGTTGCCCGGACTCAACACCCTAGGCATCTCGTTGGCTCGCATTGACTACGCACCATTAGGTCAGAATCCGCCACACACCCACCCACGTGCCACAGAGATTCTCACCGTGCTCGAGGGTACACTCTATGTTGGATTTGTCACCTCCAACACAGACAACGGTAACAAGCTATTCGCCAAGGTTCTCAACAAGGGTGACGTGTTTGTATTCCCCCAAGGGCTCGTACACTTCCAATTCAACCCTATCCATGACAAGCCTGCTGTCGCAATCGCTGCACTAAGCAGCCAGAACCCCGGGGCTATTACTATTGCCAACGCAGTCTTTGGATCAAAACCACCGATCTCAGATGATGTGTTGGCCAAGGCTTTCCAGGTGCAAAAGGGAACAATTGATTGGCTCCAAGCTCAATTCTGGGAGAACAACCACTACTAAGTAAATTGAGACTCACTTCATTGTACGAAGATACGTTTATATGCATTTTGCATACTCCTGTGTGTATTCAATTACGACATGCTACAGCCGAGATATAATATATAGAATAAATGGGAAGTATTTGTAACCAAATACTGTTTTTGTGTCCCTGCTGCAAACTATACCACCACATGTTCTTTTTGAATATTTAAATTGAAGTACGTGAGGATCCAACATAATTTAATGAATATTGCTTGTATATGCTATGCCGTTACTCATATAAACAATATTTCTCGACAGTAATTTAGAGATGAATATTGCATGGAGCCGTCCAAATTACTAGGCTAAACTGAACTATCAACTGGTAGATCGCCTATGTCCTTGCATGGTTTATGTGTCCGAGCCATCGGAGAGCCACACATCAACCTCCAACGAACAAACTCGATCCTCACCGCAATTTGGAACCCACGATAACTGGCACTAGTTTTTTTTCTGGAGGATAACAGGAGGGTGCAAGCCCCTATTGTGCTTTTATTCAAGTACAAGACGCCAGGTATAGGATGCGTCGTGTGTGATCACCACTTTGCGGTGGCCAGAACCACCGACACCGCCGTCAAAGCCAGAGTCGCCCCACCCCCAAGGACGACGTGGTCTTCTTCGGCAAGATCGTCACCGCTGGTGGAACCTTTACCGTCGGCCAAGCCCTTAGCTTTGGGAGCTTAGACTACATCGCTGACCACAGCGGTGAACTCCGCCTCTTTAAGGAGACTTTGTCGGAGGACAGCATGTCCCCGATGTCGTACCCTCCGTTGGGCTTCCTAGGTGCCGACCTAGAGGTGTTGGCCTAGCAGATCCGCCCTTGGTTTGGGCCCAAACCCCATCATGTCACACCGCCGTTGGATGTTATACACAATGGAGAGAGTCCATCCCTAGACTGTCACTAGAAATGGGCTACCACCTCCCCACCATTTCTGAAATGTCCTTCCCAACCTCCCATACGGCATCCAGAATATCATGGTGCCATTCTAGCTGGAACTGGAGCTCCTCGTTAGCTGGGCAATTTTCTAGAGATACTCTCGAGGCTCGGTCTAGAGTATGACTCCAACGAGACTGATAACTATTCCCCAACATGCAAGTGCTTCTACATCGATGAGGATCCGGCAGCCGGCGATGCCCCTGAGCTCACACCCCTAGCCTAAGTCCGACCACCCGTGCCGCCTACCTCAAGGAGAAGGTGGAGCGCCTCAAGGCCCGATGACCTAGAGGATAACCATGATGAGCTCGGGAGGAGAAGGGAGGAGGTCAAGCACCAGTGGGCCATCCACCGTGAGAAACATAGTCGCGTGGAGTCCCTCGACGTATTGTGCTTCCCCATGCAGCATACAACATGGAAACCGTAGGCTGCCGTCTCAGCGACATCTTTGACACACCAGACCCGAGGACCAATGAGAAGCTTCGGGAGGCTTGACGTCTTCTCCACATCGATCTCAAATAGTAGGCAGAAGGCTCAGCATCCCATCCCCGCAACGTTGCCTCAAAGCTGTCCCAGCCTGATGCCAACCATTGATGACGGTCACTCTGACGTGCATTGCCCGCAACAAAATGGCAGTAGCAGTGATAGCACCAAAAACAGCTCCGAACGACCGAGGTTGAGAGTTGCCAAACCTCAGCAGAAGCAAAGGGTCGAACCCAGCTCACGCCGACCTCCTGTAAATGACCGGATCGAAGAAGATCGGGACATGCGGGACATTGTTGTGTGTTCATAACAGCGGCAAGCATCGTGGATGTTTGTTAGAAGTCGATGTGTGGGACTCGCTTGGCTTAGACACTCAAGACATGGAAGGAACACAACTCGATTTATCCTGTTTCGGGCTTCTGAGCCCAATGCCTAGTTGTATGGTGATCTTCATGCTAGGATGCCCAATCAGGTGTTACCATGGTGCAAATCGAGAGAGACTAGAAACGCGGGCATGGCTTTGCCGCGCCTTCCCTTCCGATTGGGCCAATGGCAATAAGAATATAGGTGTAGTGATGAGAAACTCAGCAATTTTTTTTCATTTTATGTTTTTTATGTATTTTCGAGACTTTGTCATCGTAAAGGTATAATTTTATTTATATATTATTTTGGGTATTGAAATAGAATTATCATATCTTTTTTACTATATTTGTCGTAGAGAAAGAAGGGGTCAAATTATTTATTAACGAGTGAGAAGCATAAGTTGGCAGAAGGTTGATAGTATTTTCCTAATGAAGTAGTGGTGTAGAGCTAGTACGTAAAGATGTAGGAGAACATTGGTTTTTCATAGCAAAATATGATGTTAAGGTTGTGTTGGTACTTTCTTTATGGTAGTAGTTTTAGTATTTAAAATAACGCATTGTTGTAATAACTGTCGATATGATTTTAACCCTAAAAAGCATAGGTAAAAATTTTTATGAAAAAATTCCTATGCGTTGCATAGATCTTCTCTTGTGGATTTTAGATTAGCTTGTTTTTCTATTTTACGGTTTTTGTGTGATTTACTACACATTTTTAAAGTTTCAGTCTATATGATTTTACCCCTTAAAAGTATATGTAAAAGTTTATATGAAAAAATAATTACTAAAACATGAGATATTATGGATGCACTGCATAGATCTACTCGTGAGGATTTCAGATCAACTTGATTTTCTAATTTATGATTTTTCTGTGATTTACTATGTAATTTTAAAGTTTCAGCTAATTTATTTTTTTTGAAAAAAGAGATATAATGAATGGTGGATTGCGTGTTTATTTGAGAAAAATATGAGGAGGTTTTCGCAAAAATTTTGGAGAGGGTCTCTGGAGCGCGGGTTGATTTTCCATAAAGGAAAGGTCTTGTTTGCAAAAAAACCCGGAGCCCATCTGATCTGGACTGTGGGTTGATTTTGAAAAATTCTGAGGTTGTTTCACAAAATATATTAAGAGGGCCTCTGGAGCGCGGGTTGATTTTCGAAAAATAGAAGGGTTTTTTTCCAAAATGACCACGGCTCGAATGATCTGGGTTGTCCGCGCGCCCAATCAAACAGCCGCGAAAAGCGAGTGACGTGGCCACGCTGGCCGGCCAGCTTTTGGCGGCAGGATTCATATGGAAAAAATTGTTGGGGGATCACTCGGTGCTATCCTAGAGTTCTCCCATCTTCTTCCCCGAATAAGCAAGAAGCTGCTCTTTCACTAAGTTAATTGGGTTTGACCTGTCAAGCTACCTTCTTGTCCGTCCATCTATCAGACATTTAGTCTGGTTCCGTCTCTTTGTTTCTTTCTCTCTTCTCTCGGTGAGCTGTGCCTCCCTTTATATTCTGAGGAGGACACAGTGTACAAGTCGGTTTCGTTCTAGTCTACGGTCTATGCACCGAGTGGGTCCTCCACTTTGGCGTTGGTGGACACAACTTTGTCGCGTAGGGAGGAGCTGATAGTGCCACAACTGCCTCCTGACATCACTGCCACCGTTCTAGCGCTTGACCATCAGGGGCTGCCAGCTGCAGAGCTACCTCCCCGGGTGATCCTTCTTGATGCTTTCTTGGCTAGCAAGGAGCCCACGCCTGGAGAGGCTGACGAGTGGGCCTTGGAGCCCTTCACCCCTAGAGTTGGTGAAGTCCCTTATCCTGTTGTGTCATGCAGGTTGCGTGACCCTGTCGAGAGAGTGGCAGACAGGGCTTGGTGCCCTTTCAACGAACAGACGGCGTGGCCTCTCCATACTTGTCAGGCATCATATGTCTGTACAGTTCCTGAACCAGGACCTGACCTATGGCTCAGGACGTCGGTTGTTGCTCGGGCGCTAGTCGAGGTGTGCATAGAGTAGGAGTCAGGCTCGGGACGCCACCGCTGAGCAGTTAGAGGCCGTGACGAGCCCGGGAGCCCCGAGCAACAGCTACAGTCATGCTCGGACTTTCCATGACTCCTTCCAAAGGGTGTGTGTGAGCCTACCCAATGGGTATAGCCCCCAAGCCCGCAGACAATCTGTGAGATCGGTCGAGTGGTCCGTTGGTTGGTTTCCTCTTCCCAGGGACTTGACATGCCCCTATGTTGGACTCTCATCAAACAACATCGAGGCAAGGCGACACGCCTAAGCCTAGTCGCTAAGCCCCGACCAATGAGAGGGTAGTCTGAGCCAGGACCGCTTTGGCCCGCATGCGTTTGGGACCAGGATATGGGTGGCTTGCTACCCCAAGTGCTTCCAACCATCAGCCCACACATCGGCAAAATTGACGGGGAGACCAAATTAATGTTAGATATTATGGGCTTGACCCATTTATTTAATATCTTTATTAAGCTCTATGGTCCGTACATGTGCATTAATGGTTTTTATACCATATGGGAATTTAATCGAGAGGCGGCTCTACTTGAATACTTGATCATTGACTGGTCTATTTGAGGCGTGGCATGGCGAGGCAGGCAGGCGACGAGCGAGCGGACAGGCAGGTGACGAGCGAGTGAACGGGCATTTATTTTGTCACTCAATCTCTCTTTGATGGAATTGATTGGAGGAGTTTCTGTTAACTCCCATGACGAATTGATTGGAGGAGTTTCTATTAACTCCTGTGACTTTTGGCTCTCCATCTCCGTCTCTCCCGCCACAAGGGGAGATGTGACTCCTCGGTGCCGCCAGCTTCTCCTCTTATGGCCTCCGCCTATAAGACAAATCCTCCTCTCTCGGTTAAGGATTCTTAGTGAAGTACACCACTTTCCAGCAAGTGCAAGTTCTTCTCGCTCCACCTCCGGTGAGCACCAGAGATGGAAGAGTAGACCTCCGGAACGCGTCTCCGTCGTGGGCTTCACCTGCTCGGGTGAAGACGGACGATTACGTTTTTGGGGAGTGTCGGTGGTGGCACGAATACTCGCTGGTGAACCTGTAGCGGCGCGTCTTCACAGCATCCTTTTCTGCACTGCATCGAGCGGGACAACTACAGCAACAAAGCACCACCATGGCCTTTCCTGGTGCGAGCGGCTCCGCCGCAGGGTATAATCTCCTTCACCCTTTTCTGAGTTTCATTATCGATATCATGATGTTCCTAGGCAATACTGCTTTCATATTCAGCATGCTCTGTTTGATTGATTTGGATGATTATGCTAGTACTGTGTTTCTGGTTCCTTTTAATTTTGTGAACATCATGATCTTGATATTTGAGAACACATCTTTTATATTTATGATCATATCTGTGTTGCTTCAACTGTGTAAAACAATGTTTCACACGTGTTTCGGTACTATAATTTTCCTTATCATCATATTAACAATTGTCATGAATTGGTTATGTCTTTTTATTCATGAAGTCACTCTTATTTTTATTGCGTCATTTTTATGGATTAAAATAAATATGCGAATGCCTTATTTTTCAACATTCCAAAAACGTAATTTCAGGCCATTTTCATCTGTTGGCTTTGTGGGCATGCTAAAGCCCACGCCGTTTGAGGGCACTCACTACAAGAGGTGGCGTGAGAAAGCCCTTCTGTGGTTGTCGGCCATGCGCTGTGGTCATGTGCTCAATGAGCAGCCTGCTACTGTAAGATCCGAGGAGGAGGATCAGGCTTGGGGACATGCTGAGATCATGTGCAAGGCTGCACTATTGAGCATCATCAGTGACTCTCTGGTTGATGCTTACATACCACTCCCGACTGGCAGAGCTGTGTGGGAGGCTCTTGAGGCCCGGTATGGTCTTTTCGACGCTGGTTCTGAGCTGTACATCATGCAGCAGTTCCATGACTACAAGATGGTTGATAACCGTCCTGTAGTCGAACAGGCTCATGAGATACAGGGACTGGTGAAGGAATTGGAGTTGTACGGCTGTCCTCTTCCTTACAGGTTCATGGCAGGGTGCATGATTGCTAAGCTGCCACCTTCCTGGACTGATTTTGCTACTACCTTGAAACACAAGAGGCAGCAGTTTAGCATTGCTGAACTTGTTGGCACTCTTGATGTTGAGGACAAGGCAAGAGCAAAGGATGTCAAGGGAAAGAGCAAGGGCGGGAATGGTGAGGCGACTACTAGTGCACATGTGGTGCAAAAGTTTCGTCCTAAGCCACAAAACAAGAAGCCCCAGCAGGAGCTTAAGCAGAGACCCACTATCTCCTTCAAGAAAGGTAATAATAAGAAGATGGGATTAGACAAGGCAAAGATGAACTGCTTCACTTGTGGAAACACTGGCACTTCTCTAGAGAGTGTCCTGAGGCTAAGTGGAAGCCCCCACCAAAGGCGAAGACAGTCAACACCATTGAGACTGATGCAGATGCTTCTGGGTACGGTAATTTATCTTCATTTACAGTTTGTTCCTCACCTGATTGGTGGGTTGATACAGGTGCAAATATACATTTGTGTGCTGATAAGTCCTTGTTTTCTTTTTACCAGATTGGGAGGAGTGCAGCCTTGCTGATGGGGAATGGCGCGCGTGCTAGTGTTCATGGTGTTGGTACGGTGGATCTGAAGCTTACTTCGGGGAAGACCGTACAACTCAAGAACGTGCATCATGTCCCCTCAATATGGAAAAATCTTATTAGTGGCTCTCTGCTATGTCGAGACGGTTTTAAACTTGTGTTTGAGTCGAATAAATGTGTTATGTCGAAGTATGGAACCTTTGTTGGAAAAGGCTATGAGAGCGGAGGCTTGTTCCGTTTGTCATTGGTTGATACTTTACCTCTTGCAGTGAATAATGTCATTAATAACGTTAATGTTGAGATGGATGTTTGGCATTCTCGATTATGTCATGTTAATTTTGGTTGCATGTCCCGCTTAGCTGGTTTGAATTAAATTCCTAAATTTGATGTTGCCAAAAGTTCCAAATGCCATACATACATTGAGGCAAAACAGCCTCGCAAGCCTCACAAGGTAGTTGCGGCGAGAGAGTTGGCACCACTTGAACTCATCCATTCTGATATTTGTGAAATGAACGAAATTTTGACAAAAGGTGGTAAGAGATACTTCATAATGTTCATAGATGATTGCACTCGATATTGCTATGTGTACCTAATTAAAACAAAAGATGAGGCATTACATTATTTTAAAACCTTTAAAGCTGAGGTTGAGAATCAACTTGAAAAGAAAATCAAACGTTTACGGTCCGATCGCGGGGGAGAATATTTCTCTAATGAATTTTCTGAGTTTTGCACGATGCATGGTATAATCCATGAGAGGACACCTCCATACTCACCACAATCCAATGGGATTGCTGAGAGAAAGAACCGCACTCTAACTGACTTGGTGAATGCCATGTTGGAGACAGCTGGTTTATCTAAGGAATGGTGGGGTGAGGCAATTTTAACTGCGAATCATGTCCTAAATAAAGTGCCCACAAAGAACAAAGAAATCACTCCATTTGAGGAATGGGAGAAAAAGAGGTTAAATATTTCTTATCTTCGCGTTTGGGGTTGATTGGCCAAAGTGAACGTGCCAATAAACAAAAAGCGAAAGCTTGGACCAAAAACTATAGATTGTGTTTTCCTCGGCTATGCCATTCATAGTGTGGGCTATCGGTTTTTAATAATAAATTCTAGTGCTCTTGATATGGTTGTTGGAACGGTCATAGAGTCTAGAGATGCCACGTTCTTTGAGAATGAATTTCCAATGAAAATAGGTGCACCTAGCGTGTCTAGTCATGACTCTATTCCTGAATTTCATGAATCGAATATATACGCTGATGATAACACCCATGAGCTTGAGCAAAATCCTAAGGAGGATGATAATACTGTCACTCAAAGGAGTAAGAGGCAAAGAGTTGCAAAATCCTTTGGAGAAGACTTTATTATATATCTCGTGGATGACACTCCCACAACCGTTTCTGAGGCATACTCTTCTCCTGATTGTGACATGTGGAAGGAGGCAGTGCAAAGTGAGATGGACTCTATTATGTCCAATGGGACGTGGGAAGTGGTTGATCGTCCATTTGGTTGCAAACCTGTGGGCTGCAAATGGGTGTTTAAAAAGAAGCTGAGACCTGATGGTACAATCGAGAAGTACAAAGCTAGGCTGGTTGCTAAGGGTTATACACAGAAGGAAGGTGAAGATTACTTTGATACTTACTCACCTGTTGCTCGACTGACGACCATTCGTGTGTTGCTATCCCTGGCTGCCTCACATGATCTTTTTATTCATCAGATGGATGTTAAGACAGCCTTCCTAAATGGAGAGCTTGAGGAAGAGATCTATATGGATCAGCCTGATGGGTTTATTACAAATGGTCAGGAGGGTAAAGTTTGTAAGCTATTAAAGTCCCTGTACGGCCTAAAGCAAGCCCCCAAGCAGTGGCATGAGAAGTTTGATAAAACTTTAACTTCAGCCGGCTTTGTTGTGAATGAAGCTGATAAATGTGTATATTATCAGTTTGGTGGTGGTGATGGTGTGATACTATGCCTATATGTGGATGATATATTAATATTTGGCAACAATCTAAATGTGATCAATGAAGTAAAAGATTTTTTGTCAAGTAATTTTGAGATGAAAGACTTGGGTGAGGATGATGTTATTCTCAACATTAAGCTTTTAAGGGAGGAAGGAAATGGTGGGGTAACTCTTTTGCAGTCCCACTATGTGGAAAAGGTGTTGAACCGATTTGGGTACAGTGAGTGTACGCCTGCTCCTACTCCGTACGATCCAAGCATTCATTTGAGGAAGAATCACAGAATTGCAAGAGACCAATTGAGATATTCACAGATAATTGGTTCTCTCATGTACCTAGCTAGCGCAACCAGGCCTGATATCTCGTTCGCTGCAAGCAAACTGAGCCGGTTTGTGTCAAATCCAGGAGATACTCACTGGAATGCTCTTGAGAGAGTGCTGCGCTATTTGAAAGGGACTATGAGTTACGGCATTCACTTTTCTGGGTATCCGAGGGTACTGGAGGGTTATTGTGATGCTAACTGGATTTCTGATGCGGATCAGCTGTATGCCACGAGTGGATACGTGTTCCTGCTTGGAGGTGGTGTTGTTTCTTGGAAGTCTTGCAAGCAGACTGTCTTAACGAAGTCTACAATGGAAGCAGAACTGACTGCATTGGATACCGCTAGTGCTGAGGCAGAGTGGCTCCGTGATCTCCTAATGGATTTGCCGATTGTTGAGAAACCAATCCTAGCAATTTCCATGAACTGTGATAATCAAATTGTGATCACTAAGGTAAACAGTTCTAAGGATAATATGAAGTCCACAAAGCATGTGAAGAGACGTTTGAAGACTATCAGAAAACTGAGAAACTCCGGAGTAATTACATTAGACTATGTTCATACATCAAATAATCTAGCAGATCAATTCACTAAGGGTCTGTCACACAATGTGATAGAAGGTGCGTCAAGGGAACTGGTTTTGAGACCCACATAGAGCCATCAACAGTGGTAATCTGTTCTATGTGATCGGAGATCCCGTGAATTAGGATGGCAAAACAAACTGTTGATTGACTGAGGGAGAGACCCCTTAGATTATAGCCCAGTTCGTTGGAGATGCACCGTCTCTCCACTACTATTAGGCAGGATGATTACGTTCTTAATGTGATCCGAGCGGCTTGCTATAGCGGGGATGTTGTCCTACAGAACATCCTATAAGGAACACACCTATATGAGCTCGATTGCTAGTCACAATCTATGAGATATGGGTAATCTCTAGATGCTCATGAAAAGGCCTCGAAGTGTGACTTATATGCTTCAAAACAGAGGGAAGGCACTTGGCAGCCTAGTATCAGTTAAGAGGTTATGTGAAACTCATCTCGCACAAAATTGTTAATTCAAGGTTCTGTCCATTGTTCAGTTGTGGATGAGTGTAGCTAGCTTTCTAGATGGATGTTCAACTTAACAGTCTCCATCGAAACACTGGTATATAAAAGGAATGTGGTTCTGAGAACTTCAAACTGCGTACCTTAGAGTTTGGTGGGGATTGTTAGATATTATGGGCTTGACCCATTTATTTAATATCTTTATTATACTCTATGGTCCGTACATGTGCATTAATGGTTTTTATACCATATGGGAATTTAATCGAGAGGCGGCTCTACTTGAATACTTGATCATTGACTCGTCTATTTGAGGCGTGGCATGGCGAGGCAGGCAGGCGACGAGCGAGCGGACAGGCTGGTGACGAGCGAGCGGATGGGCATTTATTTTGTCACTCAATCTCTCTTTGATGGAATTGATTGGAGGAGTTTCTGTTAACTCCCATGACGAATTGATTGGAGGAGTTTCTATTAACTCCTGCGACTTTTGGCTCTTCGTCTCCGTCTCTCCCGCCGCAAGGGGAGATGTGACTCCTCGTGCCGCCGGCTTCTCCTCTTATGACCTCCGCCTATAAGACAAATCCTCCTCTCTCGGTTAAGGATTCTTAGCGAAGTACACCACTTTCCAGCAAGCGCAAGTTCTTCTCGCTCCACCTCCGGCGAGAACCAGAGATGGAAGAGTAGGCCTCCGGAACGCGTCTCCGTCGTGGGCTTCACCTGCTCGGGTGAAGACGGACGATTACGTTTTTGGGGAGTGTCGGTGGTGGCACGACTACTCGCTGGTGAACCTGTAGCGGCGCGTCTTCACAGCGTCCTTTTATGCACTGCATCGAGCGGGACAACTACAGCAACAAAGCACCACCATGGCCTTTCCTGGTGCGAGTGGCTCCGCCGCAGGGTATAATCTCCTTCACCCTTTTCTGAGTTTCATTATCGATATCATGATGTTCCTAGGCAATACTGCTTTCATATTCAGCATGCTCTGTTTGATTGATTTGGATGATTATGCTAGTACTGTGTTTCTGGTTCCTTTTAATTTTGTGAACATCATGATCTAGATATTTGAGAACACATCTTTTATATTTATGATCATATCTGTGTTGCTTCAACTGTGTAAAATAATGTTTCACAGGTGTTTCGGTACTATAATTTGCCTTATCATCATATTAACAATTGTCATGAATTGTTTTTATCTTTTTATTCATGAAGTCACTCTTATTTTTATTGCGTCATTTTTATGGATTAAAATAAATATGCGAATGCCTTATTTTTCAACATTCCAAAAACGTAATTTCAGGCCATTTTCATCTGTTGGCTTTGCGGGCAAGCTAAAGCCCACGCCGTTTGAGGGCACTCACTACAAGAGGTGGCGTGAGAAAACCCTTCTGTGGTTGTCGGCCATGCACTGTGGTCATGTGCTCAATGAGCAGCCTGCTACTGTAAGATCCGAGGAGGATGAGCAGGCTTGGGGACATGCTGAGACCATGTGCAAGGCTGCACTATTAAGCATCATCAGTGACTCTCTGGTTGATGCTTACATACCACTCCCGACTGGCAGAGCTGTGTGGGAGGCTCTTGAGGCCTGGTACGGTCTTTTTGACGCTGGTTCTAAGCTGTACATCATGGAGCAGTTCCATGACTATAAGATGGTTGATAACCGTCCTGTAGTCGAACAGGCTCATGAGATACAGGGACTGGTGAAGGAATTGGAGCTGTACGGCTGTCCTCTTCCTGACAGGTTCATGGCAGGGTGCATGATTGCTAAGCTGCCACCTTCCTGGACTGATTTTGCTACAACCTTGAAACACAAGCGGCAGCAATTTAGCATTGCTGAACTTGTTGGCACTCTTGATGTTGAGGACAAGGCAAGAGCAAAGGATGTCAAGGGAAAGAGCAAGGGCGGGAATGGTGAGGCGACTACTAGTGCACATGTGGTGCAAAAGTTTCGTCCTAAGCCACAAAAGAAGAAGCCCCAGCAGGAGCTTAAGCAGAGACCACTATCTCCTTCAAGAAAGGTAATAATAAGAAGATGGGATTAGACAAGGCAAAGATGAACTGCTTCACTTGTGGAAACACTGGGCACTTCTCTAGAGAGTGTCCTGAGGCTAAGTGGAAGCCCCCACCAAAGGCGAAGACAGTCAACACCATTGAGACTGATGCAGATGCTTCTGGGTACAGTAATTTATCTGCATTTATAGTTTGTTCCTCACCTGATTGGTGGGTTGATACAGGTGCAAATATACATGTGTGTGCTGATAAGTCCTTGTTTTCTTTTTACCAGATCGGGGGGAGTGCAGCCTTGCTGATGGGGAATGGCGCGCGTGCTGGTGTTCATGGTGTTGGTATGGTGGATCTGAAGCTTACTTCGGGGAAGACCGTACAACTCAAGAACGTGCATCATGTCCCCTCAATAAGGAAAAATCTTATTAGTGGCTCTCTGCTATGTCGAGACGGTTTTAAACTTGTGTTTGAGTCGAATAAATGTGTTATGTCGAAGTATGGAACCTTTGTTGGAAAAGGCTATGAGAGCGGAGGCTTGTTCCGTTTGTCGTTGGTTGATACTTTACCTCTTGCAGTGAATAATGTCATTAATAACGTTAATGTTGAGATGAATGTTTGGCATTCTCGACTATATCATGTTAATTTTGGTTGCAAGTCCCACTTAGCTGGTTTGAATTTAATTCCTAAATTTGATGTTGCCAAAAGTTCCAAATGTCATACATGCATTGAGGCAAAACAACCTCGCAAGCCTCACAAGGTAGTTGCGGCGAGAGAGTTGGCACCACTTGAACTCATCCATTCTGATATTTGTGAAATGAACGGAATTTTGACAAAAGGTGGTAAGAGATACTTCATAACGTTCATAGATGATTGCACTCGATATTGCTATGTGTACCTAATTAAAACAAAAGATGAGTCATTACATTATTTTAAAACCTTTAAAGCTGAGGTTGAGAATCAACTTGGAAAGAAAATCAAACGTTTGCGGTCCGATCGCGGGGGAGAATATTTCTCTAATGAATTTTTTGAGTCTTGCACGGTGCACGGTATAATCCATGAGAGGACACCTCCATACTCACCACAATCCAATGGGATTGCTGAGAGAAAGAACCTCACTCTAACTAACTTGGTGAATGCCATGTTGGAGACAACTGGTTTATCTAAGGAATGGTGTGGTGAGGCAATTTTAACTGCGAATCATGTCCTAAATAAAGTGCCCACAAAGAACAAAGAAATCACTCCATTTGAGGAATGAGAGAAAAAGAGGTTAAATATTTCTTATCTTCACGTTTGGGGTTGTTTGGCCAAAGTGAACGTGCCAATAAACAAAAAGCGAAAGCTTGGACCAAAAACTATAGATTGTGTTTTCCTCGGCTATGCCATTCATAGTGTGGGCTATCGGTTTTTAATAATAAATTCTAGTGCTCTTGATATGGTTGTTGGAACGGTCATAGAGTCTAGAGATGCCACATTCTTTGAGAATGAATTTCCAATGAAAATAGGTGCACCTAGCGTGTCTAGTCATGACTCTGTTCGTGAATTTCATGAATCGAATATATACGCTGATGATAACACCCATGAGCTTGAGCAAAATCCTAAGGAGGATGATAATACTGTCACTCAAAGGAGTAAGAGGCAAAGAGTTGCAAAATCCTTTGGAGAAGACATTATTATATATCTCGTGGATGACACTCCCACAACCGTTTCTGACGCATACTCTTCTCCTGATTCTGACATGTGGAAGGAGGCAGTGTAAAGTGAGATGGACTCTATTATGTCCAATGGGACGTGGGAAGTGGTTGATCGTACATTTGGTTGCAAACCTGTGGGCTACAAATGGGTGTTTAAAAAGAAGCTGAGACCTGATGGTACAATCGAGAAGTACAAAGCTAGGCTGGTTGCTAAGGGTTATACATAGAAGGAAGGTGAAGATTACTTTGATACTTACTCACTGTTGCTCGACTGACGACCATTCGTGTGTTGCTATCCCTGGCTGCCTCACATGATCTTTTTATTCATCAGATGGATGTTAAGACAGCCTTCCTAAATGGAGAGCTTGAGGAAGAGATCTATATGGATCAGCCTGATGGCTTTATTACAAATGGTCAGGAGGGTAAAGTTTGTAAGTTATTGAAGTCCCTGTACGGCCTAAAGCAAGCCCCCAAGCAGTGGCATGCGAAGTTTGATAAAACTTTAACTTCAGCCGGCTTTGTTGTGAATGAAGCTGATAAATGTGTATATTATCGATTTGGTGGTGGTGATGGTGTGATACTATGCCTATATGTGGATGATATATTAATATTTGGCAACAATCTAAATGTGATCAATGAAGTAAAAGATTTTTTGTCAAGTAAATTTGAGATGAAAGACTTGGGTGAGGCTGATGTTATTCTCAACATTAAGCTTTTAAGGGAGGAAGGAAATGGTGGGGTAACTCTTATGCAGTCCCACTATGTGGAAAAGGTCTTGAACCGATTTGGGTACAGTGAGTGTACGCCTGCTCCTACTCCGTACGATCCAAGCGTTCATTTGAGGAAGAATCACAGAATTGCAAGAGACCAATTGAGATATTCACAGATAATTGGTTCTCTAATGTACCTAGCTAGCACAACCAGGCCGGATATCTCGTTCGCTGTAAGCAAACTGAGCCGGTTTGTGTCAAATCCGGGAGATACTCACTGGAATGCTCTTGAGAGAGTGCTGCGCTATTTGAAAGGGACAATGAGTTACGGCATTCACTTTTCCGGGTATCCGAGGGTACTGGAGGGTTATTGTGATGCTAACTGGATTTCTGATGCGGATCAGCTATATGCCACGAGTGGATACGTGTTCCTACTTGGAGGTGGTGTTGTTTCTTGGAAGTCTTGCAAGCAGACTGTCTTAACGAAGTCTACAATGGAAGCAGAACTGACTGCATTGGATACCGCTAGTGCTGAGGCAGAGTGGCTCCGTGATCTCCTAATGGATTTGCCGATTGTTGAGAAACCAATCCCAGCAATTTCCATGAACTGTGATAATCAAACTGTGATCACTAAGGTAAACAGTTCTAAGGATAATATGAAGTCCACAAAGCATGTGAAGAGATGTTTGAAGACTGTCAGAAAACTGAGAAACTCTGGAGTAATTACATTGGACTATGTTCATACATCAAATAATCTGGCAGATCAATTCACTAAGGGTCTGTCACGCAATGTGATAGAAGGTGCGTCAAGGGAACTAGGTTTGAGACCCACATAGAGCCATCAACAGTGGTAATCTATTCTATATGATCGGAGATCCCGTGAATTAGGATGGCGAAACAAACTGTTGATTGACTGAGGGAGAGACCCCTTAGATTATAGCCCAGTTCGTTGGAGATGCACCGTCTCTCCAATACTATTAGGCAGGATGATTACGTTCTTAATGTGATCCGAGCGGCTTGGTATAGCGGGGATGTTGTCCTACAGAACATCCTATAACGAACACACCTATCTGAGCTCGATTGCTAGTCACAATCTATGAGATATGGGTAATCTCTAGATGCTCATGAAAAGGCCTCGAAGTGTGACTTATATGCTTCAAAACAGAGGGAAGGCACTTGGCAGCCTAGTATCAGTTAAGAGGTTATGTGAAACTCATCTCGCATAAAATTGTCAATTCAAGGTTCTGTCCATTGTTCAGTTGTGGATGAGTGTAGCTAGCTTTCTAGATGGATGTTCAACTTAACAGTCTCCATCGAAACACTAGTATATAAAAGGAATGTGGTTCTGAGAACTTCAAACTGCGTACCCTAGAGTTTGGTGGGGATTGTTAGATATTATGGTCTTGACCCATTTATTTAATATCTTTATTAAAGTCTATGGTCCGTACATGTGCATTAATGGTTTTTATACCATATGGGAATTTAATCGAGAGGCGGTTCTACTTGAATACTTGATCATTGACTAGTCTATTTGAGGCGTGGCATGGCGAGGCAGGCGGGCGACGAGCGAGCGGACAGGCTGGTGACGAGCGAGCGGACGGGCATTTATTTTGTCACTCAATCTCTCTTTGATGGAATTGATTGGAGGAGTTTCTGTTAACTCCCATGACGAATTGATTGGAGGAGTTTCTATTAACTCCTGTGACTATTGGCTCTCCGTCTCTGTCTCTCCCGCCGCAATGGGAGATGTGACTCCTCGGTGTCGCCGGCTTCTCCTCTTATGGCCTCCGCCTATAAGACAAATCCTCCTCTCTCGGTTAAGGATTCTTAGCGAAGTACACCACTTTCCAGCAAGCGCAAGTTCTTCTCGCTCCACCTCCGACGAGCACTAGAGATGGAAGAGTAGGCCTCCGAAACGCGTCTCCGTCGTGGGCTTCACCTGCTCGGGTGAAGACGGACGATTACGTTTTTGGGGAGTGTCGGTGGTGGCATGACTACTCGCTGGTGAACCTGTAGCGGCGCGTCTTCACAGCGTCCTTTTCTGCACTGCATCGAGTGGGACAACTACAGCAACAAAGCACCACCATGGCCTTTCCTGGTGCGAGCGGCTCCGCCGCAGGGTATAATCTCCTTCACCCTTTTCTGAGTTTCATTATCGATATCATGATGTTCCTAGGCAATACTGCTTTCATATTCAGCATGCTCTGTTTGATTGATTTGGATGATTATGCTAGTACTGTGTTTCTGGTTCCTTTTAATTTTGTGAACATCATGATCTTGATATTTGAGAACACATCTTTTATATTTATGATCATGTATGTGTTGCTTCAACTGTGTAAAACAATGTTTCACACGTGTTTCGGTACTGTAATTTGCCTTATCATCATATTAACAATTGTCATGAATTGTTTCTGTCTTTTAATTCATGAAGTCACTCTTATTTTTATTGTGTCATTTTTATGGATTAAAATAAATATGTGAATGCCTTATTTTTCAACATTCCAAAAACGTAATTTTAGGCCATTTTCATCTGTTGGCTTTGCGGGCATGCTAAAGCCCACGCCTTTTGAGGGCACTCACTACAAGAGGTGGCGTGAGAAAGCCCTTCTGTGGTTGTCGGCCATGCGCTGTGGTCATGTGCTCAATGAGCAGCCTGCTACTGTAAGATCCGAGGAGGATGAGCAGGCTTGGGGACATGCTGAGACCATGTGCAAGGCTGCACTATTGAGTATCATCAGTGACTCTCTGGTTGATGCTTACATACCACTCCCGACTGGCAGAGCTGTGTGGGAGGCTCTTGAGGCCCGGTACGGTCTTTTCGACGCTGGTTCTAAGCTGTACATCATGGAGCAGTTCCATGACTACAAGATGGTTGATAACCGTCCTGTAGTCGAATAGGCTCATGAGATATAGGGACTGGTGAAGGAATTGGAGCTGTACGGCTGTCCTCTTCCTGACAGGTTCATAGCAGGGTGCATGATTGCTAAGCTGCCACCTTCCTGGACTAATTTTGCTACTACCTTGAAACACAAGAGGCAGCAGTTTAGCATTGCTGAACTTGTTGGCACTCTTGATGTTAAGGACAAGGCAAGAGCAAAGGATGTCAAGGGAAAGAGCAAGGGCGGGAATGGTGAGGCGACTACTAGTGCACATGTGGTGCAAAAGTTTTGTCCTAAGCCACAAAAGAAGAAGCCCCAGCAGGAGCTTAAGCAGAGACCCACTATCTCCTTCAAGAAAGGTAATAATAAGAAGATGGGATTAGACAAGGCAAAGATGAACTGCTTCACTTGTGGAAACACTGGGCACTTCTCTAGAGAGTGTCCTGAGGCTAAGTGGAAGCCCCCACCAAAGGCGAAGACAGTCAACACCATTGAGACTGATGCAGATGCTTCTGGGTACGGTAATTTATCTGCATTTATAGTTTGTTCCTCACCTGATTGGTGGGTTGATACAGGTGCAAATATACATGTGTGTGCTGATAAGTCCTTGTTTTCTTTTTACCAGATCGGGAGGAGTGCAGCCTTGCTGATGGGGAATGGCGCGCGTGCTGGTGTTCATGGTGTTGGTACGGTGGATCTGAAGCTTACTTCGGGGAAGACCGTACAACTCAAGAACGTGCATCATGTCCCCTCAATAAGGAAAAATCTTATTAGTGGCTCTCTGCTATGTCAAGACGGTTTTAAACTTGTGTTTGAGTCGAATAAATGTGTTATGTCGAAGTATGGAACCTTTTTGGAAAAGGCTATGAGAGCAGAGGCTTGTTCCGTTTGTCGTTGGTTGATACTTTACCTCTTGCAGTGAATAATGTCATTAATAACGTTAATGTTGAGATGAATGTTTGGCATTCTCGATTATGTCATGTTAATTTTGGTTGCATGTCCCGCTTAGCTGGTTTGAATTTAATTCCTAAATTTGATGTTGCCAAAAGTTCCAAATGTCATACATGCATTGAGGCAAAACAACCTCGCAAGCCTCACAAGGTAGTTGCGGCGAGAGAGTTGGCACCACTTGAACTCATCCATTCTGATATTTGTGAAATGAACGGAATTTTGACAAAAGGTGGTAAGAGATACTTCATAACGTTCATAGATGATTGCACTCGATATTGCTATGTGTACCTAATTAAAACAAAAGATGAGGCATTACATTATTTTAAAACCTTTAAAGCTGAGGTTGAGAATCAACTTGAAAAGAAAATCAAACGTTTGCGGTCCGATCGCGGGGAGAATGTTTCTCTAATGAATTTTCTAAGTCTTGCACGGTGCACGGTATAATCCATGAGAGGACACCTCCATACTCACCACAATCCAATGGGATTGCTGAGAGAAAGAACCGCACTCTAACTGACTTGGTGAATGCCATGTTGGAGACAGCTGGTTTATCTAAGGAATGGTGGGGTGAGGCAATTTTAACTGTGAATCATGTCCTAAATAAAGTGCCCACAAAGAACAAAGAAATCACTCCATTTGAGGAATGAGAGAAAAAGAGGTTAAATATTTCTTATCTTCGCATTTGGGGTTGTTTGGCCAAAGTGAACGTGCCAATAAACAAAAAGCGAAAGCTTGGACCAAAAACTGTAGATTGTGTTTTCCTCGGCTATGCCATTCATAGTGTGGGCTATCGGTTTTTAATAATAAATTCTAGTGCTCTTGATATGGTTGTTGGAACGGTCATAGAGTCTAGAGATGCCACGTTCTTTGAGAATGAATTTCCAATGAAAATAGGTGCACCTAGCGTGTCTAGTCATGACTCTGTTCCTGAATTTCATGAATCGAATATATACGCTGATGATAACACCCATGAGCTTGAGCAAAATCCTAAGGAGGATGGTAATACTGTCACTCGAAGGAGTAAGAGGCAAAGAGTTGCAAAATCCTTTAGAGAAGACTTTACTATATATCTCGTGGATGACACTCCCACAACCGTTTCTCAGGCATACTCTTCTCCTGATTCTGACATGTGGAAGGAGGCAGTGTAAAGTGAGATGGACTCTATTATGTCCAATGGGACGTGGGAAGTGGTTGATCGTCCATTTGGTTGCAAACCTGTGGGCTACAAATTGGTGTTTAAAAAGAAGCTGAGACCTGATGGTACAATCGAGAAGTACAAAGCTAGGCTGGTTGCTAAGGGTTATACACAGAAGGAAGGTGAAGATTACTTTGATACTTACTCACCTATTGCTCGGCTGATGACCATTCGTGTGTTGCTATCCCTGGCTGCCTCACATGATCTTTTTATTCATCAGATGGATGTTAAGACAGCCTTCCTAAATGGAGAGCTTGAGGAAGAGATCTATATGGATAAGCCTGATGGGTTTATTACAAATGGTCAGGAGGGTAAAGTTTGTAAGTTATTGAAGTCCCTGTATGGCCTAAAGCAAGCCCCCAAGCAGTGGCATGCGAAGTTTGATAAAACTTTAACTTCAGTCGGCTTTGTTGTGAATGAAGCTGATAAATGTGTATATTATCGGTTTGGTGGTAGTGATGGTGTGATACTATGCCTATATGTGGATGATATATTAATATTTGGCAACAATCTAAATGTGATCAATGAAGTAAAAGATTTTTTGTCAAGTAATTTTGAGATGAAAGACTTGGGTGAGGCTGATGTTATTCTCAACATTAAGCTTTTAAGGGAGGAAGCGGGCCAGGGGCTGGACATGGGATTCATTGCGCGTGTAGGCTCTGCGGAGTGCACGGCGTGGCACATGTACCAGCACTGGGCGCACGGTCGCGTGTGCTAAGAGGGAACGTTCCTGGTTATCGTTTGCCTGATTGTGGGTATGTTGGGCCCGACGAGGACGTCGGGTTCTTTGAGGGGGGGTGTATGTCACACCCGGCCCAATTTGGAATTTGGCCCATAGTGGCCCATGTGAATATTATGAGATATTGTAGAGAGTTTAGTCCTACCTTGATTGTTTAGAGTGGGATAGACCAACATATAAGGCTTCTAGAGTCCATCTCACCATCCCCGGGTTAATCCTTTTACGCGAAGCGAGGACGAAAGCGTAAGTGGGATGGTGGTAGGTGTGGTTCATTCAGCGTGCAGAGTGGATCTGAGCCGTTTGGACTCTGGGGCGTTACAAGTGGTATCAGAGCAATGCTGACTGTAGGACGCAAGCCTAGTTAGAAATTAGTCATGTTAAGGTTTTGAAATTGTTATAACAATCCTTGTTCTATAAAACCTTGGTATTTTCTTCTATACTATATCCTTACCTTGTTATTCATCTCCAACTTGTTGCTTATTTTATAAGTCTTTGTTCTCATCTTCACTCCTTGATTTGGTATGCTTTTAGAATCTCATCTTACCATCTTCTTGCGTTATCAGAAGAGGAGCATTAGGATCTTTGCCTTTAATATGAAGGAAACGATAGCACCACAAGTTGAGTCAATGCGTGATTTGTGAACCAATCTGTTAGTTGGATTGTCATTATGCTTGTGCTTATTTTGGATCTTTGTAATGATTGCAATGATCTTGTGGAGTATTCCTACAATTTCATTTAGATATAGGATTAAGGTATAAGGATTAATGAAGTAAATAGCTGGGTTTTGGTTATCTCCTGTTTTCTATATCTTGTCTTTCGGAGCAGCCTGTCTTTATTAACTTATATCTCTGTTCTTGAATGACCAAAAATCATGAGAAAATTTTGGACAAGAGTAGACTTCAATACCTTTCTCTAAATGCAAGAACCACCCTCATAGTTATTTTGGATTGGGAGATACAAAAATCACAAGACGATGCAACTGTGCTGTCTGAAAATTGGAATAGAGTCTGTTATGTGCTGTTTTCGACCAAGTTATCTACAGAATTTGGAAAAGTGTTCTATAAGAAAGTTTCAGGAAATTTCATAAGCTTTCCAACGGTATAAGGTGGAACTTCATTGGAATTATAAAACGAGAGTTGTGGCAGTTTTACCGCGTTGCTGATTTTCTGCTCGCGAGAAACTTCAGATTTCTTGTTTCTACCTATGCACAAAAGAATCATTAGGATATTAGAACGTATGGATGCTAGTTAACTCATCTAGAAGAAAAAGGTTCAAAGTTACCTTATTTGGTGTCTCTTATTTTAAAGGGGTAGAATTGTAACACCCTAAAATTTTGAAAAGAAGAAAAATAGGAGAAATATAATTTTTGTATATTTTTGTGAGCATGCAAACTTAGAATGATAATAATTTTTATAAATTTAAAATCAAATATAAGGGTAGAAACATGATTGAGCATTCATGCTGCTGCATATTAATTTGTATTGTGTGTACTTTTTGAAAAAAAAAAGTAATTCAAAATTTATTTGAAAAGCTCCTTTGAAAAATTAGAAAAAAAAAAGAAATTCATCTTCATTCGGATTTTGGCCCGCTTCTTTTCACAGCCCAGCGCGCGCGGCCCATTTTTTTCTCTCCCTCCCGCGCCCGCCTTCGGTTCTCTTGGGCCGAGCCCAAGTCGCGGCCTGCTGGCCCATCTTCACGTGCGCAGCCGCGTCCCGCACCGAGCCACCGACATGCGGGACCCACCTGTCAGCGTCCGTTTCCCTTTCCTTTCTTTTTCCTCCGGCTCTTTCCATCGACGAACACCGCCTTCGGTGATCCGAATCCCCTTCGAAATCTCCCTCCTTTCCATAACCGGTGACGCCTATGAGCTATAAAACGGAACCCCGGGCCTCCCCGCTTCTCATTGAGCCCCTAAAACCCTAGCCTCGACATCCCGAAAAGGCCATCGTCGAAGCTCCGCCTCCACCGCCGCCTTTCCGAGTTAGCCACCGCCCTCCGGTTGTTCTTCGGCTTTGTTCTCGCGCGGGGTAAGGTCTTCGTGATGCGCTCGTTCTTTTGGTGCATTTGGTTTGGCGAATGGTGCTCGGGATGGTCATCTTCTCAAGCTCCGGCGAGCTCGGGCCGTTTCCGGCCATGGCGCCGCCGTCGGGCTCCTGTAGCCGCCGGCTGATTCCTCCCTCTCTCCTCCGATGTGATCTGATCCATCCGATTTAAATCCAACGATCTAGATTAGAAGATACCGGTTCGTTTGTAATTTTGTAAAAGAAACCCTGAGTTTTTAGTATATCAACCCACAGTCCTAAAACGTAAAGCTCAGAGTACGCTTTGATCGGTTGAAAACGTATTTCGTTTCGGTGAATGAAAAATACGCTTTCTGATATTTACAGTTTTGCCACTCAACTTGTTTTAGTCGTAGAATCTCCGTTTTAACTCCGATTTGACCCGTTCAAATTGCGTTAGGTTCATATTTGCGAGCTCTACATGATGATAGAACTGTTCAGTAGGTTTGTAATAATTTATTTTCGAGCTTGAATTAAAGTAATTATTTATCTATAGGAAATCTTCGTAAATTCATAACTTTGTCGTTTTAGCTCCGTTTTTCGTGATCTTCGCGTCTGTGTGTTCCTAGCGAGTCGTAGATTCGTTTTAAAGACTTTTTATCTTATTTTATCACTGTTGGTGTACTGTTCTAATTATAGTCTTATTTGTCTATGCATGATTGTTCGGGATGAATGTTGTTGCTATTGTTGATTGAGTATAGACGGTAAGCAATTCGTTGGAGATCAAGAGTTTTACTACGAACAAGATCACCAGGACCAGTTTGAGCAAGGCAAGTATAGCATGGGATTATCCTTGTTGTCCTATTCATATTAAGCAAATAATATCATTATGCATATATTCCTTGATAAGGATGACTTAGTATTGATCTTATTCCTTGATACCTATTATATTGCATGGATTAGTATTGCTAGTGCTCAACATGAACTATGATCATGTAATTTGACTAATGGAATATGCAATAAACATTAAAAGATGATTTTATTACTGTTAAAGGGTACTAGAGCATGGGGTTATTTGGTGCTCTTGTTACTCTCCATAAGGACTTATCTGTAAGCGAAAATCCGGGATTTACAGTACAACTGTGAGGGCTAAAATGGCTCTAGCTTTAGCTCAGTATGAGGACCTTTTCTAGCTTGCTAGAGGTTACCCTTGTGGCGCAAATGGGGTAGAGCAGACTGTAGATCCCTGCGTGGTGTATCACACAGACTGACTTTGGAAACCTAGCGGCCCTAACTTGTTAGACGAACCTTTGAAAGGCTTCATAGTGTTTCCCTGCCTGCTCACCTTGGAAGTGTTTTGGGAGTCGCGATCCCGGGCATATGGGTAAACATGACTCGCAGTGAAAGTGTACAACCTCTGCAGAGTGTAAAACTGTTATAACAGCCGTGCTCACGGTCACGAGTGGCCTTAGACCCTTACAGAATAAATGATGAACACTGATGATAATGATAACACTGATGATATTAATGCTCATTAATGATTATTGTTTCTTGCTATACATTATTCTCGTATACATGATCATGAGGTTATTTGGGCTTATAGTAAACTTGTTGCTACTCAATTGCTAAAAGATGACTTAATAAAAGCTATCGCAGTAAACCTGTGTCAAACCTTTTGAGCCTCATGAACCCTATGATATATTTGCTGAGTTCGACATGGACTCACTCTTGCTATTTCCCACATCTCAGGAAGGGTACCAGATTTCTAGATTCTGGAATTGTTAGGCTTGTGATCAACCAGTTAGTTTGATCCTGGAGTGAAGGTTACACCCGGTGTTCAGAGTTGTCTTTCCGCTGTGTTATTCTCTAAGGTATATTTTATACTATTGCGTTATGTTAAATAAGCATTTGTCTTTTGATATTACACTTATCTACGGCTATATGTGAGATTTGACTTCTTTATTTCACATATAGTGTATATCTGGTTTTGTCCTTAAAACCGGGTGTGATTGTCTTGGTGCTTGCTTCTAGAACCTAGAACTCTAGAGAAGATTACTGCAACTGTTCCTTTCGACTGTTGGAAACCTTTGTCTTCCTGGTTGTCTTCATCTTTCTTCTGGTTATCCTCTTTTTATCCTTGTTTTTTCCTTTTCTTACGTACCGATCAATGAAGATTCGGCAATCACCAGTTGTGTGGTTTCCTTGCGGGTGTCATATACAATGTATATTCTCAATGTCTTCAAATCTCCTGAACTTTAAAAATTTATTCGTCTTGTCAGCTATTGCGACGGTGTTGTCTAGTCCACGCTTCCTTTCCTGATGTCCGTTGTTTGAAAAATTCCTTCTATCCGAGTTGTCTCTATTGTTTTCTCGGTTATTTCTATCCAAAAATCTTTCCCTCATCTTTTCTTCTGCCATAATCATCTTTTCTACTATTCGTCTGAATTCTTCATTGTTTCTTGGGTTCTCTTTGTAAAAATCTTGAAATTCCCATTTAGCCATGATCCCGTGAGAAAAGGCTTCAATCAATTCTCGTTCGGTGATGTCATGTACTTGGACACGTAATTCTCTAAAACGTCAATAATAATCCCTGAGGCTCTCGCCTCCCTTCTGCTTGAGTTCTTTTAGCTCTGCTTGTGTGATGGTATGTGTAATGATGCCTGTGAAATTTTTATAGAAAGCTTTCTGCAAGTCCTCCCAGCCTCTAATTGACCCCGGGTTCAATTTGTCAAACCATTAGAGGGGCATGGTTTCTAGGGCCATAGAAAAGAACAATGCCTTGATATTATCGTCTCTGCTGGCTAGTTCAATTGATTGCAAGTAGATCCTGAGTGACCGCCTTGGTTCGGTCTTCCCATCATATTTGGAGTGGTTGGACAGCTTGAACTTGTGAGGCAGTCATACTGAAGCAAGTCGGCTTGAAAAACAGGAGAATCTATCGTGCATTCCGACTTCTCTGTGTTCTGATTTAGCCCCTCCTTGCCAACTATTATTTAGCCTAGGAAAAAGCCGTGGAGATGAGTGGTAAGATGCTCTGCTCCTTTCTTCTCTCGGATGCTCAACTTGATTACTTTGGGTGTGGTTTTTTCTTTTCTCTCGACTCTGACTCCCATTTGGTCCCAGTCTTTCAAAAGCAGACCTCCTTTGGCTTTGTGCTTCTTGTCCACGTGATGCGGTCCTAATGGGAAGCTTGGAACGAGTTCTTCCGTCGTGTGCCCTCAGGGCCATTGTCCGGAGAACTTTTTGGGGTTGTATTTGTTCTTCATTGGGATGCGAGATTGCTTCAAGTTCTTCTAGCGCCTCTCATATCTTGTCGTAAGGAGCTTTGTGTGCTCTGGTCATGCGCTTCTCTTCAGCTTTTCTCTCTGATTTCCTCTTGTTGTACTCAGCCAGCTCTGCCTTCGTATGTGTCCCATGCTTCTTTTCGTTGTCTGGCACGGTGTCTGCGACCTTCTTTTAGTTTGTTCCTTCTTTCTCTAGCTCGTTTCTGGCCCTCAGACTCGCCATCATACTCAAGAGCATTGGGTGATATATTTGATTCTGATTCATCCGAAGACCTGACGTCGGGTGCAGTTGGTGGTATCAGTGGTGGCCGTCGAATCATGAGGACTTCTCGGGCCTGCACCACTTCTGCCCTGCTGGAGTTGCTAATGACTTCAGTTAGAGCATCTACGTCACAGAACGTACTGCCTTCTTAGTAAGGTAGAGTGATAGCTTCATCAACTAGTCGAGTATTGCTGCTCTAGAAAAAAGTGCCCGGCCAGTGGACTAGGCAATCTTGAGATGTTACGATTAATATAAGGCCTTCCTGTGCTCCAGTGGACTAGGCAATCTCTAAGATGTCTAGGTTTCTAACCATCATATGTGACAACGTGCGCGAAACGTTCCCAATTTTTTTATCGTAGCCTCCACATGTGATGTCAAGGCATGTGGCCAAGTTTCATGATTTTCGAACGTCGTTTGCATTTTATATAATCAAAAAGCATTTCGCCCGCAACTTTGTCGCCATGTTTCATGCGCAAGATGCTCGAAATTTCGGGCGTGCTCCTGGATACGGCCTCAAACTACGCTAAGTATCACGAATATTATTTTTCCATTCGTCAAATTCCATGATTCGATGCACCTGCAGTTCAAACTTCCATTTTCCGAAATAATGCAATTAAATGAAATAAATTTAAGATATATAGCAAAAAGATCGAGAAATGCACCAAATTTGAACATGCACTTCAAAATAATGTGTAAAGGCAGCAGAAAAAGTTTGGAGGCCAAAAACAAAAAAAAATCTTTGTCGAGCACCCAATTATGGCACTCGGCAAAGGCCTCTTTGCTGAGTGTCAAACGGTAGCACTCGGCAAAGACTAACGGCAGGTACCCCATCAACTCTTTATCGAGGGTCATACTTTGCCGAGAGCCCAGCACTCGGCAAAGAAGGGATTTACCGAGTGTTATTCGTTGCCGAGTGCATGACGCTCGGCAAAGGCTTTGCCGAGAGCCGGTCTTTGCCGAGAGCTAGGCACTCGACAAAGAGGCTCTTTGCCAAGTGCCATTCTTTGCCGAGTGCGGCGCTCGGCAAAGAAGCTCTTTGCTGAGTGCCCGATTTTTGGCGCTCGGCAAAGCCACTATCTCCGGTAGTGTTCATGCAATTTAATGGTCATAAATGTTTTCCCCTCCTTCATTGGTTCCAACTGAGAAATTTGACCGCTGATTGGAAACTAATCATCTAATCTAGACTATAGAGTTCCTTTTTCGATAAACCAACCAATCTCAAGCAAAAAAACAACAGATGGTCCCCCTCTTCTCTTCTACAACTAAAAATTACGAAGCAGATATCGTCTGTCCTGCTGCCTTCGCTTCACCCGCAACTATATATGCATCGCCGCCTGGCCTCGTCTCGTCCTTTCACCCCGGACAGCTCCGCCCGGCTTTGTAAAAAAAGCCAGAAGTCTCCTGGGTGAAACAGAAACCTCGCTCGAAATCCACGCGAACCCGGCCACGTCCGATGTCCCGCGCGCCCTACCCCTGACACCGATGCCGCCAATGGCCTCCTCCATGCCCTGCACCGATGCCTCCCAGGCCTCAACTTAACGCTGACATCGGCGGCCTGCCCTGCCCCTTCACGCCGCCGACCACCGCGCACTCCGCCCACCGCTGTCCTTGCTTCGCGCCGCCACCGTAGTGACCAAGTGTTAAGGTCTTCGTCGGTCCTTTGACCATGTCTTCATCGGGCCCTTCACAGGCGACAAGCATACACCCCATGCCGCCGCCGTCCCACCCCACCATCGCCCGCCTGCGAACACTGCCACCACCGCGCGCTCATAGCACGCCCATGCAGCCGCACTCGCTGTCCAGCAGACGCAGCTCGCCCGCGCGTGCTCGTCGTACTGCCGCCGCAGCTCGCCCCACGTGCGCTCGTCCTGCTCTGGCGCAGTAGCTCACCTCTCTCGACGGTAATTTGGAGATGAATATTGCATGTAGCTGTCCAAATTACTAGGCTAAACTGAACTATCAACCGGTAGATCGGCTAAGACTAAATTAATCGACCGAGTAGGCCTTGGAGCCAACGACCAGTGTGTTCCACTAGCTAGATGCATATAGTAACGGAAGTCAAGTATCATACGTGGTCACATACAATTCCAACAATGTAAATACAAGTTAAATTCACTTTACAAATAGTTCACACATGAGAAGCAGTTGGGAGCTTCAGATAAACTGTTGGGAGCTTCAGATAAGCAATTGGGAGCTTCAGATACGCAATTAGCTTCAGATAAGTTTGTATTCAGGAAATTTCACTTCAGATAAGCAATTGGTAGCTACCAAGATTGGACTAAAGTATTGCAGTAACCTGGTAGCTACCAACATTCAGGAAATTTCACTGTCTAACCTGTCTAAACAACCGTGGACCAACTAGGCTCAAAAGATTCATCTCGTGATTTCCAACTAAACTGTATAATTAGTTATTTTTTTACCTACATTTACTACTTCTTACATGGGTTCAAAAATTAATGTGATGGAGAAAGAGTGAAAAAATTTCAACTTTTAGGGTGCATCTAAACAAGGCCTAAGACACAAATTCTGGCTCTTTAATATAGATAAATAATAGATAGAATAGATATAGATTTGATCAAACTTGAAAATTGTTTAACTTTGAGCAAATTAGATTCTTTTTTAGACAGAGGAAGTTGAAACAAAGAGCCATCTGAAAATGTTAAACTAAGGTTAAAATGGTGCTCTGGTACGTCTCGATCTGCACATTCTGCGCGCTCGTTTGCTAACACCAACATGGCACCAAGGCAGAAGACATAAGTCGGCGGCACACAGGACTCTAACATCCATCCGATAACACTCGGGAAAAAAAATCCAACATAACAAGTGTCAAGATTTTGCAGTAACGGTAGACACGGTACAAAATAAGCAAAGACAAATAAAACATTGGGTGACCGATACAGAACCATAAGTTCAGTGATACGAGGCGCTCAGAATCTGAGTACTACGAATCATATCTGTATACCTAATCCAGGCTTGCATCCGATGCTCATCTTACAACTCATAAATATGCCCACATCAATCGCCGCACCCAAATGACAGTAGCATCACTGGATCTCACTGCAAAGGATGGCAACAATTTGTCAGGTTCTCAAGCTAATATACATGCAGAGTATGAAGACAAGTAGATAAACAAAAGTCAATGATGCCTAAATCCAGCAGAAACAAGGTCGATGTCCCACTTTACCATGGTCTCTAAAAACTAAATTAAAAATATACAAAATTCAACATGGCTAGTGCAAAATCTTTCTATCTTCAGTTATAGTGAAGAAAGTTTAGTGCAATTACAGTTTAAATTTGCCCGCCCCTCTGTATTTCAGAAAATTAGAACTAGAATAATTCAACCAATGTCCTCAACTCATCAATGTTTATTTGTTTATTCAACAATTTTTTATAGCAATTCTCAAACTGTAGAAAGAACAATATCTAAACATGGCCTTTTATTATATCATTACTTACATGACATCCAATACAAATTAGCCAACTCTGAATATTAAGTTGCATGAAATCTAGTGACAAATTGGAACAGAATATAAGGACAAGACGATCGAGTACCAAAAAACTCACCTGTTGCTGCTGCGGTTGCTGTGCTACTGGTTGCTGTTGATAATTTGGATAGCCAGCATAAGCTCCAGCTCCATAACTATACATATTAGGGTCCTGAGACTGGGGATACCCATAGGCCTCATAGCCTTGACCATAGCCATAATATCCAGCATTAGCTCCAGCCCACTGGTTGGAGTCCTGTTGAGGCTGGAATTATACATAAACATATAAGCTTCAATCGACAGGTGGGGAAAAGGAAAGTCCATATGTGCCACAGCGAGAGATTACCTGAACTTGTTTGTTTGATGGGCTGCGACCCCATGAAAGCCTCACATTCTGCCCACCAACCAAGGTGCCTTGCAGAATTACCAACGCCTCCTCTGCAGAAGATCTGAATGCATGAAGTGATTACATGAGTGAACGTGTTGAATGGAAATTTACAATCCACCCAGGCAACAAATAAGGGATCATCAGCCAACCTGTTAGCATATTGGACAAAACCACATCTTTTGCCAACAGGGATCTTAACATGGACCACTTCCCCACAAGGGGTGAAAACTTGTTTCAACATATCTTCAGTGACATTGGGGTCAAGACCACCAACAAAAATCTGTGCTCAACAACAAAGACAGGTTATCAATAGCTAGATAAGAACAATTGCTTGAACACTAGGAAGTAGCAAAAAGAACGCACGGTTGTATTGTTAGGATCATTGTCAGACTGAACTCCCTGAGCACTTGGTACTGTAAATAAAACACAAATAAAGAAGGCATAATGTAAGACGATGAACATTGATGAAAATAATGTGCATGAAGGCTTATCACAAACAACATGAACATCAAAAATGTCATTCAGTTAAGAAAAGCAATATGTATATGCAGATATGCTATGCAATACGCCAATACTGTGGCAGAAGGGCATGCTTTGGACAATCTAATCCACAATAACTTGCTCACAGGATATTAAGCACAAAGAATCACAAGTAGAAGAAGCAAAAATGGCATAAAGAATGGAAGCAAAGCATATTAAATGTCGGTGGTTGAGTGTGACGGTGTCTAGTCTCAAATTCTAGGAACATCAAAGGACCACATGCATCATGGGGCCTCAAAAGCAAATATTTTAATTCTACCAGCTAACCAATAACTTTGTTCCTAGGTACCTTCATTCAACTTGCTTTGAATGGGATTAAAGCTTCAATAAATTCAAGTTGTGCTGCATGAACAACAATGGCCACCAAGCAATCAATGTATCCATCAGTTCGTTTTTCAACAAGTGTGTTTATTTAGACACAGGTTGTAAGCATGGGGATGTATACATAGCTCTATGCATTGAATTCCAATTGAAACTAAATATAAGAAGCCAAGAAGACTAACTATACTGGTTTCACAAAGATGGTTAGTTGGCACTAGAACAGCAAGTCAGCAACCAACTATTTTCATAAGTCATCATATATTGGGAGATCAAAAATAGATCTACAAGCTCAAAGCCAACAAAACATGAAGGCACACAAAAGGATTCACGCCTTGACATAAGCAGGTAATCGAGTTTTCATTTTTTTCAGATGGTAACCGAAATCCAACATCTTGAACATGGCGCCAATCTCAGGTTTACTAAGCGAAACAAAATAACTAGTGTCAATGAGCTAGGAAGTAACAAGTAAAGAAAATAAACAAGGCAAGGAAGGTCTGCAAACAAATTGTTGCCACATTTCATGTATTGCCCCTAACCATGTAGTGCTCCACACTGAATTCTAGCTTCTCCCTTAAGCTGCTTTCTTAGAAAAGCTAGAAGAAATGGCCTAAACCTCATTATATTGAAGTCCAAAACTACTTCAGTTATCTCATAAACTATACCTGTCCTCGAAGGTTTAAACTATTCTTCCAAAAAAAAAGGTTACAAAATGGAAAATGTAGAAACTAGGAAGGATACAAAATGGAAAATGAGAACTTATATTAAAAGAAGTATAGGCTCTCAGTTACTAGTTAGGAAGGCTATAGACAGTATATACACACATTCCACTAGCGGCTTTTGAATGGTAAAGGTCTTCTTCACCCGAGCAATAGCTTTAATAGAACAGAAGAAATAAATGGAATGTGGCAGGAAGGAAATAAGAGGCAAAGGTTCTTGACCTCAGGTAATAGATTTCATAATGATGCAGAAGGAAATAATTGAATTGTGGCAGGAAGGGGAAAAACTACGACATAAAGTAGGTACTGAAAGAACCAAGTTCATATTATAGGACATAAACAATTAACACTGACCTAACAGAGGTCATGCATTACACAAGACACGCATCGCAGCTCAAGTCCTATATGAAGAGCCTGTTGGTATCCTGCTTCAAGACAACAGCAGTTTTACGAGTATTTCAGAACCCTCCTGTATCAAATGATCCAAATTAACGAACGAAATGCTGTGGAGCTACTGACTTCTTCAAGGACTGCAACCAAGCTTCAATACATTTGGAATTTGGAACAGGTAGAGATAACAAACCAACAACAAAACAACTAACTGAAGTTGCAAGTGCCATCAAACACAACGATTTACCTAACAGAACAGACATGAAATAAACTAGAAATCAAATGCAGTTATGCAAATGCAATAAATGCAGTCACAACAAAATAAATTCAACTTTCTTTCAGCTATTCCTTACCTTTCTCTTGAACACCAGTAGCTTTCTTGTTTGCAGCGGGCCCAATACGCATGGGCCTAGAAGAACATAGCATGCCATTCATCTCAGTCATTGCACGAGCTTGCTCATTAGGATCACCAAACTTCACAAAACCATAACCCTTTGAGCGCATTGTCAGCTTGTCTGTTACAACTTTTGCACCCTTCACAGAAGGGTAATGTGCCCTAAATGTCTCTTGTAATACATAGTCTGTAACATCAGCAGCCAGGTCACCAACAAATATTGTATAGTCAGGGGTGTCATCACGTTTTTCACCAGCACTGGCCCAATTCAACCGGAATGGCAACTCAACATTTGGCATCATCGTCCCATTGTAAGTCTGAAGAACTCTTTCAGCAGCAGCACGGCTTATGAATTCAATAAAACCATAGCCCTGAAGTTGTCCAGTATGCTTGTCACGAATTAGCTTCACATTTTGCACCTACAAATTCATGAGCAAAGAGAAGATCAGCACAATCCTGTACACAAAAGCCAAAAACACATGGTGTGAAATATGCAATGGTAACCATCAGGTAGGGTGACAACACAAATATTCTAGGATTTAATCAACAAACCCATTAGTTAATATAAAACGCCAACCAGCACACAGAAACTAGGGCAATTTTGTTTTAAATAAACCTGAACACAATCATAAATGCATCTGCAGCGGAATCTCAGAAAAATACCAAAATGGTATCCAGCTACTCCAGACAAGCTGCCAGGACACTGCCCACCATACACATAGATGGGCAGACCATTATAAACTATTAATGCACCTGAATCCACTAATATATCGCTACCGCCTAATATATCAGACCGTTTTGTAAATGATGAGATGCCTAACAAAACGGCCACCAGCCAGAGGGAGTAACTTTGACATCATAATTCGAACTCCTAAATAAATCGCATATACCATCAAGCTCTAATGAATCTGAATTCCGTATTAAGGGTGTGTTTAGTTGGTTGTAAAGTGTGTGTAAAGTTACTGTAGCACTTTTCGTTGTTATTTGGTAAAATTTATCCAATTATAGACTAACTAGGCTCAAAAGATTCGTCTCAACATTTACAGACAAACTGTGCAATTAGTTTTTTTTTTTACCTACATTTAATGCTCCATGCATGCGTCCAAAGATTTGATGTGACGGGGAATCTTGTAAAATTTTTGGAATTTTGGGTGAACTAAACACTGCCTAATGCATCTGAATCCACTATTCGTGCAGTACTTTATTATACTATAGTCATACTCCATCGATGGGACGAACAAATTGAAATCTACAGCAAGCGACATAATAAGAAGTACATAAACATGCGCGTTGAACCCCATATCGATAGGGACGGATCGCAGCGACCCACAGGGCAGCCGGCAGCAGATTCGTACAGCATAGGGCACGGCATATAGGAACCGAAAGCACGTACCTCCCCCGTGGATGCAAAGCACCCGTAGATGTAGTTCTCGTCCATCCAGTACTGCAGATCCCCGATCCAGAGCGTCCTGACCTCGCTGGGCCCGGCAGGCGCCGCGGCCATCGGCGCGGGCGCGGGCGCCGGCGCTGGTGGCGCCCCGTAGTAGGCGGCCTGTGGCGGGGGAGGCGCCTGGCCGTACGCGGCCTGGGGTGGTGGGGGCGCCTGGCCGTACGCTGCCTGGGGCGGCGGTGGCGCCTGACCGTACGCGGCCTGGGGCGGGGGCGCCTGGCCCCACATCTGCGGCGGGGGCGGGGCCTGCTGGGTCGGTGGTGGCGCGTACTGATGCTGAGGGGCCATGGGCGGCGGGATGGCGCCCCAGTGCGGCGGCGCGCCGGGGGCGGCCTGGGGAGGAGGCGGGGCCACGCCGGGCTGCTGCTGCGGCATCATGGCGGCGGCGGCGGACGGACGGGGAGGGAAACCGGTGAGACGATGGAGGTGTGGACGAGGACGGAAGGAAGCGGTATAGGTGGATTGAGACGTCTCTGTGCGTGTGGGGCTAGCCCCATGTTTAGATCACCTTAAAATTCCAAGTTTTTTCACTCTCTTCATCACATCAATTTTTAGCCGCGTATATGGAGTACTAAATGTAGGTAAAAAAAATATCTAATTACACAGTTTAGTTCAAAATCACGAGATGAATCTTTTGAGCCTAGTTGATCTATGATTGGACAATATTTGTCAAATAAAACGAAAATGGTACTATTCATCATGTTGAAAAAATCTTCAATCTATACAAGGGCCTAGGTTAGATATTTTTGCCTCCACTGGCCAATAGGTGGGACCGTGGGACGCGATAGGAAGCGCCTGGAAGCATTTGGGTCAGTCTGGGCAAAAGCAAAACATCCAGTAACACACGTCTCTTTTTCTTGATGACAACAAAAAATATCAAAATAGATTGTATCGAGATTTTCGTATTAAACCAGCTAAGGGTGTGTTTAGTTCCGCGAAAAGGTGTAAAAAAAGTACTGTAGCACGTTTTGGCTTTATTTGGTAAATAGTGTCCAACCGTTGACTAATTAGGTTCAAAACGTTCGTCTCGCAAAGTACAACCATGCTGTACAATTAGTTTTTGATTTCATCTATATTTAGTACTCCATGCATGTATCACAAGTTTGATGTGACGGGGAATCTTTTGTTTGCACAGTACTTTTTTTGCGGAACTAAACACAGCCTAAGCAGGTTTTGGAACTCTGTCAAAAAAAATGCGTAATAGATTTCACCATTGTATTTCTCTCGTAAGACAATTGAAAAACATGTATGAAACATTAATTTGGAGTTCAAACGAAACAATAAATACAACTTCAAGAAAATCCACCTAAGCCAGTTTTGTAAACTTCTCTAAATTGAAGAATAAACTTTACTACAAGATGATTGAAAAGCATATATAGAACATCCAAGTCCAATTTAGAGTATGGATGAAGAAATTACTTAAAAGATTTGCCACACAGAAAATCGGCTAACCGACTCGATTTGTAAAGGACTTTGACCCTGTATAAGACCACATCATCCTTATAAGTACAAGGGATCACAACCGGTTGAGATATCCGAAAGGACCAAGGATGCCGTCTAGAGGAGGGTGAATAGGCATTTCTAAAAATTCAACCCTTCAAAATACGAAAACGATTAGTGTTGGAGTTTCCGATTACTAGGAAACTCCAAATTAGATAAATAAACCCCTCACAAGTGTTCGCTTGGCTGAAAGTATTGTTCGCTGATTTGTTGTGGGAGAAAAATAATGTTCGTTGGCTGAAAAAGTACGGCTTATAAGCCAAGCGAACAGGGCGCTAGCCAACAGAAAATACAAGGTATAAAGAATATATCTAAGAACTTAAACCCTGCAACACAGAGATCAAATAAGATCAGCGCAAGGTGCTAATACCGGACATGTCTGGTATCAATACCAGACGCATCCGGTATACACGAGTTCTGCCCATGACGTCAGAACTTGCTCCTTATCAAATAAGATCAGTGCAAGGTGCTAATACCAGGCGTGTCTGGTATCAATACCAAACGCATTCGGTATATACGAGTTCTGCTCACGATGTCAGAACTTGCTTCTTTTGATTTCTCCCTTCGCACCAAGTTCAAGGCACCCACTGGTAACCTGTTCACAAGCTCAAGCAACACACAAAGATCACAAATAGCAAGAGTAAAGGGAGATCGAGATACGGTATTTGTTTTACCAAGTTCGGACTCTGTCGAGTCCTACTCTCCGTTGAGGGGGCTACGAGCGACCCAACAAAGGTCAGCTCAAGAGGACCACGAAGGCCACTCTTATCGGAGTCTTTTCCAACTCCTTTTCCTCCTTCCACTAGTTAATCCATTCCCTTGCGGCAGTGGAATCAAATCGTTACAAACTTTCCGAGGCACACCACAATGTCGTGGGTGCTCTCTGGCGACGCCTAGCCGTCTAGGACCGAAGAATCCAAGAGTAACAAATGCAAATCACGAGATCGACAAATATGCAAAGTGCTCAAGGGTGGCTTGCTCTCAATTTTGAATCTCACTCAACCTATAAGATGGATTTTACAAGTTTGAATTAATCACTCACTAAGAGAGGGTTGAAGAGTGTTCTCAAGGCTCAAAAACGTGTTTGAATGTCAGCAAAATCAGTAGCCTCCAAAGGTAGAGGCTAAGGGGTATTTATAGCCCCTTTGAAAAACTAGCCGTTGGGGAATATCGGACATGTCTGGTATTGCCCGTACAGCTTCAACGGTCACTAAGTTAGTGGCGCTGCGAGGCGTCGAAACTCCCGATGATTGCCGGAACTTCTGACACCCAAAACTCTCGATGTTTGTCGGAACTCCCGATGAACCAAATGGAGAACACTGAGAAAGTTGTTGTGGTTGGGCAAATACCGGACACGTTCGGGTATTGCTAGTCTCAACAAAAACAAGTTAGATTTTTCGGCTCAAAACACTCAAACTTCACATAGGTTGGCTTGAGCACTTATGAATAAGTATCTATCAACATGATACATCGCTCTTAATAGTACGACATACCTATTAACTCAAGATCAAATAAAAACATAGTTGAGCTGCTTGAGTTGATTTCCTTCAAACCAAACGCCACATACTTCAATCATCATCAATTAAGGGTGTCAATCATGTCGATCTTGATTTTCTCCTTCAGCATAGCCATCTTGAACATGTGACTTGATTCCATTCAACAAATGTGAGTTATCTCCAAACGTATCAAGTCACTTTCACAATTCATCCAATGTGTTTGATCTTCCATTTCAATATGACCATCAGCTTGATTGGTACCTCAACTAAATGCAAGTACTTCCTTCTTCACCCTAGCTAGGTTCCTCGGTCCCCAAGCCGTCACTTACCCTTCACCCTTATTTAGTACCTCGAAGCCTTTCCTTGCTATCTTCACCATCTCAAGCCATCAAGTCACACTTGGTGTTGAATCATTTAATAAGATCATTTGTATAATTGTCTTTCAATATAGCAAGCTCTAAAAAGATGAGACCATTCCATATACAATCCCTCATATCTCATTAATTATTTTTCAACGTGCTTGCTTTCTTATGAGTCATTGAAATCCCACAATGAATAAGCCTTGCATAAGTTACATTTACATTGTTGTCTTGTGTTTAAACTAGATTGTTTATACAACAATACATCATTTTGGCTTTCATTAAGTACCTGTTAGATAGCCCATTTTCTGTCCAACACTTTAGCAAACGGGTTAGACCTTTAATCACGTTGTCATTCAATCATCCAAAACCCACTAAAGGGCTCGATGCAATTTCAGTATCCAATTGTTGATTGAAAATCAAATCTACCTTACTTTTGCACTTCTAAGCACTAATTTCTTACGACCCTATACTTTGTTGTTCACTTGTTCTATGCTTCTCTCAGTGAGATGCATGTACGTCCTAGGTGGCCTTGTCAACTAACGTGTGTCTCCCCGATAAGTCCTCTCGGGAGGTGTTTGAGGGTTCTTCGTTCCAAAAATTAAGGAAAATCATCTCGGGCCGATTTCGTAACCAGCCCAAGCCAATTTTGTTATGCTTGTGTGTGGTCGACCATTTGCAGGCCGTGCAATCTAGCACTCCTGGTGTGTGATCGGCATAGTGTCAACACACTTTTGGTGACTCTATTGAGGAAGAAATTGAAAAGATCTACTACAATGGTCGAGAAGAAGGGCAACCTAACAGATCCAACAAATCCGAAGAACATCGCCAAGCCTTCGGTCGCTGGGAGATTCACAAGATGTTAGAGAAAAGGACCAAGGCCCAAGCTCTTGTTGATCTAGAGTATTCTCTTACATGCTTCTCGATAAAAGCGGCCTTGATCATCTTGCAAGTCAAGGAAGTCAACTTGAACCCTCTTCCTGCGACATCAACATATGTGGCAAAAACTAGTGTAAGTAATCTTGACCCTTCCCCTATGATGAATTAATATGCACATGTGCCATAGTCGTTTAACCCCGACTAAGATCATGTGATTGATTGAGAACTTAGTCATAGGAAATCATATTCATCAATAATCTTAGCATATGCTTCCCTATGAAAATATAAATATGACCTTGACATACTCCTGAGCAAAGTGCTACATCTATATCTTTTGTTGAAAGCCCTAGTTTGGTTTTGGCTAATCGATGAAACCTATTTGAACTAATCCTAGCATCTAAGTGTGCGACTAGATAGGATGTCCAATCCAAGCGAATGAGCTAAGTGGCACTCATGGATGGAGATGGCCACATGAAATGAAGATCATGATGGTTGTGTGAACACATGTGATGATCAAGCTCCGGACTTTAGAAAAGAAGAAAGAGAAAAACAAAATAGGGTCAAGGTAAAGGTGATATTCATAGGGTCATTTTGTTTTGGTGGTCAAGACACCTAGTGAATGTGATCACATTTAGGATAAATGGTCGTACTATTAAGAGGGGAGCTCTTATCGGACAACTCAATCATCTAGTGCCACTAGGTGTTGGAATACATGCATATGCATTTAGGCCTAGTGCACATTCGGTGAGAAGTGATTAATCATCTAGTGCCTCCTGAGGTTTCTTCATCATATGATATTTTAAGGTATTTCCATAATTATCAAAAAGTTCATCCTCGAATTCAAGCATAAAATCCAAAATTGAAGTTTCCTCCTCCTTCGGTGGTTCAAGATCTAGAATAGCTAAAGCTAGAGGTTGGGATGGTTCAGGCAAAATTTTAGGTTCAGCTATTTTGGTTTCTTCCTCTAACTTCTCATTCTCCTCAGGAAGGTTATCTAAGATTTTCATAAAAATGTCTTTAGCGTGTTCAGGAGTGATATGCATGAATGAACCTCCTGCGGATGAATTAAGATGTTTTATGGTTTTCTTATTAAGGCCCACAAAGAAGTGTTGGAGAATAATAGGTTCAGCCAAAGCAAGATTAGGACCAGAATCTACAAGAGTGTTAAATCGTTCCCAGACCTTACCAAAAGGTTCATTTTTCTGTTGTTTAAAAGTTAAAAGTTCTACACGAAGTTTGATAACCTTATAAATGGGAAAGAATTATAAACAAAAGTTAGAACATAGGGCTTCCCAATTTTCTTTACTCCTCTTAACGTGACGTCTACATCAGTGTTTAGCTTTTCTGATCAAAGAGAAAGAAAAAAGCTTCCATCATAAAGTTTCATAAGACATGCCCTCAATGTGAAGACATGTGCAAATATGCTCAAACTCATGTAAATGGAAATAAGGGTTTTCATTAACTTCGCCAGAAAAAGATTAATCCTTAACCATTGCAATTAACTCCGGACTAAGCTCACAACCAGATGATAGGATAGGTTTAGATAATTCGGCTGGCTTAAGGCTCAGGTCCGTGGGTGCTCCGTATTGGTAAAGAAGGGTACGTACGGGCTCCATAATAAAAAGTAAATAAAAAATAAAAAGATAAAAGATAAAAGTATGATACAAGATTAAGCTAGACTCAAAGTTAACTCAGCAAACCATTCCCCGGCAATGGCCCCAGAAATGTTTGTTGGTATAAATTAAATGCACACAAGTTATAAGATATCCGCAAGTGCACAGATAAATCTATCCCATTGTAGCACTTCATCAAAATAATCCCGGTTTAATATTGAACCCAAATGAACAGTATGTGAGTGTGTTCTAACTAGCTACTCTATAAACTTAACCCGAATTCACAATCAATGTCAGACAATAAAAGGGGAATAAAGAAGACTACTAAGTACTGTCTAGTTCCAATCTCGATAAAATTTGTCAACTAAAACTCAATTCGTGGGCGATGTCTCCCAAGGAATAAAATCAGAGTTCCTTCCCTATGAGCACCAGTTGGCCTACCAAATCCTATCGATGGGATATGGACTGCAAATGACTCAACGCAGTTGTCACCTACGCAATCTATCTCCTTCCAGTCAATTAGGGAATATTCACAAGTAACCCTAGTCTAAGCACCACGCTTACACTATGAATACTACTTTAATCAAGGAGCTACCAAGATCAAAGCACTCAAAAGAGAGTTGCAAACTTGAAGAACAATAGAGACAAATTGCTTACTTGAATCGGAAATTGATCAAAAGCAAGCTCCAGAAGAACTTGATCCCACAGAATACATCAAAAGAGAGCACCGATAGGCTAGAACTCCTCCAGAACTCTACTCTTGCACTCTATCTCTCTGTCTCTAACTAAGACTAAATCCTATGGAGGACTAATCTTCTCACTCTGTCACACCCGGTTTTCTAAAGAACAAAACCAGGCTAATCATATGTGTGCCCAGGAAGTCCACACATATGCCAGAATGAAAAAGTATCAGAAACAATGTTATTATATAACGTATACATAGCTATTTTAACACTTACATCAGAGTATCGCGGAACGGTGACTAAACTTCGGGCTCCATTCTTCTCAGGGACGGCTGACTGGGGGTAACATATGCCTAGCACTTCTACTAGTCTTCTGGAAACTCCACTACACCTTTGTCCTTTTTCCGAGTAGCATCTTATTACACACTGGAGTGTGGGGGAAATAGCAAGAATGAGTCCATGTCAAACTCAACAAGTATAACACAGGGTTCATGAGGCTCAAAAAGGCTAGACACTGTTTAACTGCGTTTAGCTTTTAATCATCATATAATTAGCAATTGAGTAGCATCAAGGTAATCCAAATCTCATTAATGAATCAATGATCAATTGTAATAAGGATAATGAATAGCATTAACATGAGCATAATAATAATCAATAATAATTAAGCATGATATAACAATGGTGATCAACTATTCTGTAAGAATCTCCAAGGCCGCTCGTATCCATGAGCACGGCTAGTATACCAGTTTTTAACTCTGTGCAGAGGTGTACACTTTTACTGTGAGTCATGATTTCCAAATGCATGGGTTTGCAAGGCCCAAAACATCAGAGACCATATAAAGCCATTCAAAAGTTCGTCTAACAAGTTAGGGCCATTAGATTCACTCGGCAGGCAGATGTAGAACCCCCCTTCCCTGTGGCACAACAACCGCAGCCTATACACACTAGGCCAGGGGCTCGCACTACACCCAACGTGGCAAGCCATTCTTACGCCATTTAAGGTAACCTCTAACAAGCTAGAAAAGGTCTCTTGAACAACTAGAGCCAGAGCCATATAGCCCTCACAGCTGTACTGTATGTCCCGGTTATCACTTACAGGTAATTCCTTACGGAGAGTAACTAGAGCATCAAAATAACCCACATGCTCTAGCCCCCTTTCAACAGAAATAACATCATCTTAATTGGTTGATTGCATAATCCATTAGTCAAATTATAAGATCATTGTTCATAATTAAGCGCTAGCAGTAGCTACCCAAATGCATAACCTATAGGTGACAAGGAAACAAGATATCAATAGCTAAGTTATAGTCTCTATGGTTGTCAAGGAAGACACATGCATATGTATAATAATTTCAGTGAATAGGTAACAAGGATGGTCCCATGTTATACTTGCCTTAATCAAAGCTTTCCTGATGATACTGCTGGTCTGGCTCAAAATAATACTCCTGATCGTCAAGAAATTGCTCACCGTCTATACTCGATCATCAAGCACCAACACACAATCATCTGAGCAACCATACACTAAGCAAACAAATAGACATAATTAAAACAATACACCAACAGTAGCAAAACAATATAAAAAGTTTGTAAAACTCTTCTACACGTTACTACGATCACACAGATGTAAAGATCACGAAATTCGGATTTAAAACGTGATAATTATGAATTTTCTAAGACTTCCTATAGATAAATAAATACTCAATTATAAACTCGAAAAATAAATTATCAAAACCAACTGTACAACTACACTAACATATAGAGCTCACAAATACGAACCTAACGCAACTTGAACGGATCAAATCGGAGTTAAAACGTGGAAGATATGGCCTAATCAAGATTGTATGTATATACGTATTTCTATTGTATTTCGGGATTTGTTTTTCTAAAGGAAAACGGCAATAATGGGCGTATGACATCATCATGACATCATTGCGATGTCATCAAGCTAGCAATCGGAATTGAGTAGCGCAACACGCACGTTGCCATGGCTGGAGAGCAGAGGACCTCGCTAGAGTTCACCAAAACGGCGATTCCAGGCTTGATTGCTTCAACAAGTGGCATAGCAAGATAGATATCAAGCTTGCGAACTCGATGGGGGTAACGGTTGAAGCAAGGAAGGGACGATGACGGCGGCATGCACGTTTTTGTGGCTTGGCTTCAACGGTGAGGACGTGCACACAGTAGAGAGTGGGAGAGCGAGGGGAGATGGATTCAGAGGTTCCTTACCACCACGCGTAGCTAGGTAGGGAATCGGGGCATCGGTGAAGCTGTAGAGGCGACTCGGCGACATCGAGCTCCACACAGCGAGATCCAGGAAACATCACTAGGCTAGCTTGGGGTGAGGCGAAGCGAGATAGGGTTCGGTAGGGAGGCGGCGGAGTGCGGGGGCTTGGTATTTAAGACTAGAAAGCTGCTTGGAGCGCAAGGCAAAGCGACGCGGGGCGAACGCGGACTTCATCGGCGGCGGTGGTAGAGTCCATCTTGTACACGGCCCGGTGGTGGTTCAATACGACAATACGTATTTTCTCAAGATCCCCAAATGCGTACATGCACATATGACATATTGTTTAAAAAGCTAGCTAGTTTAAGAAGCCAACTATATATATATATATATAAACCAAGATTGATATTTATGGACGGCATGACGTGAGGGTATAGAGTCCTATGCTTGCACGACGTACAGATAGAGTCGGCTACGATCCAGGAAAAAAAAACAACTTAGACGTACAGCAGCGGTGGCGGACGTCAACAGCGGCGGCGGACGCGGCAGGGTTGCACAGTATGTGGCTTAAGAAAAAGGATTAGATTTTATTATTTTCAGAATTTCTTAATTTTGGGATTATTTTAATTCCGCGAATAAAATAATTCCAGAAAATCTAGAATTACCTTTGGCCGCGAAAAATAGCCCGGAGCTCAGAAAAATCACTGGAAACATCCTGGAGACTCTTGGAAAGATAAGTAACTCAACTAAATGAGTTTGAGCTCATGAAAAGATGGATGAAGAGATCAAGGAAAAAGATTAAGCTCACGAAAATTGAAAATTTTAAATCCAGAAAATGCTAAAAAGTTTTCCGATGAAAAGTAAATGTCATCCTATGATATTTTGAAAATAATAGCACTCACCAACACCAAAGACAAGCATCACACAAACACCACATTATCAATTTAATATGAAAAAGTTTAAAACCAAAATTTTCTATATTTAAATTAGCAGCAACTTAACTTATCTAATAAATTTATTCAGATATTGAAATTATTTATTTTATTTAGTGTTTTTCATGCACAATCCAAAATTGAAAATTTTGGGGTGTGACATGATTGCTGGTCTAGATCCTGATGGAATAGGAATTAGAGTTTCTGGCTCTGGATCTGACTTGACTTCAGGGGGCGTTCTACCCTTTATTTATAGCCTAGGAGGTTGAATACGAGCCCTTGGATCAAACCGACTTCACATATGGCTGAGATGCATCCTTGGAGACGGTGGAAGAATACTCCAGAAGCTCGTGGTGGCTTCCCACCACAGGGGGCCGGGCAGCACAGGGGTGGGCCGGGCGGCCCCACCTGGCAGGCTCTTGAGCCCTGCCTCGGTGTGGAGTCCTCTCGTGTCCTCTAGAACCTTTCCGTGTATACGCCACAAAATTATCCCGCGATATCTTTTGATATTTATGTCATCTTTGGTAGTTTTCTGTGTAAATCCTGTAGAAAATATAAATTCACCAAAACTTATGAAAATTGTTTGTAATAACCTCCTACTCTATAGTATTTATCCATTTTGATCATTTATGAAAGAAAGGTTGATAGTTCACGGTATAATTTAACTACCATCAACATGAGTTTAGTTAGTTTGTAGATTCATTTGTATCCAATGGATGAATGTTTGCATGTTATACGATAAAATCATCGGAATCGACTGTTTAGCCGATGGCCTGCTTATTGAGGATACACGGCTATTTTAATGCTTGTACTTGTTTTTGTCTTGGTCAAAAGCTAGTATGATTCTCAATTAATACAAACGCTTTCACACCTACTCTTTGTACTTTTGCATGTTCTCATGATCATTGGCTATTAGATCTACATGAGTAACACTTGATAATTATTGATAACGCTTATTTTATTTACTCTACATCATGATAATGCTAGATATCAACTCTTTAGTCGATAGCCTTATCTCATTGGCTATTTAGTCGCACATTTGGAACCGTCTGGAGCAACACCCGCATGTTCTACCTTAAATTACTGATCAATATTTTCTCCTTATCAATTGCAGGGTCAAATTGACTGGCATGCCTCAGGTCACGATCATCCGATCCTGTGTTTCTAAATTCCTAGGAGATCTCCGGATCTGCTCCACGTGGCTTCTCCCAGCTTGTTGTGTGGTCAACGTGGCCGACACATTTTCGCGTCGTCAACACCGACAAACAAGACCATCAGGCACAGAGTAACCTGGAGGTGGCTTCGTATAGACTTCCTCTTGGAGCTCATCACTGAGGAAGGCATTCTTAACATCCAACTGAGAGATCGACCACTAGTGAACGGATGCAGCAACAAGAAGAGTCCGAACAGTAGTCATGTGAGCAATAAGAGCAAAGGTCTCCTCATAGTCATGACCGTACTCCTGTTGGAAACCCTGCACCACAAGATGAGCCTTCTAATACTAAACAGAGCCATCGGAGCGAGTCTTGACCTTGTACACCCACTTGCCGGTGATGGGAGTGACATTAGGAGGCAAAGGCTAGAACAAGATCCCAAATGCCAGTATGCTCTACAGAAGAAATTTCCTCAGCCATGCATGCTACCACTCATGGTGAGCGGTAGCCTCCCCATAGGCCGTGGGCTCAGCCAAAACAGCAGCAGTGAAGCCAAGGCGATCGGGAGGACGAATGGTGCTACGGTCATAGAGAGCATGGCGAGGAGGAGACTCAGGTGGAGGTCTAATGATGGACTAGGAAGAGTCAGGCGATGGTGCAGGTCACGACCAACGAGTGTAGTAGTGAGTTATCTCACGCGAAGGACACATCGCTGGTGGAGGAGGAGATACTGGTGGGGAGAGGGTGGTGGTGGAGTAGTCGGAGATAAGAGGGAAGCCGAAGGGGGCTCAGGGGGAGTCCTAATGAGGGATAGAAAGGAGTTTGGCGGTGGAGCATGACACAGACAACAGGTGGAGCAGCAAGTGGGCTCACGAGGGAAAGCAACCGGTGAGAGAGGAACAAATGGTAGAGGAGGAGCAACGGAAGGCAAAGGTGGAGAAACAGGTAGCAGAAGAGACAAATTAGGAAGAGTAAGGAATGAAAGGGACTCAGCAGTGTCAGATGGCCTGCTAGAGGAATGAGGATAACAGGAGCGAGATTCATCTAGACGAGCAGCAGGACACTGGAGGATGGTCAACTGCAAGACTTCAAGCGACTTCAAGCAAGAAAGGCAGACGGCTGCCACAGGACACGCCGCGACTCCCCTACATGCCCTCTTCTCGCCCTGCTCCCCTGCACGTGACTCCCATGCGGCTCCCGTGCAGCCCTCTGCTCGTCCGGCTCCCCTACACACAGCTGCCTCTCCTCGTCGGTCTCCCCTCTACGCCGCACCCATCTACGCCGCTTGCGCCGCAGCACCCGCCTGCGCTGCAACTCCCGACCGCACCTGTGCCACACCGTACCGTCCATCGGACCGCCCCCCCCCTGCCCCAACCATGCCCACCTGTGTCGCAGGCAAGAACGCCAACAACGGTGGGGCCAGTCGAGCTCGTCGAGGGGCTGAATCGAACGTATGGCCGAGTGCATACGCAAATACAACATAGATACGAACTGCAGGTGGACCCAAGGACGCCGGATATGTCGACAATGGCAAGTATCAGACACTTGAGGAAATGATGAATCTTCAAATACCTGAATTGTAATGACAAATCTTCAAAAACTGGAATTGTAATGGTTTCAATCAAATAACCCCCAAAAATTGTAATTCTCACTTCTAAGAAGCCAAACAATTTTAAATTCAAACAAATTTATATAAAAAATTACTAACAATTATGATATAAATAAATATCATTATATTGATTATAAAATATATTTTAAATGTAATCCTTGCTAGATATAAATAATGATTTTTTCTATAAACTCAGTCAAATTGAGAAAAGTTTAACTTATTCAAAGTCTGGAATTGTATTTTTTTCAGGACAGAGGGAGTACAACACTTAATCTTCACAAGATTCCATCCAGTTACATATATAATTCTGAAATGAATCTTATCTTCTTGAAAGGAAAGCAGCATTCTAGTCACAAGTTGCTATGAACAACTGCCTCTGCCTCAAGGATTTTACTCCCTGCTTCCCTAAGATTGCATCCACAACGCTTGATGCATCGGCTGCACAAAACTTCCAAGATTACATTTGAGCTTGAGCACCAAATAAATACTCATAAAACTACAGTTAGGCCTCAGACAATGTTATAACATCGGATGTCCCTCTGCCTCACTAGATAGACTGTAGATGCCAATGATGTATGAACAGTTACCTGAGCCACTGGCCTCTTTGTTCTTGGTTGTTTCCAGTTCCAATTGCTCAGTTAAAGCCAGTCACATGGCAAGGAAAATGTTGAGCAACAAGAGGCGTGGTTGCATATGAACAGATCTGCCGAGCTCAGTTTCTCCAAATTTAGATTTGACAGAAGTTTGTCAATATCAAATCTCTCTCTTCATGTGTAGTAACAAACAAGCAAAGGGGAATAAAGCAATTACTTCTGTGTGGCGCAAATTTATATCAGGTAATTACTATGTTATGTTAACCTTGTGCACGTGAACAACGAATTCAAGTAAGACAAGCAAGTGTTTGGATGAAATATTTACCGCAAAAGAGGCCAATTTGGTAACAGCTTCCAACTCAAAGGCCATGTGCTGAACCTGAGCTAACGTCGCAGTCGTCGTTACAAGTTGTCTCCCAACTTTTCTCACTGAAAAAGCTTTCATCGAGACAGTGATAGCTGCATACGTACAAGTACTTAAATATTCATGACCCAGGATTTAACCCGGACACCTCTGAAGGGTTAGGGTTAGAGTGCGTGCTACTTGCTATATACTGTAGCATTCCGTTGCGAGTGCCAAGATATACTGTAGCATTTCGTTTGTATTTGGTAATAATTGTCCAACCATTGACTAATTAGGCTTAAAACGTTCGTCTCGCAAAGTACAACCAAACTGTGCAATTAGTTTTCGATTTTATCCATATTTAGTACTATATACATGTATCGCAAGTTTGATGTGACGGAAAATCTTTTTTTTGCATAGTACACTTTTTAATGGATCTAAACACAATGTTACCTATTTGTCTGATTCTATAAAGATAATTTATGATTAGTTGCCTTATTATTGCCTCTCATCAAATATGTTTTTTTATAAGACTCATCAAATATATTTTGATGCTCCCCTACTTGTGACATGTGAGCCACCTCCTCATGGTAAATGTGCTTCTATCACCAATTTGTTGACCAGGCCGTTATGGCTAGATTGCTACTTTGCTAGGCAGAGCATTCCATGAGTTCCCGAGAATTTCTTTCTAAAACCATAGAGTTTTTCAACTCGCCAAAAAGTATTGGGAAGAATAAATAAGATCATCCCTAACCGTTTTCAATAATTTACTCCTAAAATATAGAAGACAATTTTTATACCAAGAATCTTATATTATTTCTAAATTATCCTAGCTATTTTTATATATCCTTTCTCTTGTACAGTTGCATCAGGAACTCATTCCTACTCTTTATTCTTTCCTCGCCTTTGCACTTTAGATTACGGGCGTTTTGATCGCCGCAGGAGGGGATACGCACGTCGGGTGATCCGCAGATATATCCACGCGTTCGGTCATTTTTTTCCAAGTGCCAAAAGGTTAGAAGTGGGATTGGAAACTCTTGGAGATGAATTTTTATTTTCATTCTTGCCAAAAATTCTAGATTATGAGGCTTTATTGAGTATTCTTGGAGATGCTCTTAGAGCATCATAAACAAACTAGGTAGCTGTCGATATCGTGAGTCAACTTTATTATATATATAACATAGTTTTTTATTTCAACAGTGTTTTATTAGACAAATTTATAATTTTTATCAGATCGATGGACCCTGATAAACAGCCATAAATTCAGTCATGTTCGCTTGGCTGAAAAGCCTTGACTGAAAGTACTGTTCACTTATTTGTTGTGAGAGAAAAGCACTATTCGTTGGCTTAAAAAGTACCGTTTATAAGATAAGCGAACAAGGCTTTCGTCCCTAAGCCACCTTAGATAATATACAATATGTTTTCCTTTCTTGTAATACCACTTTTTTAATATATCGTAAACGATACATGTTAGCACAGTGGGGACATACCAACCATCGGATAAGATGATGTAATGTTGTTTTATATACGTATATACTAGCTGACGGACTCTTTCCGAAAATAAAATTACTGTACATATGAGTTATATCATCTACATATTTTTATATGCATTCTTATAAAAAGTGGTTGCAGTAAAAGGTTGAAAGTTAGTAAGATGACATTGCTAATAATGAGACATAATTAGTGAAAGGTGATATGAATGACTTGCGTGTAGAGATTACTCCCTCCGCTTCAAATTGTAAGTTATGTTAATTTTTTTAAATAAATAACTTTTACTATATATCTAGATATAAATTGTATGTTGATATCATAGTAATAAAACTATGATGAATATAGAAAACGTTAAAATGGCTTACCATTTATAATGGAGTGAGTATATAATTATATGCTTGTTATAAAAAAATATAGGTTCATAATCAGAAATACCAGGTACTACCACACATGCTCCTCATAAATGTCAACTTCCTTACAGGCCCCCCCAAGAAATGGACCTCGGCCTTGTTCACTTCCCCATCCCAAGTCCCGACTCAAAATATTTCCTCTTTCATCCATCACATCAAATCTTTCGACGTATGCATGGAGCATTAAATGTAGATAAAAAAGATAACTAATTGCATAGTTTGTCTGTAAATATCGGGACGAATCTTTTGAGCCTAGTTAGTCTATAATTAGACAAATTTTATCAAATAACAACGAAAGATGCTACAGTAACTTTTCACCTCCTTCTCGCGCGAGGTGAACGCACCCCTATTTCCTTCGGCCCCCACTTAATTCTCTGCCCTTGTCGCTCTCGCCTCCAACGTCTCTCACTCCCTGCCCCTCTCCGGCCTCCACCCCCGCCCCTTCACACCGCCGGAACCCTACCCCAGGTTCCACAGCCAATGCCGCCCGCTTCCCGCCCCGCCGCCTCCTCCTCCGCTCCACCCGCGCCGCCCCGCCGCCTGCGACGCCGCCGCCCGCTCAAAGCCACACTACCCACCGCTCCCGCTGCCGGCGCTGGCGCTGCCCGCCGCGGCGGCCCCGAGACCCCGCATCTCCGTTGGGCCGCGCCTGGCGGCGAGGGCAATGCCGGCGGCGCGGATAGGCCGCGCGGAGACCCGCCCTCCTCCTCCGTCAGGCGCCTGGCCGCGGCGGTGTGGCGGCTGCGGCCACCCGAGGAGGCACCCGCCGCCGGCCAGCGTGACGCCGCCTCCCGTGTCGGCCTCGAGGTACGCGCCCGCCCCTCCCACCCCGTGCTCGTCCGTTAGAGGGGGAAAAAAAGGAAAGTTCGAATTTTTAGCTCGAATCAAGATGCTCTCGCTCGAATGTTGCTGGATCCTCGCTCGGATTCGGCGTACGGGGAGGCGAATCCAGGACGGCGGGCCGCGGGCGGCGACGCCCTCCCTCATCAAACCGCCGTAGCCGTACTCCCCTGCCCACCGTACCACTCGGCTCTCGATCCTCCCTCCGTTCCAGCTCGTGGCGGCAAGAAGTTACTAGCCGTTGCGGCGTCGCACGGCAGCGGAATCGAAGCCCAGATCCCCATTTATGGCGGCGTCCCTTCTCGTTGCTTTCTTTCTTCTTTTATATAATCGCGCCCGTCTCAGTGTCGGCGGGTGATATTTATTGCTCAGGCCATGGGCGCGTTCCTTGTGATGCACACAGCCCAATCCCCCCGCTCATGTGATCTGCTCCTGGCTCATTGAATCATCGGTGTGCCGTGCAATTAAGCACGCACGGATGTACCTCTCTAGGGTTCTTGATGTGAGAGTAACCAGCCTGTCTCCTCCAGCTACCCCTGCTTGTGGTGCTTGGGTGCCTTGGCTATTTACTGGAGTCACTACTGCTACCTTGCCAAGTGATATTCGGTGTAAACTCGGTCATGTGTTCAGTTTCCACTTGAATGAGTTACCCTTCTTGATTGCAAAGCGGCTGCCATTCATGGCATGAGCAATAGATCCTGGTTTCAGAAGATGGTATGGGGTTTCATACAACTCTTTCGTTTCTCATTCATCCTATTCACTGATAGGATCTGAATGATCCACTCCCCCAGATTTATATGCGCAATAACGAGATCAATTCATCTTGTTCTTTATGTCTCCTTTTTCTTCAGATCTTTGTTTTGTCATTTTGAAGAAATTACTTTAGGCTGTAACTTTTAGGATGGGTAATTCTGAGGGCGTTATCAAATCGTTATCCATGTATTTATGTCTTGTTGCTGGTTAGAGATGGAAAATGCTTTTTTTCCTGCTTTGTGGCAGTCGATTGAACATTCATATTAACTGGTTGATCCCGCTTATATGACAGCATATACCGAGACATCTACAAGCTCACCTTCTGAGCAAGAATCCTCTTAGTTACCACCATAGTCTGAAAAGGGACATTTCAAGCCCCAACTCTGTCCTGGAGCCACATAGTGGAGAGCCCCACAAGGTATAACCAGAAATCACTTGCACCTAAATTGCTTCTATCTTTTTTGGTTCCATACTGCAAGCTAATTCAGTGGATTTAACCATGCAGGTACATCTTCGTCTTTCCTCCGGTGTGGAGGGTGCTACAAAATGGGAGCCTATAAACATAAAGAGCATAGAACCAGATGGTGCCTTTGTGATTGCTAGCCAACTAAATCTCGTTGAGGAACAGCAAGGGGGCAGCTATGTTGCTAGCCTTGAGTTGGAGCTTCAGCAGGCGCGGGATAGGGTGAGCAAGCTCAAAGCTGAGCGGCTTTCAGCCAAGAAGCAACTTGATCGCTTGTTCAAGAAACTCGCAGAGGAGAAAGCAGCTTGGCGGAACAGAGAGCACAAGAAAGTTCGAGCCATTCTTGAAGATATGAAGGCTGATCTGGAGCATGAGAAAAGGAACCGGAGGCAGTTGGAGACTATTAACATCAAGCTTGTTGATGAGTTGAAAGAGGTCAAAATGGCCGCAAAGCAGCTATTGCAGGAGTATGACAACGAGCAGAAGACACGGGAACTCACAGAGGAGGTGTGCGACAAGCTAGTGAGGGAGATAGAGGAACACAGGTCAGAGATCGAAGCCTTGAAACAGGATTCTGTCAAACTGCGGGGTGAGCTGGATGAGGATAGGAAATTGCTACAGATGGCTGAGGTGTGGCGTGAGGAGCGAGTGCAGATGAAACTTGTGGATGCCAAGCTCACTCTTGAGGCCAAATATGAAAAGTTGAGCAAACTGCAGGAGGATGTTGAGGCTTTCATTTCAACTTTCAGTTCTTCCAAAGGAGACAGCACAATTGTTGAAGCGGCACACAACATTGTACAGGCCATTGGGTCGGCCAGAGACCAAGAGGTTGAATTCACATATGAGCTACCAAGAGCATCAGAAGATATACTGTCCATCTTTGAAGAGCTACGCCCAAGCGAAGAAACAGAGACAAAGGAAACTGAACCATGCCCAAAGAAAGAAATCCAAGAAGCTAGCCCAACAACTGATATATTTCTGGAAAATCGAGACAAATTGTTCCCAGATGGAATGCATTCTGATGAGAGCGATATGGAAGATGGAAGCAGCTGGGAGACCATGAGCCATGAAGAGATGCAAGGTTCAAGCCACTCACCGTATGGAAGCGAACCTTCAGTCAACAAGATCTTTGACAGAATTTCATGGACCAGTGGAAACGATTCTGAGGGTGAGGAGACCAACAAACTGTGTGATGACTTGAGCAATGTGTACCTGACGGACATGAAACAGTCCAAGAAGAAAGAGTCTGCCATATCAAAGCTGTGGAAGTCATCTCCACTGAAAAACGGTGAAGTCCGTACAAAAGATGTTCCGGAGATGATAAATGGGAGATTATCAAGTGCAAGCCTTCCAAATGGTGTGTACTCTACTGCCAAAGGTTCAAATCTAGATATGGGAGATAGCACCCCTAGCACAGCGCAATGGAGCTCACCGGACTCGATGAACAGCCAGCTCAACCGGGGTTTCAGAGGCTGCATGGAGATGGTTCAGAGGCAGAGCCTGAAGGCAAAGCTCTTAGAAGCTCGGATGGAGAGCCAGAAGATTCAGCTCCGTCATGTGCTCAGCCAGAAAACTTAAGTTAGAACCTCACTCTGCGTCAAGAAATAAAATTCCAAGCATTGGATTTATTTCACTTCCCTTGTCCATTGTAGTATGTAGCTTAGTCTCATGTGCTTCTGCTTCATAGAACTATATAGCTAGCTGTAGCCTCGTATGCTGACCCGGCCATGGTTGACGCATGTGTCTAATTGCGGCAGTACATTTGACAGGTTATAGTGTCCGTCTTTATGTGTAATGTGGCAGTAAACAAGAAGCGTTGTTCAGACTAACGGTACCAGTAATGTAGCAGGCTAGAGCAGCAAACAAGAAGCATTATTCAGACAAACTGTACCATTGACACTTTGGCAGTGAAGAATTGTAAAACCTCTGAGAATGTGTTTTCATTTGAAGCAGACAGGGTACTCAGAAATGGAAACCTCTGCAGAAACTGCTGCCATCAGCCCTAGGGATTCTGATTCTAAAATGAAAATTTTATGCTAGATCCAGTTGCGTAATCAAAACCACAAAACATGTTACTTTTAGTTGCAATAGCCACAAGAGATTCCCTGTGATGCAACACACAAACTCGCTTGCATAAAATCACTAGAGCTTTGATTTTGGAGACTTTTTATGTTCCAGAATTGTTAGTCAAGTACATACTTTGTCTGTTAACACACAGCTATTGTCGACAGCTGGATTGTATTGCGAGTACAAGATTTCATACAAGTTATTAGCAGTTTAGTACAGCTATGATCACACGTTGCTTTGCTTGTAGAGCTTCGTGTCCAACACTTGCTTCCCACACATTGCGCACACTCCTGGAAAAAGTCAATACTATGATCAGAATAAGGAATCAACTAATTTCAGAAGCATCTTGTTAAGTCGTGAACTATACGATAGTGATACTTTGAATATGTCAATGCACTTATTGTCAAGTAAATAAACAACAAAATTCATTTACCACGTTCCCTTTGTAGTATGTTTCTTACCTTTTGAATAAGCACAGGTGTGGCAATATTTTGCATCCTGGTGCACCTGTTGCTTGCAGATTATACATTTGGTGTTTCCATATGGAGTCCACCTGTGATTAAGCAGAAGTGTGTAGAATTAGACCACAATCATAATATAGTAGCTTCAACAGACAACATATATGATTTGAATATTAAGTTACAAAAAAAGAACATGCTGTGATTTTAATAGAGACAACAAAAACATATAGCTTGTTCTGAAAAATATCTAATGAGGCAGAATCCGTAGACACAGAAAACTCAGTTAAAATTTTAAGCAACATATTTAAAGGAACAGATCTTGACTCCTGAGCAAACAAAAAGGTTATCAGCAATACAGTGGTGACACATGATATTTCCATGGAAATTTGAGCGCCTTGCTTGAACACAAGGATCAAAAATAAATATGAATTTTGAGTAAAGATTGCCTAAATAAAAACTGAAAATCCTTATCCCCTGCCACCCTATATCCATATGAAACGCTCGCTAGCACCTGTTTTTATACCTTACAACATCAGAACTCATATTCCTTCTCACATTTTCTATCTTCCCTGTGCATTCCAACAACTAGTGATGAAACAGTCATTAATTTGGAAGGTGGTTTCTTCAACTCAGCATAACAGTTTCTTCAATAACACCAAAGTTTATCATTTATAGAAATCCTTGTGGAACATGTGGCTTGTTGTAATCCAGATCTGTGACTCTTCCAACAAATACTTAACTATCTATTCAGTTAACTAAGGAGGCCATCCTTGATATTGAAGAGAGAGAAACTTTTAGGGGCATTACTGCATTAGGCTACCATGCTACCACCATCATGTACATCATGCAACTGGACCGTGGTCCCAAACTGTCAAGCACAATAGCTTGTAGCCTTCTACAACCGCCATACTATCAGTCTGATTCAGTTGAAGGCTTTACGGGGGAAAATGAGAGGTAACACAATTTTCTAAAATAAAAATGATTTAGGTGGCTCAAATTTCAAGAATATCAAGTCTACTAGCCAGTCCATTAAGGTCCTGTTTGGATCAGTTTCAGATTCTTAAAAACAAGTTTTTGCCTCTAGTTTCTAAAATCTGGATTCTAAGCAAAAATTAGTGGGGGTGTTTGGATCCCAATTTTTTAAGAATCTAACTTCATTTATTGCTCTATGGGTCACAAGAAACTAGCAAAAGCTGGGTATCAACAACTTCCTAGTTTTTAAGAATTTGACAAAAACTGGCCTGTTTGGATCTCACCAGGTTTCCAAAAGCCAGATTCTTAAAAACTACTCCCTCCGTCCAGAAAAGGATGCAATTATGGGATCTGTACCGGTCAAAGTAGCTCAAGTTTGACCAAATTTATAATAAATAGTATTAATATTTATGTCTCTAAATAAATTTATTATGAAAATATATTCTATGACTAATCTAATGATACTAATTTTGTATGTTAATATTTTTTTTTATAATTTTGGTCAAAATTCAAATTGATTGACTTGTCGGAAAGCGAGAATTGCATTCTTTTGTGAACGGAGGGAGTAGCAAAAAGGATCCAAACAGGGCCTAAGTTGGACCAGCAAACAGTTTGTTTGATTGATTGGTTACTGACTTACTGTATACTTCATGACTAGTAAGTAGGGATGAAAACGGATCGGATACGGACGGATATCACTGATATCGTATTTGTTTTCATAATTATGTCCGGATTCAGATTCGAATATGGATAGTATAAAAAATGCCGGATAGGATATGATTGGATATCGACATCATAAATATGTGATTTAAATATTCGGATACGAATACGGTATCGGATGTTAAATATCCGGACTCGGATACGGACGGATTAAAACTCCTCTAAACGGATTCGGTCTCGAATACGGTCGGAAAATATATGTACCGTTTTCATCCCTGCTAGTAAGCCATTAACTCTGGTGATTTGCCTCTTTGTTAAATATAAACCAGAGCCCCTACCTGATCTGCTGTTGAAGGTACCCCAGAAAATGAAATTGGGAGCCCAATCAACAGGCATCAGCTATTCGCGCGTGATGTCAGTCTAATCCTGACCGCAAAAACTAGTAATAGTAGCAGGGGAGAATGCTCGACAGGGGATGAGGGGAGAGCTGACCTGTTCTTCTTGGAGAGGAGCTTGTTCTCGTTGATCTTGCGGCCGCCGCTCTCGTTGGTGTTGCTGGCGCCCTCCTTCCACTTGTCAGGCACGATCACCTTCCCGAGCTTCTTCTCGCCTGCATCCCAAATTCCACCAGCCCTTCTTATATAAGGAAAAACAGGAAGAAAAAAAGGGTACAGATCCCAGCACGCGTCCTCTAGGGCAAAAAGGAATCGGGGATGTACACCATCTACTACCGGGAGGAAGGGAGGGGTAATCTTACACTTAGCGCACACCATCGCCGCCGCCGCCGATTCTTGCTGTTCTTGCGATTGGGGATCCGAGGCTGGATGGAGCCGAGACGAGAGGGAGAGGAAACAAACAAGAAGCGGTCGCTGGCTGAGGGATGCGCCGGGGGTTCGGGTCGGTTAAGCGGACCAGATCCGTTTACACGAATCCGGGCTCAGCGAGGCTCTAGGCCCAATTTAGACCGAATCCGGGCTCAACTTGAAAATTGGGCGAATGTGGTTTTTGGGCAGATCCAGCAAAATTTGTTTAAATTTGGGTTGGAGTTCTGCAGTTAGAGTGGAGAATAATTTCGTGATAGTAATTGTATAAACTTATACTAGTATACCGTACAGCTTGTTTTACTCTCATACATCGACTTTTTTTTGAAAAAACATATAATGCATACTTTGATACTCGTATTCATCTATGCACACCCGCCCTATAAAATCCAAACCACATCGCAACATGTACTATGTAAAGCTTCAAAAGTCATTATATGACTTATTAAAAGTTAAAACAGTTGGTACAAATGTGGTGCAAGCGACAAAGTGTCTAACATTTTTTTTTAAAAAAAACAATCGGTAAATTAACAAGTCTTCTAAGTTGCAAAAAAGTAAGAACATCTCCAACATTTCGGCATTTTTCGTTTCCCAAATCATGGTGTTTGCTAACTCCTAAAATAATATGAGGAGGGAAAAAAGAGCGCATCTCCCAGAGTTTGGCATAATTGACTTCCAAAATCAAAAGTTGGTCTCACAGGTCGGTTTTTTTTTTGCAGGGACTGGGTTTCCGTGCCAAACCGTTCGCAGACGTGCGCCAGAACGTTGCCGCCGCATCCTTCCCTTCGTCATGCGGTTGCCTCCTTCCCTTCGTCGTCACCAGAACGCCGCCCTTCACCTCCTGGCAGCCAGCCTTCCTCGTCACACGCAGTAGTAGTAGCATTTAGTAGGGCGGACGGATATCACTGATATCGTATTTATTTTTATATTTATGTCCGGATTCGGATTTGAATACGGATAGTATAAAAAAATTCGGATAGAATACGATTGGATATCGACATCATAAATATGTGATTTAAATATTCGGATACGAATACGGTATCGGATGTTAAATATCCGGACTCGGATATGGACGGATTAAAACCCATCAAAACGAATTCGGTCTCGAATACGGTCGGAAAATATCCGTACCGTTTTCATCCCTAGCATTTAGTAGTAGTAACATTAAGTAGCAGCAGCTAGCAGACAAGAGGAGCAGCAGCTACCGGACAACTCGGGCTGTGTTTAGATCGGGGTGTAAAATTTTTGGAAGCATAGTAACTTTTTCATTTTTATTTGGCAATTAGTGTCTAATCATGGGCTAATTAGGTTCGAAAGATTCATGTCGTGATTTACAACCAGACTGTGTAATTAGTTATTTTTTCTCCTATATTTAATGCTCCATGCATGCGTCCAAAGATTCGATGTGACGGAGAATCTTGTAAATTTTTTGGAATTTTGAAGCATCTAAACAGGGCCTCGGTTCGGTTCAAGCACAACGAGCAGACAAGACACGCAGGAACAAGATGCACGCTCGTGACCCGCGCGCATATATGCGCGCTGGGGAGTGATATTTGGGAAGTTGGAAAAAACAGCGAGGGAAGATGTCAAACTGTTTGAGAGGATTTTTTTATTTTGCTAAAAAATTAAGGATGGCAAAGCCGGATGGCAAACTGTTAGAAATACTCGAGCATATTTCTTGGCTTGAGGTAGAAGGCAATTTTAAACCAGAAATTCTAAACTATTTCCAAATCACTTTGGCCACGTTTATATTCTCTCTCTTGTACATTTGCATTGGGACCCTATCCTTTCCCCTTATTCTTCCCCATGTTCTTCAACCCTTGTTCTTCAACCCCTGAATCGACCAATTGGATACACGTGTATGTATTTCCGTGTGATTGGATCAATTTTCCCAAGTACAAAAAATTGGAAGTTGAGATAAGGAGTTGTCGGAGAGAATTTTTTTCAATCTTGCAAAAAAAATCAAGATTTTGAGTGGGTTTTGAAAACTCTTGAAGACACAAAGGGATACATTAACAATAATAATTGTCCATGTGTATTCATCGAGAAATCTCCAACAGGATTTTGCATTATATACATGTATTATATACATGTATGTTGTCCATTCAAATATCATTGGCAAACCAAAGGATATCGTTGAAACACGCAATTACCTAAAGACAGTTCGAGATGAAACCTAAAGGGCTTGACAGCATAACAGCATAAGCAATTTGTCCCAACGAAAGTAGCATAGAAAGCATTTACACCATGCTCTACACACCTGTGAAACAGAAATTTCATTTTCATGTAACCAAACAGCAGGCAAAACCTGTTCCTATCAGCGGTTCCTGCATTCCCCCTATGGCTTTTATTTCACACTTTATTTATGGGGCAGAATCGACAAAGGCCCTCCAGAGGCATCGCAAAGTCTACATTGAACCGGGGTCGCTACCCCTGGGAAGATGGAGCCTGGCACTGTCATTGTAGCCTTGTAGGTGAAATGGTGTGATCTGCCTTAGTTCTGAGCACCAGCCAAGTTGCGGATGACATAGGGGAGGATGCCTCCATGGTTGAAGTACGCCAGCTCCACCTGTAGCGAACCAAGAATTTGTGATTGATTAGTTAAATGACAATGCAAATGGCATAATGCTAGAAAGATTAAAAGACGTCTTCTGAAATGCATATACCTCAGTGTCAAAACGAAGAGTGCAAGCGAAAGATTTCCCATTGTCAGTAGTAACAGTCACATCCTGACCAGGACGGATCTCATTGAGGTTGGCAGGGAGATCGATGCTGTACCGCTCATGTCCAGTGAGGCCAAGCGAATCAGCATCCTCACCAGCTTTGAAGCAGAGAGGAATGATTCCCATCCCCACCAAGTTGCTTCTGTGGATACGCTCAAAGCTCTTGGCAATCACAGCTTTAACTCCCTGTAAACAATGCATATCTCATCATTCAGTAATATGGTTTTCCCACACAAGCTAATTCAAATGAGAGCACAAACTCTGAATAGAACTTGCCAGGAGCATCGGACCCTTGGCAGCCCAATCACGAGAACTGCCACTTCCATACTCAGCGCCAGCGAGAATTATAGTAGCATGGCCCTCAGATTTGTATCTCTGCAGTAGGAACCATGGGCATTAGGAGGTAATGTTGATAGAAATGAAGAGATAAAACCTCACAATACATACCATGGCAGCATCAAAAACGTAAAGCTTCTCCCCAGTAGGGACATGAATGGTCTTGGGTCCAACTTCTCCATTCAAAAACTTGTTCACGATCCTAATGTTTGCAAATGTTCCCCTTGCCATTACTTCATCATTGCCACGACGACTACCATATGAGTTGAAGTCCTTCCGGTCCACACCACGCTCCATCAAGTACTTGGCAGCAGGACTGTCTTTGTGTATGCTTCCTGCAGGTGAAATGTGATCTGTAGTAATGCTGTCCCCGAAGTTCAGCAAGCAGTAGGCATCTTTCACTGCAGAGGGACCAGGTGGGGACATGGTCATGTCCTTAAAGTACGGGGGCTCATGAATGTAAGTGGATTTGGAATCCCATGAATAGAGTGACGCTTCTGGGACAGTTAACTGGTTCCACATTGGGTTGCCTTTTGTGATAGCCTCATAGGTGCCCTTGAACATGTCAGGCAGCACACTGGATTGGACAACCTGTTGGGTACCATTTTATTTAGTAACAATTATTGCTACATGATAATGGAGACATAAACATCTCCAATATGAGTGAATGGTACAATAGCAACTGAAAGACAACAATGTTTCAGTACAGAATATACCTGTGCAATTTCTTCCGTCGAGGGCCATATATCCCTGAAGTAGACTTCCTTGCCATCCTTTCCAAGTCCAATGGGCTCTTTCTCAAAATCAATATCAACCTGAAAAGTACAACCTCTACTATTAACTACCCTGAAACCAGACCATGCCAGCCCTACAATAAGAGTAATGTGGGAGAAGACACGAACTTACAGTTCCAGCAAGTGCATAAGCAACAACAAGAGGTGGTGAAGCAAGATAGTTAGCCCGAGTTAAAGGGTGCACACGACCCTCGAAGTTACGGTTACCCGACAAAACAGCAGCAGCAACAACATCTGTGCAAAAGAGGCAAGCGATAAGCCAATCATACAGAAAAATAACTGAAATAGCTAAACAGTCAATCATCGTAGAATAACTTACCATTTTCTGTAATGGCAGCTGATACAGATTCATCGAGATCACCAGAGTTTCCAATACAAGTGGTACAGCCATAGCCAACAATATGGAATCCTTGCTGGTTCAAGTATTCTTGAAGGCCACTGTAAATAGGAATCAGCAGATTCGATTAAAGCATGCCATCTGATACACATTAAAATTCAATGTTTCACTGTTCTTTATCAAACAATGACAAGATACCTCTGAAGCAAGTACTTCGTGACGACTCCTGATCCAGGGGCAAGGCTTGTCTTCACCCATGGTTTAACCTGAAAACAAGTTCTATCTCATATCAGCAGAAAGTACAGAAAGGCACTCAGCATAACAGCCCATGATAACATTACAAGAGGACTAACCTCAAGACCCAACTCGCAGGCTTTCTTAGCTACAAGACCAGCACCAAGCATAACACTAGGATTTGAGGTGTTTGTGCAGCTTGTTATTGCTGCTATAACAACACTGCCATGCTTGATTTCTGCTGCCTGCCCATGAAAGTCAAATTTGACAACCTTATCCTGCTGCTCCTTCGGCACTGCAAAACCCTGGAATTTCATACATGTATTAAGTTAGTAACATCAGATGAAGCAAATGTTATGCAAAACCATATGGTATATAGCCAAGCAGTTACCTTGAACCCGACTTTGTTGTCCAGGCAAGCATGCCAATCTGATTTCATTTCCTTCAAAGGGACACGATCATGAGGCCTACAAGTTGAGAAATACAGTAAGACCCAGTATACCCCCCCAAAAAAATAGCTGAACTGCAGTACTACTGTCCAATCAGAAAAGACTCAGGATCCTACCTCTTTGGACCAGACATGCTTGGCTCTACCTCATCAAGGTCCAGCTCAAGATAAGATGAATATATTCTCTCTGTTGGAGGCTGCCAACATATGCAAATATGCTTATATTTTGCACACAAAATAATATCTGAGACTCAAGTGCTGCAATGAGAAAAGAGAGCTACCTCATTGTAGTCCACAAACATTTTGTTGGCTCGCAGATATGCTTCAATCATTGACACCTAAATGAACATGGAAGGTTTAACTTATAAATGGAGTACATGCAGAATTCATCTCACAAAATGATGTCCTTTAAATGACATTAAGACACTGAATGAAAATGGCATTATGGATGGCAATAGAACATGGGGTTTTGGGAGAGACGACTTCGTATCCTTTGAAGTTTAGCAAGTCACTTTTAGGAACAAATATGGAAGTTCCTACTGAACAAAGGCAACTAGAGAAGCTTGAGTCCACATCCCCATGAGGGAAGATATATATGCATGCATTGACAAATATTTTATGATTATATTTGTCACAAAATACCAATGCAATAGTAACAAAAAATAATTTGCAGGTAGTAAAACATACAGTTTCATCATTCCGGCCTGTCAGTTTAAGGTAATCCAATGTCACATGGTCCACAGGAAAGAAGCCCATGGTAGCTCCATATTCCGGTGACATATTTGCAATTGTGGCCCTGTCAGCTAAAGACAGCTTACCCATACCTTCACCTGGACAGAAAAGAGAAAGGTAAATATGTCAATAACATATAGTTAAATTGCATCAGGACAGCACATTCCATCTACTAGCATCAAGGAGTTACCATAGAATTCAACAAATTTGCCAACAACACCATGTTTCCTTAGCATTTGTGTCACTGTAAGAACAAGATCAGTGGCCGTGACACCACTCCGTAGCTTCCCAGTTAACTTGAAGCCAACAACACCAGGCAAAACCATGCTCATTGGCTGCATAAGGCAATTACAAACAGGTCAGGTGGACCTAGCTCAAAACCAATTAAGAATATACTGTATACTCAACGTTTATGAGTTTGATGCTTAACTAAATCCCATGTATAATCAACAAACAAAAGGACAGAAAGTAAATAAGCCATTCAATAATTTGGGGTGTGGAAAAAGATGTCAGAAGAGCAATTTTCTCCTTAGCACAAAAAAGGCAACAATTATCAATCTGTCATTAAAGGAGAAGTGGCCCCACTTGAGATTTACCTGACCAAGCATTGTAGCCTCAGCTTCTATACCACCAACCCCCCAGCCAGCAACACCCAAACCATCAATCATAGTGGTGTGTGAGTCAGTACCAACTACGCTGTCAGGATAGAGAATGCCATCTGTGTTGAAAACAACTCTGCCAAGATACTCAAGATTGACCTGACATTTGTACACGAAGAACAAAGAAGGAATTACACACATAGAAGACATGGTAGCACTGCAGAAATTTTCCACAAGTCTAGAGCATTTACTTGGTGCACAATGCCAGAACCAGGGGGAACAACCAGCATATTTTGGAAAGCACTAGAGCCCCATTTAAGGAAACCAAATCTTTCCTTGTTGCGACTAAATTCCAGTTCCATGTTTGCTTGTACGGCATTCTGCGACCTTGCTACATCCACCTGCACTGAGTGATCAATAACAAGATCCACCGGGACCTGCAGTCCAAACAAGAATGTGCACATCAGAAAATAAAATTTTGCCAGGACGATGGATAAGTGATTCATCAGAAACATAGGGCATGTAAACTTCTGGTCTTCTGCCCTATTTGAAATAATCTTTTCTCCGAAAATTACAGGTGGTTCAGCACAAATAGATGAAATTTACAGATCTCAGATAACAATGAGAAAAGATGAATGTACCAATGGGTTGATCTTGTTGGCATCACTTCCCAACTTGGCCATCGCATCACGCATAGCTGCAAGATCAACAACTGCTGGAACTCCAGTGAAGTCCTAAAAGTACAATGTCAATGGATGAGCAAAGGGCATTTAGAAACAGAGGAGATCATGTGTGATGTTACCAGTTCAAACCTGAAGAAGAACTCGTGCTGGCTTGAATGGTATCTCGGCCAACTTTGGAGATGTGTTTTCCCAGTCAATTATTTTCTCAACATCATTCTTGGTAACTTGGAAGTTATCACAGTTACGGATAGCTGACTCAAGAAGAATACGGATGGAGTAGGGCAGCTTATCTGATAGATAACAAAAGAAATGTTTATTCAGAAACAACAATAAAAGATATAATCTACATTCAGTTACAACAACAGAAGATATAATAATGTACAATTTTGAGTGTTACAAACTAAAGAATTGACACAAACACAAAAGGTATGACTATGGAGATCCCGACTATATATAAACAGTGATATGTTCTCTGTATAAAGTTGATGCGCAAACATATAGCTTTCTTAAGAGGAAGGAGTGCCATAGAATTATGTCAATATTTCATTTTCACTTAACATGGATCGTTGAGTAATAGAAAAAAACTAATAAACCCTCATGTTGATTGGAAGTGAGGAACTTCAGTTAAGTAATATTAGAAGCGTGTATTATAACTTTTCCTCAGTTTAGGATACTAAAATCACACTGAACATACACAACCTGTTGACAATGTAACCTAGCAACTGCCAAAGTAAAGGGAAGACAATTTCGAATGGAAGCAGCGCATTTACCAATCCTTGGATCATTTAGAGCAGGAAGGCTGTAGAACTTTCCATATTCACCACCTCCAGGCTTAGGGAGGCTGGTCAGAATATCCTTGAAGGCATGCTCAGTAGCTGCACACAAAGTAAGGCAACATGATTAGCTACTGGGACAAAGAAAGGCCTCTACATTAACAGATCTCGCTGAAGTTAATTTATCCTGAGGCACTTAATATTCAAGGGCTGCAGAACATTCAAAGTCAACTAAATGAGTCATCAAGTTGGTGGCCCCTTGAAAATTAGTCGATTATAGAAATCCTTAACATATCTGTATGGGATTTGGGAAGCAAGATAACAAATTAATATTAAGTGCATCATCATCCAGTACAAACAACAGCCTGAAATATAGGTCAGCAGATCATGCACTACAACCTTATGTAGAGTACTTAGCACTAAGGTCCCACAACAGCTTACTGCCACAGTAATGGCATTGGTTCAGAAATAGCCATAATGTTGTTATCAAAGCCAAATTAACTGATCTCCATTAAGTTGTCAATGGAAATAGAGTCGGGGCCTCATCTAAACAAATTCCCAACTAGTTGCCATTGCCAATCACATGAACATAATTCAATCCTTAGATAGTACCTAAACAACCCCACTAGATATCACTGAAGGCATCTATGATTCATTTAAGGTCCTCAGCAAGGAAGCATCCCAAGTCTCAACCACCAGGCAACCAAAAGAAGCATGCCATCACTGCCTAACTACCAGCTCCTAGTCTAATCACTTAATCAGTATCCCCCGACTAATAAATGAGTAGTGACCCAGAACAGATCACACAAACCAATACGACAATCTGTAGGTTGTGGCTGTGTTCGGCTACTGATGCTGATCTGCTGCGAGAGAAAAACACTGTTCTCAAGCGAACAGAGCCGATTTACCATCATATCCTGAGCTCGAGCTCTGTTTCTGCTTGCAGCATGACAGGGGAAAAAAGCACTAGCTTAAGATGCAATCTAAGCTGAGTGCAAACAGTCGCGTGCTTCAATGAAAACCAAGTCATCAAATCAACTCAAAACGCGAACCCAATAAGTAGCAAAATATCCATCTCTCGAATATCCAATACCCACATCCAAAAAGTAAAAGGAGCGAAAAACTAGGAATCTATTCGCCCCGATTCCTAAACCCCCAACCGAATCCAGCAGAGGTATCTTCGTCCAAACATCAAACGAACCCACGCGCCAAACAAGAAATGGCCAGTCAGCGCCAATGGATCCACTATCCAAAAATCGCTACAACGCATCTGGATCACATCCCTTCATTCAGTTGACAAGCCCCGCGTGAAACGCTAGCGAGCGAGCCCATCTACTCCTCAACCCCCAGGAGACAAAAAAAAATCCACACGAAGCGACGAAAACCGCGTCACATCACATAATTCGAATTCGGGGCTCCGGGTAGAAGGATAAGCCCGTCGATCGACCAAAATCCCAGACCCAAAACGAGCGAGCACACAGCAAAGGAAGCAGCGGCGAGTGCAACGAGGCGAGGCGAGGCGCACGCGTCAGCGTCACTCAGTCACTCAGATCGCCCCGCCCCGCCCCGTGCGTGACAACCACACGACCCCCAAACCAGACGGCAGACCCCATGCGCGGACGGACAAAGGGACCCACGCACCTTGGGTTGCCATCCTGCGCTGGAACCGCTCGACGGCGGGCACGGCGGCGGCCCCGATCTGCGCCCTGGCGCCGGCGAAGCGCGGTCGGGTCCCGGACCACCCGGCGGCGCGGACGAGCCCGCTGCTGCGGCCGACCCACGCGCCGCAAGGCCGCGAGAGCGCGAGGCGGGCGGAGGCGAGGCGCGGGTTGACGGGCACGGAGGCTGAGTTGGAGGAGAGGGATCTGAGGAGGAGGCCGGCGTTGGCGGCTTTATACATGGATGGAGATGGAGGCCGCAGGCAGCACGGAGGCGTGCGTGGGGCAAGTGGGCGGGGGAGATCGATCAGTCGGAAGCCAGGAGCGGGCTGCGGGGGGTTGGTGGCGATGGCCGATGAGATTTGGATTTGCCTGGCCGTTTGGGCTGAATGTCTAAATAACCCCTGAACTATGGACCCTGGAACACATAACTCTCTGAACTATGAAACGGTCTAATTTACCTCCTGAACTATTTAAAACCGTCTATTTTACTCTCTAGGTGGCTTTTGACGACGGTTTTGCTACAGTAACAGTAGTTTGCTACAGTAATAGCGTTTTGTCTTTTAATTTATTTTCGCTGAATATTTGAAAAATCATAGTAAATCACAGAAAAATAATAAAATAGAAAATCTAATTTTGTTAGACTCCACGTGAGTAGATCTACACAGTAAACATATAATATGGTACGCTTTAGTATAAAGTTTTTGCTGTAACTTTAGTCTAAATTGAATTTTCCAATTAATCTAAAGCTACAGCAAAAACTTTGTACTAAAGCGTACCGTGTTATATATTCACTGTGTAGATCTACTTATGTTGAGTCCAACAAAATTAGATTTTCTATTTTATGATTTTCTGTGATTTACTATGATTTTTCAAATATTCAGCGAAAATAAATAAAAAAGACAAAACCGCTATCACTGTAGCAAATCTGATGTTACTGTAGCAAAACCGCCGTCGAAAACCGCTCAGAGGGTAAAATAGACGGTTTTAGATAGTTCAGGGGATAAATTAGACCGTTTCATAGTTCAGAGGGTTATGTGTTCCAGGATTCATAATTCAGGGGGACGGGAATATCTCACGAACCACGGGGTGTGGTTGGAGGTCCGACCGTGGTTAGTGTCGATCTGGCCATCTTGGGTTGAGGGCCGTGGCGGCCACGGGGCTGGCTGGTTGGCTGACTGCCAGGTGGGGCTAGCAGTGGTTTAGCTTGCTGTTTCGGAAAAAAAAAAACTACATGCATACCGTATTCACTGCGGTGCCATGCATACATGGCTCGGATAAATGCCACGTGTCCCACGAACGAATCTGAGATGTCTTTGATTTGGACTAATCGTGCTTCGTGCTTCCAGACCAAGTCCAGTCCGCTTCCAGTCCGCGCACACAGACGAACGTGAACCAAGCCATGCACACATGTTCGATAACCAAGCCATGTATGGCGCTGTTCACTGGGCTTATAATTCGTCTTTTTCAGCTTATTTTTTCAGTCAAAATTCTCTCACAATAATTCAGCTAACCGTATTTTTCAGCCGGCTTATCAGCACAGCCGAACGGGCCATAGCTCCGAGATGGATACGGTATGTACGGAATACGAGGAAAGATGAGGGCAACACAGATCTCGAGATCAATAATTGACGGTGCGGATAGTAGCCGCTCAGCACATGGACGTTGCAAGACATTTTCCGTCCGTGAGTACGTCGGCCCCCGACCGTGCCGAGGTGGAAAGGCCAGGTGCTCGGCTGTGGTCCGACTGATGTTGGTTTGCAAGGCCGCTTTGGAATTGACGAAGAACACTGGTTGATGATTGATGATGAGCGATAAAAGATCCTTTTGAGAAGCAAATCTCAAAAGCCACCTATTTACTTGAAATTAAACTTTTGTGAGAAGCAAGTTTCTTCTGGATTTTGGCTGAAGCTCAAACAAGCTGGACCTAACTTGTAAGTTGGTCCAAAAATTTATGGAGGTTTTATTTGAAATCGATTTTACATATTTAGATTTTGCAGCACTGGCCTCGTTTTCTCTAGAATTGAGATTTTGGATTGGAAATGATACATGTGTGCGCAATTTGGCACAGCTCGAGCTGCGAGATCTAAGTCGGATCTATAGTTTGCAGATAAAATTCATGTCATTTAAATATTTATATTTAATCAAAATTCCATCTGCAGATCTCAAATTTCCTAGAGCTACAAATATCTAGCTCTAACAAAAAAACACTACCAAACAAACCTTAATAGTAAAATCATAGTGTGAATTTCTTGTCTTCACCTAAATATGTGCTAGAGTGCGATTACGATCCTAGGCGGCTTCCCGAGGTCTTCATTGAATAAAAATATTTTACTTCTTGCAAAGAGTAAACATAGTCCCTGTTTGCTTGAGCTTAATAGCCAGAATCAGCCAGCCATTCAGCAGTGTTTTTCTCTCATAATAAATTAGCATCAGCAGCAACTGCAGAAACCATCGGCCGAACAGGGACAGTATTCTTCTGGAGTAAACATTTTTTTCTTTTTTTAGCCTCTCATCATCTAGGTACAGCTGTAACATTTTTCATGGACGAAAAAACATCCACACACAAATGGTTGCTGACATTATTAAGAGCAAGTCCCAATGAGAAACATGAGTGCAATTCTAGGAATCAAACTCACGCGCGGCAGCATGCACACCGACAATGCTAGCCACCAAGTACTAGCTCGGTTCTTGAAGCAAGGGTGTGTTTAGTTGGTGAAAAGTTACCGTAGCACATTTCGTTGTTATTTGGTAAAATTTGTCTAACCATGGACTAACTAGGCTCAAAAGATTTGTCTCGATATTTACAGACAAACTATGCAATTAGTTATTTTTGTACCTACATTTAATGCTTCATGCATGCGTCTAAAGATTTGATATGATGGGTGAAAGAGGAGATATTTTGGGTTTGCATGGGAAGTGAACGGGCCTAAACACCTTTTTCTAGTGAGGATTGCCCGGATCTAAAGATTTGGTGGCATAGAACAACCAAGGGTTTGTTATAACTTTTCCAATCTTATCTGGTGACACCGATCGATCCAGTCTCCCCGTTTGTTTCAGTGGGCTAATAAGCTGTAAGTGCTACTAATAATTACTTGCAATTACTGGTATGAGTGGTTGTTTGAGTCAATGTAGTAGTAGTAGGCTATATATTTATGTAAAAGAATTGCTACTGAATCAAGACTCAAGAGGCTAAAGAGAGAAAGATAAATTGCGTGTGGATTGGTCGGTAAGATTAATTGCTGAATGTAGAAGGGTGATTTTACGAAAGATGATAGAGAGAGACATAGAAGTAGTTACTGTTAAGAAAGTAAGACTAGAGAGAGTAGGACACCTGGTCATCAAATAAAGAAAACGAGAGAATAATTTCCTATCGTAATTGAACACACGGTACATTTAGCTCATCTGTCAACATCAGGCTATCCAGTTTGAGAGTATTTGACTAGTACGGCCAGTGAAATTATTCAGCCTGTTCGTTTCGCTAGTTTATTGTGCTGAAAGTACTGTTCGCTGGTTTGTTGTGAGAAAAAAACACTGCTGGATGGCTACTGATTGTGCTCATAAGTCCAAACGTACCGGGCTATTATTTCTAGCCTCTGGGACGATAGAACACAGTACACGTAGGGCTTGTTTAGTTGGTGAAAAAATTTGGGTTCGGCTACTGTAGCACTTTTCGTTTTATTTGGCAATTTGTGTCCAATCATGGACTAATTAGGTTCAAAAGATTTGTCTCGTGATTTACAACTAAACTGTGTAATTCGTTTTTTCTTTCGTCTATATTTAGTACTCCATGTATGTGCCGTAAGATTTGATGTGACAGGTACTGTAGCACTTTTTTGGTTCACTTTCTGTGAACTAAACAGGCTCGTAAAAACCTAGTGCTGTGTACCACTTTGGCACACGCCAGACGTACTACGGGTGTGTTTAGTTCCGCGAAAAGGTGTAAAAAAAGTATTGTAGCACGTTTTGGCTTTATTTGGTAAATAGTGTCCAATCGTTGACTAATTAGGTTCAAAACGTTCGTCTCGTAAAGTACAACCAAGCTGTACAATTAGTTTTTGATTTCATCTACATTTAGTACTCCATGCATGTATCGCAAGTTTGATGTGACGGGGAATCTTTTGTTTGCACAGTGATTTTTTTGAGGAACTGAACACAGCCTACATCCAGAAGCAGCAGCGGCGGCGGCAGCTTCAGCTGGACACAATTCCGTTACGGCACCGCGTTGCTGTGCGCGTGCTGTGGATTGTGATAGTACTGTATGATTGATCCTATCGAGTTGGGCACTGGGACTGCGACCGCCGTGGCGCCGTCACGTTGCGTTGCCGTTTCTGATCAAGATCCACGGTCTGGCGAGCATCGTTGGTAGCAGTAGCAGGCGAGCAAGCAAACAAACAAGGCAATAAAAAAGCCCCCCCGCCCACTAGCGTCATCGATCGGGTTGAGGGCGGGGACGAAACGGTAGCGGGAGCCGTGCGGCTCACTGCTACTGCCCGCGCCTCTGCCCATGCGGGCAAACGCGACGGGGCCGGGGTGGTCGTTCTGCCGTGGAAGAAACCCGCTGGATGGCTGGGATTGGGCGGCGGCCGGGTCCTGCCCTGCCCACATCGATACGAGTGGGGCGACCAACCGAAAAGGTAAAGGGGAACAGGTGAGCCAGCAGATCGGCGGCAGGTCCGAGGTGATGGATGGTGCGCGGCCGGCCGCAACTGCCGCGGGTGGTTGTTCGCAGCTTTTTTTTTTTTTGGGGTTCGCATTTTCGTCAGCCTGCAGCTGAAGTGGGAACGTGCGCGATGCCGATTCCTGCTTTGGCAGTGTTTAGTCTTCAAAATTCCAAAAAATTTTACAAGATTTCTTGTCACATCAAATCTTTGAACGCATACATGAAGCATTAAATGTAGGTAAAAAAATAACTAATTGCACAGTTTGTCTGTAAATGTCGAGACGAATCTTTTGAGCCTAGTTAGTCCATGATTAGATAAATTTTACCAAATAACAACGAAAAGTGTTAAAAGAACTTTACACACACTTTACAACCATCTAAACACACCCTCTCTCTTCGGCGATGGGTGGTCCAGGTCAACATCAGTCGGGTCCAGGCACAATTCTGCCACCTCTTTTTAAGTGAGATATTCCTCCATAAATCTTTACTAGGTGATGCCCGTTGCGACAGGAGCAGGACCAGCTCTAAGGGGAGGACAGGCAGTGCGACCATCGGGGATCCAACACTACCGGAATCCGGTTCTTTGCCGAGTGCCATGTGGTTTGCCGAGTGTTTTTTTTCGGGCACTCGGCAAAAAAGCTCTTTGCCGAGTGCTAAATAAAAAACACTCGGCAAAAAAAAACACTCGGCAAAAAAGCTGCTTTGCCGAGTGTGAAAGGATCAAGATGCGCAAGAGAGGGGGTGAATTGGGCTTTTCTAAAAATTAATTGCAAGAATTAAATCCTACAAGCCAAACTTCACCCCTAGTGCCTACTTGTGTTCCTTGTGTTTCTACCGATAAAAGTTAAGCACCCTAAGTTCCAATCCTAGACTAGCAAGGCAATTCTAGGAAAGTAATCAAGCAATGAAAGTAATGCAAGAAAGTAAATGCTTGAAATTAAAGGATAGGAACACGGCGATGTTTTGCCGAGGTATCGAAGAGTCGCCACTCCCCACTAGTCCTCGTTGGAGCACCCGCGCAAGGGTGTAGCTCCCCCTTGATCCGCGCAAGGATCAAGTGCTCTCTACGGGTTGATTCTTCGACACTCCGTCACGGCGAATCACCCAAAGTCGCTCACAACTTGAGTTGGGTCACCCACAATCTCGTCGGATGATCACCGAACTCTCAATTACCACCAAACCGTCTAGGTGATGGCGATCACCAAGAGTAACAAGCTAGAACTCTCACTTGACCACAACAAGTCTAATGAGAAGATGGATGCACACTTGCTAGACTCTTGTCACTAGAGAGGATTCTCAAAATTTGATTCGCAAATTTCAATCCTCACTATGGCTCTTGCACTCCCTTGCACTTCAAAGATGTTTCTCAGCTAAACAAATAAGCAAGAGACCTCTAAAAGAGGTGGAGGGGTTGTATTTATAGACCCCTCAGATAAATCCAACCGTTACCTTTCGAAACAGCCAGACGCGCACTGACTGGACGCGCCTGTCGATATGACCGGACGCGCCGGTCGGTTGTAACGGTCGAAAACGGAAACTTGTACTGAGAGACCGGACGCGTCGATCTGTGCTGACCGGACGCGCCGGTCTGAGATGACCGGACGCGCCGATCAGGGATGATCGGACGCGTCCGATCATGCAAGAGCTCTCTGAAAATTTGACCTGACGCAACACCGCGTCCGATCATAGGTGACCGGACGCGTCAGGTCTCCGCTGGACCTTACTGGAACATGACCGGACGCGCCGGTCTTTTTCACAGTTGCATCCGATCATTGTTGTTTACCCTCTGGAACACGTGTCACATTGACCATCGCGTCCGGTCCTCTCAAGGACCGCGTCCGGTCAGTCAGCCGAAAACGCAGTTAAGACTTTGTACTAACCGGACGCGTCCGGTCATGACCAGGACCACGTCCGGTCATAGGTAAACAGCTCAAACGTCTTCTAAACGCAATGCAACTTGAACCAAGTTGCTTCTAACTGTACTCTGAGCTTTTCTCGAGCTATCTAGTGCTAAGTTTGATAAGTGTGCACCACACCTAAACATAAGACTCACCTAGCTCAAGCTACTCGCTCATGCCCCTCTTCATAGTACGATCAAAGGAAGAAACAAAGATCCTAACAACTATTTCAGATGTATCTCAACACCTTGACATCCGGAACTAACCGTCCTTAATCTTATCGTTGATCCTTTGAAAACCGAAACGATTTCCATCAAGGGACATGACTGCCATATTGCTCAAAGCAGTTATCATCTCCATGACCTAACTTACCGATGTTTCTGCAAAACACACATTAATCATGGTAATTATGTGTTGTCATTAATTGCCGAAACCAACACGGGGGCCTAGATGCTTTCAGAGTGCAAAAAAAACACTCGGCAAAGATATTCTTTGCCGAGTGCCAAAAAAACACTCGGCAAAGAAGTTACTTTGTCGAGTGCCAAAAAAAACACTCGGCAAAGAAGGTCTTTGCCGAGTGTTTTTTTTGCACTCGGCAAAGCAGTTTTTCAAAACACATTTTGAAGCCCTAAATGAATTCAAATTAAAAAGTTTTTAACTACAAAGTTTCATAACTTCTTAAGATCTATAAATTTTATTTTGGTCATTTCTTCATTCGACAAAGCGATAGTAACGTTGTTCACAAAATCTACACGTCTCTCATATAGTTTTATAAAACTACAAGAGACATATATAAGATTTGTGAATAATGTTAAAATCACGATCTCAGATGGAAAAACTTCCTAAATAAAAATTGTAGATCTCGAAAAGTTATGAAACATTGTAGTTGACAACTTTTTAATTTGAAATCATGTTGTCATGCAAAACTGCATCCGAATTTCAAAAATTTAAAATTTAAATTTTTCAAAAGACCTCGGATAGAAAAACAACCAAAATAAACTTTGTAGATCTCGAAAAGTTATGAAACTTTGTAGTTGACAACTTTTTAATTTGAAATCATCTTGTCATGCAAAATTACATTTGAAATTTAAAATTTTAAAATTGGAATTTTTCAAATGACCTCGGATGGAGAAACTTCCTAAATGAAAATTGTAGATCTCGAAAAGTTATGAAACTTTGTAGTTGACAACTTTTAAATTTGAAATCATCTTGTCATGCAAAACTACGTTTGAAATTCAAAATTTTAAAATTCGAATTTTTTAAACGACCTCGGATGGAGAAACTTCCTAAATAAAAATTGTAGATCTCGAAAAGTTATGAAACTTTGTAGTTGGCAACTTTTTAATTTGAATTCATTTAGGGCCTCAAACAATCAATTTACACTTGATTTGGTATAATATTTGGGGAACCGAAATGGAATATAGACACAAATGAAAGAGAAGTGTAGTGGTAGAGGAGCTCGCGTGTGTGTGAGAGGTCGCAGGTTCAATTCTCGCTAGGTGCAAAGTTTCAAAAAATTACTTTGGCTGGTCACTTGGCAGCAGTTGCCATATGACTGGCTGGTGGGGTCCCTCCTCTAATTAAAAAAACATTTTAAAATTTTTTTCCTATTTTTTTCAGAATTTTTCGGTTCGGTCGGCACTCGGCAAAGGCTTTGCCGAGTGCCCGATAAAAGACACTCGGCAAAGGCCGCTTTACCGATAGCTTTTTTGCCATGTGCTCTTTGCCGAGTGTGGCACTCGGTAAAGCCTTTGCCGAGTGTATTTAGGGCTTTGCCGAGTGCCCTGGACACTCGGCAAAGCGGCTGATTCCAGTAGTGCAAGGAGCTAGGGGGTCCAAGACCATATAGGTAATTAGTACATATAATTTTTTATTTTGCATAATAAACATTTGAAGGCCCATCAGAAACCAGCCCAAGCCGTATGTAACTCTTTCTTCCAGTCCTATTCTACGTAACCTGATCCATTGAGCGGAGCACAAGCGAAGTTTCATTTGATCGTTTCCTATCACCACCCATCGATGCACTATTCTGCCTGAGGAGAGAAGACGCCAACACCCATCCGATTCACTCCTCAGTCCTCACCCGGCGACTAGCAAGCGACCACGACAAGGACGCCGATCCGATTCGCTCTTCACAGTAAGCAACACCAACACACCAATAGATTAGTATTTTTCAATTTATTTATTTGCCTAGGGTTATAAATTTCTAATTCAATGTATTTATTTGAATATGATAAATGTTGCCTAAGAAGCATTTGTCGGGTGCTTAGAAAAAAACATGAAGAAGGATATTTTGGATGATATTAATCTTGATTATGTTCTTGAAGATTTTGCATCAAGAAATGCTCGAAGACGGTTTTTTACAAGGCATTGAAGCGTTATATTTTTATTTGAGGTAATCATAATGATTATTGTTTCTAGTTTTTTGTTACACTATTGTTATGTTTTATGAGCTATACATATATTGCAAAGTAATTTTTATTATTCGTACTATATACTGTAATTTCAATATTAAAAATTAGTTCAACGGACCCTTATCTTCTTGCTTGCCTAAGGGCCCTTAAAATTTTAGAGCCGGCCCTGGACAGGAGTAAAAAAGAAAAACATAAATTGTGTTCTACTGACAACACAATCAATGTCGAGGACCTTATAAAAAAAATGCCAACGAATGAAAAGATAATGTTGACCAAATATCATGGCACTAATGAAACCAACATTGATAATACTTGCGCTACTGACACTCACAAAACGGTTAGCCATGTCAAATAAAATGTGCTAGCAACAATCACTTGGCTCCTGTGGAAAGAGAACCTCACATGTTATTGATAGTTCCTTCCACTAACAAGACAATCTTGCTCCTCGAATGATTAAATTAGAAGGGTAGGAACAAGAATTTCAGAAAAAAAAGATATGCAGATACACCCCTTTCAAACATGTGCCATTGCTGTTGATGTAGCATATTCCATCCATACAACAGATTGTCTTACCAAAGGATGCACTTCCTGTGCAATTATATATTCTTGCACTAATATTTGCAAATAAACAAAATAATGTCATCTCTTAGATATCCTACATCCGTTTTTTGGAGAATATATATCCGAGTTTGTGCACACATAAACACCCATTTAGCTCTCACAGTAGAGAAGTATAATTGCCAAACATGGGAAATGCAAGCAATAAACAATGTTGAAGTTTCTGCTCCATCTCCTTTCTCAACATGGCGAGAATTCTTGATTGTGACAATTGACCTGAATTCAATGAAAGAGGAATATATTACCAATTTACCAATTCACATAAGTCAACAATTTCAACAGACCTTTACAAGATCACGAATTCTTGGGATTAAATAGATGGAATAGCACATCCGGTTAGCATAAGGAGAAATAGAGCTTACTTTAATCCCATGAACCAACCATGGCACTTACCTTGATAAATGCAATGTATGTATCATATTGAAAAAAGGTTTTGTGTTTAAAACTGAATTCTTGGGAACAAAGAGCACCATAGCACGAATAATGAGATAGGAAGACCTGGAGCTCTACTTCCATATTCAGGAAGAAAAAGGCCCCACATAACTTTAGAAGTATTAGGTTTAGAACACCTAAGTTGGTTGGTCTTAAGAACACCAAAAGAACAATGAGATTGTAGCTTTATGGACCCGCACCACCAAAACTGAACAAATTACAATGATAATATGCATTCTGAGGCATTTGAACATTACAGATATCATAGTAAGAGGGACTCTCCGCTGATTCATGAGCCTTCCAAGCAGCCACATGCTAAGCCAGTGCTGCCATGGCGGAGCAGGCGGTTGGCGGCTCGGAGCCTGTCCTGAGTACAGAGACAATTGTGGTTTCTGTGCGGTCGAGATACTGATGATTTATAGTCGCTATAGTTGCCGAGGAGGTCAACTTGTGGATCATGGTAGGAAACAAACATCGAGCAGCTTAGATTCTCTACTGAGGACTGTTAGCGACCGATGTTGTTTATGTTGCAAATGGTGATTGTAAATTATTAGGACCTAGCCAAACTCTGGTTCTTAAGCTCAGCCAAGCCAAGGCTTGCTGAACTTTTTGTAAAGTTTGTTTTTTCCTGTATCCTCTAAATGAAATGTGTGCATTAGCATGGTCATGAAAAAATAGATGTACTTCTGTTATTTACCATGCATCCACATCTGATGGAACAGCATATCAATTTGTTAACTCCTAATCATTTTTACAAAAACAATCAAATTTGGCTTTCCATTCATAATCTGACTATGAACATACTACAGATGTAGATGCACTAATAAGCCTCGATCTGGGAAGTACATCTAACATGTGAGTCACAATAACGTCTACACTCTAGGTTCAGAGGGCACGATTTGAATCATGTGGCAGCTGATAATCAAGAAAAAAAAGAGGGCACTAGGGTGTGCAAAAAATGCTGGCAGTCTGTCATAAAGGGAAAATGTGCATACTTTGCATAAAGCAGGAATCAAAGGAAATATTTTATTCTACTAGCACATATGCCCGTGCGTTGCAACGGGATAAAATAAACTATCAAATATACATAAAAAATAAGAACATAAATGCTACATATTCATTTATGTTCTTTTATGAAATTTAAAAGATACAATTTTGTTTTATGATGACCACGGCATCTATAAGTTAACGTTGGCAATAATATCGAGTTCTGTGACTTTCTTTGATATGACCCATAAAAATGTGTTGTTCAAGTTGATAAAGATTTAGTTGTCGTTATATCAAGTGGTAATCTATCCACTAATGATCATGGTGAGAGACCTCTCTTTATTTTTCATGTGGTAGCCCTTGTCTGGGATTGCATTAGTGCATACGTATAGCCCGAAGACACATTTATTTAGATTGTACACGCTCAGAAAGGAACCGAATGCTGGAACGAACCAAAACAAATCCTCATGCCGACGCTAGGACAGACGACAAAAAGAGAGCTAACAAATGATCACGCTTGAATGCCAAAAATGCTCACCCTGGTGTTGGGACGGATAGAAAAAAATGTGCTGAAAAAACGGTAACACTCGACAGTCAGATGGCAAAACAAAAAAAAAGAGAAAAAAACGTGCCGAAGTGAGAAACGCTCACGCTGACGTTCGAACGGAGGAGGCACCGCGAGACCTGCCGCTCGGCGCTATTGTCAACCGTGCGCCCGTCCTTGTGTGCTGGATGTAATATTCCTGCGTCAATGATGCCAAGGATGACACAATGTCAGTCTTTGCTGTGTAGGTAGACATAGTATTCTACTCCAAAGTCTCCATGTGGTGATAATGCACACACACGTATACTGGCAAGAGGTGAGCGAACGTGGTGATACCTGAATGCCAAGAGCCTTCTGGGATCCGACGGTAGCGTGGAAGAAGTACTGCATGTCGGTGAGCCTGCACACCGTGTCGAAGAGAAGCTTGGGCCGGCCGGGTCCCTGCTCGTCGTCTTGACGACGGCGTAGTCCCGCTCCTCCCAGCTGTCGATGGACACCCGCGTCACCGCACGGCGGTCGCCGCCTTCTCACCCATGCTGAAGAACTCCTCGTAGACAGGGTCGGAGTTGAGGCCAGGGCCGGGGCTGGGCTAGACTCGTTGTCTCGGTCGTCATGCATCAGCTGGTGCAGGTAGTGCTCCATGTGGACGCAGCCCTGCACAGGTGAAAGGTCTTGATGGCTAGAGGGGTAAATAGCCTAATAAAACTTTCTACAAAATGTGCTAGACAAGTTGATTAGTAATAACAATTAGCAAGATGCAAGTTTTGCCTAGCCTAAGAGGGGTTTGCAAGCCACCTATCCAATTGGCAATTCTAGTTTTGATTCACTCAACCGTACAAGTCAAACCGCAAGAGTAACAACTAAACAAGCTACTTACTCAAGCTAACAAAGCTACTAAAACTAGCAAAGAACAACTAGAAAAGTAATGTGAGAGAAGGATAGAGTTGATTTCACCGAGAGGCGATGAATTGAGCTAACCAATCAATAATTCCAATGGAGAACCAAACACCGGGATGAATCCATCACAATCAAGAGATGAAGACCAATGATTTATCCTGAGGTTCACGTGCTTGCCGGCACGCTAGTCCCCGTTGTGTCCCCTTACACCACGTGGTTCGGTGGCTAATCAGTCTAACACACCGAGCCTCTCAAAAGGCGCCACAAGAACCTACCAATGGCTAAGAGTTGCAATGACACGAGCAATCCACTAGAGTTGGAATTCGGCGCTCCGCCGGGGAACCATAAGAACCCCTCACAAGACAATCACCGGAGCCAGCCATGAACAATCACCAACACATGCCAGACCTCCACCGCTGCTCCAAGCCATCTAGGTGGCGGCAACCACCAAGAGTAACAAGAAATCCCGTAGCAAAACAATCCCCCAAGTGCCTCTAGATGTAAATCAATGATCGATGCACTTGAATCACTCAATCTCACTCAAAGATCGCAATCGAATGCAAGGAGATGAGTGGGGAGAAGTGTGAGGGCATTGGCTCAGCTCAAGATGCTCACAAGTATGTCAAAGTGCCAAGAGAGAGAGCCCAAAGCCAGCCAACATAAATATATAGAGGTATCCCTTCGAAAAGAGTCGTTGGGCAAATTATAGGGGCACTGGACGCTCCAACGCTCATGCATCGGACGCACCCAGCAGCGTTCGGTGCTCCTATAGTCGCCACGTGTCCCTGCTCATTCAAAGATCAACGGTTGATCCAGCAGCCATCGGACGCGTTTGACGCCTGCGCTCAGCGTCCGACGCTCAGTGTCCGATGCGGTCCAGTAAGGGTCCAGAGCCAGTTTTGACGCACCGGACGTGTCCGACGGCACGTCATCGGACGCTCCAGCGTCCGGTGCATGCAAATCTTCGCGAGGCTACCGATGTCACCACTTCATAGGACGCATGAACAGTGCACGACCAGCATCCGGTGCGAATCCCTCAGATGCGCCGGTGCGTCGCGCTACACAGCGCTGCCAGCTCAGTATGACGCTGGCATCAGCGTCCGGTGTAGCTCATGCCAGCATCTGGTGCTATAGAAAATATCACTTTTAGTCTCCGTTTCTTCAAGTGAAAAATAGGCGTTTCACTTCTCGAAAAGCGCTGAATCCCGCAACCCAAACCCCTCTCTACCGCTCAAACTCCACCGCCTTCGCAAATGTGTTAACATCACCAAGTGTATATCACCATGTGCATGTGTGTTAGCATTTTTACAATCATTTTTGAGGCATTACGTTTTACTAGATCCTAATGCATATGATCAAAGAATGACAACTAGAGGCACATGTAGGACTCAATTGCAAAGAGAATTCCCCTCTTCATAGTACAGCTGCGTATCCTAAGCCATCCACACCCTCTATGGTGTCTTGGATGCAAAATAAAAATCCCTACATGATACCTTTGCCTTGAGCATCACTTGTTGCACCTTGTTCCAACTCCACATCATGGTAAGCACTTCATCATTACATTACTTGATCACCATGCTTCACCATTCTCGTGCCAATCATCATTGCTACACACATTCTTATGTATATGATTAACACTTAGACATTGTCACTAATTATCAACACCAAACATAGGACTTTCAACAGGCCCCGACGTGCACACATTGGCGCTCCTCTGTCACGTTCTTGCATGCGTCCACCACGGCGTTGACCAGCCGCTCGATGTTCGCCCACCGGCTCGGGAGCAGCGTCGCGGTGTCCACGGTGGCCGTCATGTAGAGCACCCCGGCCGCACGGCCTTTGTGCGTCTAGGCCTGCCTGAACGTGACGTGGCACCGCTGTCGACCAGCATGGACGTGATGGACGACAGGAGCCCGGGCGGTCATGCACTGTGAGCTCGAACACGGTGAAGACCAACACGTCGGGGCCGCCCAGCCCGACCATGTTGCCAAGACATAAGGTGAATTTGGGTGACGGCCTAATATAAACTCTTTGTGATTTACACCCACGCCGGGCTGCAGAACCGGGATGCCTCCTCATCTGCGTCACCGCGTCATCATCCCTACGGCCACACTCGAACTTGTAGGAGTCAGTTTCGAAGTCGTCATCCTCCCTGATCGCCTTCCTGTAGACCAGGTGATGTCAACCAAACATCGCACGACGTACCCGATGAACTATAGACGGAGTGGCTTTGGCCTATCCTTAGGGCCGGTTTAGTTCCCAGAAAATTTTACAAAATTTTTCAGATTCCCCGTCACATCGAATCTTTAGACACATGCATAAAGCATTAAATATAGATAAAAAATAAAACTAATTACACAGTTTAGACGAAATAGACGAGACGAATCTTTTAAGCCTAATTAGACCATGATTGGACACTAATTGTTAAATAACAACAAAACGTGCTACAGAGTCATTTTGCAAAATTTTTTACAACTGAACCAGGCCTAGGACGCGAACTGGCGGCAGTGAATCCCAGTCCATGCGCCTCCATCCAGCTACAGCTGTGCACCGCCCCGCCGCATGACAGTCGACAAGGGCGAGCGCCTCCACGCGGGATCCACCAAGGGTGAGCGCCTCCACCCTTGCAGCAGGGCCGTCTCCAGAAATTTGGGGCTCAGGAGCGAACGACGAATTGGAGCCCTCAAATTTATATGTTTTTTTACAAGAAGAATTTATACAAGTTGTATCGCTAATAAAATCAAATCATAGCTTCAGTGAAATATATATGCCTTTAACATGTATTCTAGACGTACTTTCACTTAAATTTATAACTTTAATATGTATTCTTTCGTACCATATGTAGAAATATAGTAAAAATATTACTAACCTCAAGAATCATATTTTCTATTTCTAGTAGACATCATTTGATTGAATTAATTTAAATAAATTCATATAGTGAATATGTGTTAAGTCAAGTCCTATGCATAATGTCTAATGTCTTCAGCCCTTCACTCTAATCAGAACAAAATAAAACATAAACAAATCAAATCAGCCGACAACAGCAAGCAGAAATAATTAAATTAAGAATTTGCTAGCACGCCAGTACACTATAGGTCTAATTAACTTACCTGTTCCAGCCTGTCCATGAAAGAATCACAGATTCATTGTCACAAGCAGGCCAGGATTGGGACTTAGGGAAAGTAAAATGCTGCCATTTGAGGGCCCATCAAATTAAGGGGCCCTGTTCCGTCGATCATCTCGCACACCCCCATCAATGGCCCTGCCTTGCAGGTCCGTCTTGTCGTTGGATCCGCCGAGGGCGACGGCCGACAGTCTGCTCACCGGTTGAGATGCCTCATTGTTGGATCCGGACGGCCAGGACTACCTCGGTGTGGGAGGTGAACATGGGCCGATGGCGGCTGGAATCTTTAGGGCGGGAGGGAGGGGCGGGGAGCGCGCGGCAGGCAGTGGGAGGCGCGGCAGGGGGCACCAGGCCGGTTTGCCCGAGGGAAGGATGACGTGCGGTAACCGATGAACGAGGCACGGTGGGGGCAATCAGGAGCGGGGGCGAAGCGATTAGTTACTCATCAGACGATAACATCCGGGTCTTTTTAGTTATAGATAGAGATAGAGACTAGCACTGGGGGTGACCCAAAAAGAAGAAATTATGGCAGAACCTCCTAAATTATATGGCCCACATGCACCTGTCATTATCTCAACGACCTCTGACGACTATGCATGTGTTCCATATAACTTAAAAAGTCTGTCGGGTGTCCTCGGGAAACCCGAATCATCCACAATTTACAACTCACACAGGATCAACAAAGGAGTAACTACAACCTTATAGCATTTGTTACAAAACTTTACATCAGAGTGTAGAAGAATAACAATAATAGATTTACAAATCATGATTAAGTTAACTTTTTATAAACTTAACTTAAATGGCGAAAGTCGAGTAGAACTATAGAAGATAACTTAGGTAGAGCACCTAAGTTAGGAGATGATAACCAGATCACATCGAGCCCACTGACATGACCTAATTAGCAGCACCAGTCAGCACCTGCAACAGGGGTTAACAAACCCTGAGTACTCAATTGTACTCCGCAAGACTTACCCGACGAAAAGAAAAGACTCCAAGGATATGCTGGCTTTAAGGGAAGTAGTGGAGCTAGAAAAGAGGAGTTTTGCAGAAAAGCATTACTATAAGTGGATCCTTACTTTTAATATTTTAAATAAGTTTTAGCATCAATTTTAGTGAAGCTCATTATATCTAGATTTGCACCTGTTCTATCTCAATCACTTGTATCAAGCATCACATTTCATATCCATCTCTTTGCCTTATTTCCATAATCACTATGTACCATTGTTAACTACGATGATGAACAGAGAATCGAGTCTTCATAACCGAGGAGCAACGATGTTTTGAATCGATTATACCCAGCTGGGGATCCCTAACCACACGAGATATGTAGGACTCTAACCTACATAAATCAACCTTCACTCAGATCCTCCAAAATATTACCGGGTCTAGCGCCACCCGAGAGTACTGAACACCTCCAATCCAACCCTTGGCTACGAGGGTACACACTACTCTCGCCATCTCTCCACTCCCAATGCGCGGTTGGCCATTCACATAATAGAATTACCGAGGTCTTAGGCTTACCAGAGCATGTGGTCAGTTGCAAAGTCTCGACGCACATAATTCAATCAACGGTACGGTCCTTAATCGACACAGACAGAAACACTACATTGAGACTCATTTCCCAATGCAAGTTACCCGTCCGATCTCAGCTTAATATTACTATATTCATATTCATATGCTCTCATGACCCATCATTAGGTCAGGAGAAACAAAGGTAAATCTGTTTCTCACGAACGATGAAATCACCATTCAACTTCTACCGAAGTCTAAGCATTACAAAGTATAAGTGATCGACCTACATAAACTTATGGGATATCATCTAGATATAAGTGTAGATCAAGATAATTATGCAGCAACGGTATCAACCAACTCCTACTAACATAATGCATATTACACTAGATTTAAGGGGTAATAAAACATTTAAAAACAGAAGAGTGGTTGTATGTCCGGGGCTTGCCTGCGTTGCAGCAATGGTTAGTTCTCGTAGAAGTCAAGTTTGACACCAACACCACGGGTGGATCACCTTCTCCGAAGCTTGATTGACACGATCCAAAACGCTCTCGTATAAACTACACGTATACAAATGATGCGAGGCTTAATATGATGGAATGCATGTCATGATGCATGATGATGAACAAAACATAGCATACAAGAGATATTTAGAAAGGATAAACATTAGTTATCTACTTAAGTACAACTTTTCTTCGCGGTACAGTTACAATTCAACAGAACTATTAAACAACTTCAATCACATTAAGATGTTAAGAAAACTATTTAACTTTACTTTTTACCCAAGAGGTTGCCTCTAATAAGTAAGTCTATCACAAGACCACTAATTACTTACATAAGAAATCATTAACCATTAATGATATATGTTAAACAGATTAATTATCATTAACAAATCATAGTTAACAAGTTAATCGTGAGCTAAAGCAACTCAATAAGATGCCATGGACCATCACATGTTAATGATCCAAGGTCAACAAGCAATCTCAAAGTCACACAAATCCTAAATTATCAAGTTAAACACATGTTTAATTAATTAATTAATTAAGATAGAAATTAAGAATAAAATAAATTTTATCCAATTAAGCCCAAACCTTTTCTATAGATTAGTCTTACCCTAAAACAGTACCAACATTAATTTCATGATTTTTGGACTTTTCTTTCGATTACTAAAATTCATAGAAGTTACATTTAATAATTAATTGAGCTAATTAAATCACATACAAAATTACTTAAACTTCAAGTTTTAAAATTTTCCCAAATATTACACATTACAGAGAAGCTACACAAAAAATTTTAATATTTTTAGAGCTCTAAATAAATCACAAAGAAATAAATAAAATCTGGTACTATTTAATAATTTTAGAAAAAGAAAAAGAAAAACTTCACTTCAGGCCCGCGACCCTCCTCTTCCTTCCTCGGCTCAGCATCCTCCCTTCCTTTTTGGCCCAACTCGGCCCAGCTCCTTCCTTTCTTTTCTCCTGGCCCAAGTCGGTGAGAACGGCCTGAGGCCAAAATCGGCTCAAGGCCGAGCTGAGTGCGGTGCACCGCCGTTCACTGGCGGTGGCTCGTCGCTGGTGGCTCCTCCAGCAGGACTGGGGTGCTCACACGAACCGGCTCAGGGGGAAAACGAGGTGGTTAGGGCTAAGAGCGGAGCTCGACGCCGGCCATGGCAGCCCGGGTGGAGTGGCTGCGACGCGCTAAGCACGACAAGGCAAGAGGGACAGATTTGAGAGGTTGAGTAGCATCAGTGGCGTACCGCGAACCTGCTCGACTACTCAGTGGAGCGAGGGAGGCGGTGTAGGGTGCTGGCCACCGTGAGGTGGGCTATGGCGATGGTGGCAGGGTATTCCGGTGGACACGGTGGCGCGGCCACCTCAGGCGAGACAAGGCGCGGAAAGAAGACTAGGCGGGTGCGCAAGGGTAGGGCGGAGCGGCTGGCAATGGGAATTGGATGGAGGTGCTGCGGCGGCGGTGAACTAGGCAAGACAGTGGAGCTCATCGGCGGTGAGGCGGAAAGAGAAATGGAGATGACCGGCTTGGTCTTTAGAAAAAGAAGGGAACGACTCGGGCAACTTCGAGATGGCCAGTCGTGCTTGCGACGTGCCCTGGCGGCTGCTGCGTGGCCACACCCGCGGAGGCAGCGAAATCAAACACGGCGGCAACGGCGGCAAGCAGGAGGTGGCTGTGGCGCCCCACTGTTGAACTGATTTTCAAATAATTACAAAAATGTCACTGCGCTAAAATGCAAAATTATTTTCAAATTTTCTATAGAACTTGAAATTTTCCAAATACAAAAGTTTTTCAAAATTTTGAACTCTACAACTTTGCTTTTGTGACCACACTCGGATTTTGAATAATTTTTGAAATTTGGATTTGAATTTAAAAAGGGGGAAAATAGGGTTTCTGTAAATTCAAAATTACTCCAAATTTTTTAATACAACTTGAAAATCTGTAAAAATAGAAAATGTACAACTTTTGAAGATCTATAACTTTCATAATTGGGCCATCCCCCAATTATGTCTACTTTTTGAAATTGAGTTTGGAATTCAAATTTTGGGTTTGAATCTTTTCAATTTTATTTAAAATTTTATGTTGAAACTTTGAAAACTCAAAACACCAAAGTTGTACATCTAGGTAAGACCTACCACTTTGCTATTGAAACCATTTTCAAATTATGCCTCCATTTTGAAATTGGAATAGGGAAATGAAAAGGGGTCAAATTTGAGATTTACATCTTTTTAAAATTACTCCAACTTTTATACCAACACTTTGAAAACTCCAAAAACAAAAGTTGTACAACAAGACCAGATCTACAACTTTTCTTTTTGGCTCACCCCCAAAATTTGCTTAGATTTTGAATTACACAAAAAGGGGTAAAACAGGATTTTCCGAAAATCAGGGTTTTTGAAATTTCAGGGTTTTCAGGAAACATTTTATCATTCTTTTTAACTAAAATATGATTAATTATTTATCCCTAATAAAACATTATTTCATGTGATAAGCAACAAGGCATTATTAACACATTAAGCATACTAGTAAAAATAACACATCGAATTACTATTGGATTGAAACATGTGAAACATGTATATGAAACATGACACATATAAACCTTTCATGGGAAACATTGCTTAAACAACATATGTACCATATGCAACATATGAAACCTAACAATATAACATGAAATATTCTATTGAAACATCTAAAACATTTCAGCACTTTACTTGAAACATAAGCAATATTAAAACATTACCATGCTCTGCATGAAACATGTGCAACATTGACATGTAACAATGCAACATGTGGTGCTTGTTTGACATGATGTTTAACAATGCAACATATGCTCTGAGGATGCTCATGATCAAACTTTTAATTGTTTTTAACATCCGAGATGTTATAGAAATGAACAGTGTATGTGGGACCCATGCGGACAGTGACTAGAGCCCACATGAACAGTGAAGGCCTGCATGAACAGCATCAGCTACAGTGCCCAAGTGCTGGGAGAGCAGAGATTTTTTCCTGGTTAAAGAGATCTAATCTATCCATCTATCTATTATACTCAGTGAGTCAAAAAAAGGAAAAAAACTCACTCAGGGCCGTGTGTCTACAGTAGTTGCTAGCTCTTGAGAAGAGAACGCCACCACCATCTGGGTTTCCCAATGAAAAAATTATGAATGAATTTGGAGATTTACTCTAAATTTTCTTTTGCTTCTATCTCACGGCAAACCTACTATCCCATTTGTTAGAGCTTTCCAAGAGGAGGGCCTAGGTAGGAGCCTTATCCTAGAGTACCGGCACTTCGTTCGACACAAGAGCTCGAGCTCCCATCCTAGCATGTATATTTTGTTGGGAGCTATAGGCAGACATCCATCTCAGTCCCAAGCATGATGTTGACATCGGAGGTGGTCCAAATCATACACCAACAAGGGCCTTGGACGTCCGGGCCACCATGGACCGAAGAACGCAGCGAGAAGGTTACTCTTTCATGGTGAAGAACGGAGAGGTTTACAAGCAAACCACCAAAGGATAACCAACGTGCTTACGTGACGAAGAACCGGCTAGTTTTCAGGCAAACTAGCAAAGAAACCGTCAAAGCTCTCGCCTAGGAGGGACCCCGTCAGGGCAAGGACATCGCCGGATTGCCCTAGGTCGGCCGGCGAGCCTAGGGCGCCATCCTTGGTCATCGGATCAAGAGATGAACATGGGGGTTGGAGAAGAGGGTAAAAAGGTTGGAGTAGAGGTTGTAGATTTGTTGTGTTTTGACGATTGGATAGATGAGAACTCAATCGCCATGATCCTCTCATATATAGAGAGAGGGTGGTCTTATCCCATTAGGAAACCTCTTCAAGCCTTATTTTCTAAGTTTCCCACGAGTTTAGAATAGTTTGGATCAGAATCCAGAAGGTCAGATCCAAACAAGCCTTAGGTCTGCTGGGAGTCCGACTTGGGTCAGAAGTCCCGACTTGGGTCGAAAGTCCTGACATGGGTCAGAAGTCCCGACTCGGATCAGAAGTCCCGACTTGGGTCAGAAGTCCTGACCGTCAGAAGTCCCGACAACATAGCATCATCTTTCCAGGAGCATAACTCCTTCATCCGGACTCCAAATTAGACGTTCCATATATGTTTTTTAACCATCTCGACGAGAGGAATGCAATGGTGAAGTTCGTTCCATATTTTGACAACTTCACAAAATGAACATTTTTGAGTGTGAACATATGAAAAATCCAACACTTAGTAAATAGGAATGATGTCTATGCTAGGTAGCTTCGGCCAGTCCGCAACCAAATAAACTCATATTGTATCCGAGAGAACAAGGCCTGGTCTGATACAAAGCTGAAGCAACATTTCGAAAGGAAATGACCGCCAGAATAAAGTGATGAGAGTTGTTGCCTATGGTGTGAGGTTAACATCCTCAGCCTCTACATGCATGCGCAGAGTGTTGCATTTTGTTGAGACTACCGCTCCGGAATGTCCATGCTGGGGAAGCCTTTAACCTGCCCATCAGTCATTTGCTAAGAGATTAGATGATGCTAACTATCTACTTGGTCGGCAAGCAACTGCTCTGTAGCAGTATAATAAACAGGCTCCTTTTGCTCGGGCTTTAGTTGGTGTTGTCACCTTGATGTTATTTTTTTTTCTCTACAAAACCAATAAGAAATTGCCGTTGCTCTACGATGGTAAATGCCCCGGTACTTTTCCTTGCTGGCTTCTCGATACATAAGAAAAGATCATCATTACCGGACAATCATTATCTGTTGCTTTTAAAACTAGCAATTATAGAGTATCACTACGGGTTCGTGGTTTAACTGACAATTATAGGTCCACCTATCACTGTCGAGTCGCGGTTTGAACTACAAATGATAGGTTGTTTTGAACAAAAAAAATACAATTTTTTTATATGAGATCAGACCAAGATAAACTTTATATTAAAATTATAGAGTTTAAAGAGATCTAAAACTTTGTAGTCGACAACTTTTTAATTCAAGATGAGTTACAAGTCCAAATATTCAATATAGGTTTTTAGAACGAATTTGAGATGATTAATAATATTGAATGAAGATGAAGTCAACATCAAAGTGTAGTATTCGATGAGATTTGCAATTTCGTAGTTATCAACTTTTCCATTGAGATCGTTTAGAGTGCCAAATATCCAATATAAAATTCAAAATTTGTAGTTAAAAGAATAACATTAGCTATATAGTTACATGTATTTTGTACTTGTGTAGCTCAGCTGATATGTAGATATTATAAGTAGTCAAAGTTCGTCATTTACCGGTCCATTAGCCGCCTATGCATATGCATCCATTACAACACATTTGCTCTATGCATCGATTACCATACATTTGCACTGACAGTCCAGTAGTTCAAACCGTGGCTTGCGATTATCACACATCGATTACCACACATTTCCTTAAATCCATGGCTTGCGATGACGCAACCACGTCACGAGCGACCTCAATGCAATGTTACGAGGAGGGATGTAAGTTGGCATGTAAGAGCATCTTTAGGAGTTTTGTACAATAACTTCTTATTTTAATATTTTAATAAAAAGAAAAAAAATAATATCATCTAACAGTTTGATAAAAGAGCTCTTTAAAACTAAAAAGTTATCAAATATCCTCTCTAACTCACCGCGGTCGAGAGTAACTTCGTATTTGCTCCCTGTCCAACACTTCATCGGGAGCCAAGAGTAAATTAGGCATCCCGATAAAACACTTGCAACGTTCGTCTAAAATAGGTGAAATATTTGAAACACACACTTACAATATATATGTATAGCCACTACAACATATGCAATATCCCGATAAAACATTTGAAATATACATTTACAACATATGTGCATAGCCATAACAATATATTTAATTTCCAGATAAAACACTTACAACTTGCAACATGAAAACACTCGCTGCAACATAAAACTAAAACAGATAAAACATTTGGAACATACTTTTGCAACATATATGTGAAACATGCAACATCCAGATGAAAATGCTTGCAAACATACGTCTAAAATAGATGAAACATTTTGAACAAACGCTTAACATTCATCTGAAACACTTGCTGCATTGCAAAATTCTCAATCTACTTTTGCAATATCAATACGAAGCATTTGAAATATACCTTTGAAAGATCTAAAACACTTGAAACATACGCTTACAATATGCGCTTTTAGCGTAACGCAACATCTCCTTGCTTCTTGGGAGAATGGAAGCTCGTTGACATGTGGAGTTCACCAGAGGCAGTGCCCTGACGACGTTTGTAGGCTATGGGCCGGCGACAGCGGCTACGCGACGTGGCAAGGAGGCAGTGCCCGCACAACCGAGAGAGGGAGCCAAGTCCGCCGGGGAGCCACTGATACCGGCCCTACCGCGCTGGTCCACCCGTGACTGGGGTCGTCGGCGCCGCTACGCCACTGTGTTGAGGGCCGCTCGGGGCTCCACGTCGTGGCCCGCTCATGCTGAGGCCACGCTAAGGTTGCTGCGTTGGGACGCTCGCCCACACCGTAGCAAGAGAGAGATGGAAGGAGTAGCGTTGGAGGCATGCGAGAGCGAGAGAAAGCGGAGGCAAGAAGAGCATGAGAGAGAAGGAGTAGCGTTGACCCGCTCGCCCGCTTGCACCTGCTTCACATGGGGCCCACGCTCATTTTGTGTCCTATGCTTGCACTGTGTCTCGTGCTGCTCTGTATCCCATGCCGGCTCCGTGTCCCACATCGCTCTATTTCGATATGTGCTTACACGGTTTCCTGCGCCTATCGCTTGCGCGCCCTCCACACCCATGCACATGCATGCGGGTTGAACTACTTTTGCAAATCTAGAGGAAACATTTGCAATATACGTCCGAAACAGTTAAAACACTTGCAACATATGTCTGAAACACGAGAAAAACACGTGTGTAGCCATTGCAAGACATATGCAACATCTAGATAAAATACTTACAACATATGTGTAAAACTTACACAACATCCAGATGAAACACTTGCAACATAAATAGGGAAACATATGCAACACCCAGATAAAACACGTGCAAATATGTTTGAAAACAGCCGAAACATTTGGAACAGACGCTCATACGTCTATAGCTATTGCAACATATGCAACATCCCGATCTACTTTTGCAACATCCACATGAAACACTTGCAACATGCATATGAAACACCTGAAACACTTGAAATATATGCTTGCAACATGTGCTTTTTAGCGCAACATCTTCTTGCTACTTGGGTGAATTGAGGCTCGTCGACGCGGAGCTTGACATCGGCACGAAGCTTGATGCCATGGAGGTCGCCAGTGCGTAGCTCATCGACGGCGTAGAGCTCGCCGACAACACGCAGCTCGCTGACGGCAGCGTTTGCAGATCTCAGTGATGACACGTAGATGTCGGCAGCGCGGAGCACGGCGGCTACGCGCGGGAGCTCAGTGTTGCGGTTGAGGTTGGTGAGGAGGCGTGAGAGCTGCGTGGGGTTGAGGAAGCTGATGAAGTGGTCGGTTTGGACGGAGGTTGCATGGAGGAGGGCGCTCGGAGGCATGGGATCTAGCGGCGGCCGTGGAAGCTAGGTGGATGGCCATGGCACTCGATGCCTGCGCTATTGAGCAGAGCGAGAGGGAGAGGAGCAAGGGCGAGCAAATGGGAGAGGGAGGGCGCTGGCTCTCCACAATTGCGTGAACCTGAGGCAACGCGCGAATGGAGCATAGCGGCCATGCATCGGGCCTTCTGTCCTTCCTCCCACTGTTGCTTTGAATGGAGAGACGAAGGAGAGAGACGAGATGGAACCGGAAAGGATATTTGTATAGTGGGTAAAATACGTGGACACCATGAGCCCACGTAGGATCCAATGGATGGACGTCCGTAGTGGAGCATTATCGTTCCAATAAGTATTGAAAAGGAAAAAACAATCCGGCGACAACAGATACGGATTATGGATTGTGAACATGATCGTGTGATATCTTGGTTGTCGTTTCAAGATCTTTTATATATAAATATATATAATAACTGCCGTTTCAAGATCCTTTGGAAGTTCCAGTTCCAAGGTTAGAGGCCATTTCTACTTTCTTGGGCTAGTGGCCGTGTTGGGTCCATTGCTCTGGAACATGCATGCTTGCTATCTTAGGTCCACAACTGAGTTGTGGCCCGTACGTTGCTCTGGATGTAGTGGGCTGCCCAACTGAATCTGGGGCAAATAGATTCTTAATACCCCTAACACGTCTCATCGTTCATCGTGGAGGACATGCCGTGGCACGGCGGCCGAGACAAAGCTCATTGAGAGCAAGGTCAATAATATAACGTTGTTTGGCTATAAGACAAGCTATAAGAGCCAAGTTATACAATAAGTGTCTCCTATTTGTCTTCCAAAAATCCTTCTCTTCTATTTCTCCTCACAACACTTGTTACTTTAGCCCACTAATATCTATGCTTCCGTGGCTAGCTTGGTTCATGAGATGTTCATATGTTCACAGTTATGTATGTTCATATGTTCTAGGACGAAATAAAATTTAAGAACGCTGAAACCCTCCATTTTTGTGTGTTTGGCTGCCGCCACAGCTGTGGCCACGACGCAAGTGCAGCGGACAAAACGGGCGCCCAACAATTGGCATGCCGGCGCGGCGGCCTGCGGCGTGGTTTGGAGCCATTCAAACACGCCCTTCGTACCTCATTTCGCTACTCCCTTCCAATATAAGAGCATGAGTTCAAATTATCAGATAATCAAACTGAGAAAATCCTAAATTAACCAATCAAACATTTTTTTTGTAAGGGTCTTTCATATATTAATTTAGCAACAAATAACAAAGATGGGACAGAATGTTCCCCACTCAATGGTTTGGAGTGGTTGTATGGTTGCACAATTCCCATGGGGAGCCCAATTTAAGCACTCAAACTCACGGCACATCACCCTATACAAAATATGGGTTGAGCATGTACTACCATTTAACCAGGGGCTCAATAGTTTCAAGAGGCATCAACAACGTAACCAGTGACGACTATTGAGCTTTTCTAGGCCATGCCATCAAGACCTAACATGGCACACATGGAACCAATTCAAATACTTCAAAGCTATGAAAGGAAAGCATGGATTTTCACACAACATACCGTTCAGCATTGCAAGACATCTCAACCTACACAATCAAGCAACACAACATCTTACCTCACAAGTAATATAATTTTGTGCCAACCTGTATTACTCTAATTTACAAAATAGAGTATTGGTTTTGGATGCCGACAATATTGCCTACTTAACTTGGCGTGTCAAGATCAACAAAACCACATGTGAACACTTTTCTCTCAATCGAGGGCAACCGCCCACGCAAAAATGGACCCGGACACATTAGAGTGAAGCGTAAAAATCACGCACACACGCGGAACATTCTAGAACATATGAACATACATAAGCAACATTGATACTCATGACACATCACCCAACACAACTGTGAACATCTCATGAACTAGGGGACCCACAGTTGGACAAACAAAACATTGGACCCACAAGGTGACACGTCCAGCTTTTATACAGGACCACCACACTTCACAGTTAAAACAAGGCGTGAAAGAAAGAACAAATTTTGTTCTGTTTAAATGGCGAGAGGGAAGGCATTTCCGGAGAGGTGTTGTGCTGTTCATTTGCGTCTTGTAAATTAATTCTAGTTCAGACTTCAGAGAGAGAATGAGAAGCAAGTGAGGTGCGTTGCTGGGAAGTGATTCTTGTGAGGTTTAGGAGTTCTTTATTTCTAGAAATGGAGATGGCCCTACGGTCGCAGAGCTCTCTCTGCCTTCGGAGCGGGCCGGTCTTCATTATCAGGCCAACCGCCGCGGGCGGAGGGGCCACTCAGGTATGGCGGCGCTTAATCACAAGTTCTTGATTCTAGCAAGTATTGGTTCGCATGCGTGATCTCTTTGATGTCATTTGTCGAGGACCGCGTTACTATTTGGCCGGCTTGATCCTCGATCTATTTGTTTATTGATGAGTTGTCTTCCTGGCTGGTTTCGATAATCTTCCGTTTTGGGGATCAAGGCGGATTCGGCGTCATGGGGGTGTTTGATGGCCGCCTCCATTCGATGAATTTCGCTCCTTTTGCCCACCCTAAATGGAAGCTATCTATAGGCGACGCGATTTACATGTATATTTTCCTGAAAGCCTTTTCCTTTGTTCTGAATTTCTTGGAAGTGTTTTATAAACGGATTTTTTTTGTGTGCTTCCTGCTTCATTTGTTTTGGGCCGTATGATCAAGGAAATGTCTCTTTCTTTGGACATCTAGGATGGCGAGGATAGTTTGATTCACGAAAGACTGCTCCATTTGAGGACGCAGAAACTCTTTCGAAGTAAATTTGTTGATTGTAAACATGTAGTATGCAGCGGCACAAATAACCAGATGGTGATTTGGGGGAAATTCGTATGTAGAATTCATCACCATAGGTAATCGAATACTGAGCTTTTGAGATTAAGAATCTCAGTGAAGGAAATGTTATTTAGGATCTCAGAGGCATACAATCCGACTATCAATTTTATTACGGTTATGTTCTGTCAGTAACTACAATTCTGTCCTCTTTAAGTGTTATAAAAGAAAATTCTTGTCTTAAAATATCTTAAGCTGCAGAACTTACCTTCTCTATTCTATTGGTGTTTTCAGTCTTTGTTGAGGACTACCAGATTTGTGAGAAGAAGGATCATTCAACGCGTAGTAGCAAGTCCAGGTCTGTGAACAGTTTTGTTGAATGCTTATTTGGTCTGCTTGCTGTTCTGCTGATCTCATGCATTCGTTGCGTTATGCAGGTTGTCCTAATAGGAAATCAAGGACGATGTCTCCTAACGTAAAAGTAGCTGCTTTTAGCAACTATGCTCCAAGACTCCTTGTTGAGTCAAGCTCCACGAAACACCATGATAGCAGACACCATGAAGAAACTATTGATACATTCAATGGGTTGTCAGGTTCTGATGTAGCAGAGTCAAGTAATAGAGATGTAGAAATTGAAGTGGATTTGCAGCACAATGCTTCAAGCAATTCAGCATCTCGGGAAGTATATATGACAGAAGAAGTTGATCCGAATATGTCTGAGGAGGAATTGCCAGGAAATGTATTGATTAATATATCATCAGGGGAAATGGAAACAACGGATGATGCTGAGGTTGTGGAGGATAAGCTTGAGCTAAAGTTCTCAGGAATTCTATTGAGAAATGCTGCAGTTTGGGAACTGAATCCAAAGGATGAACATAAGGATAAAGAAGACGTATTTGTGGTAGATTCATCAGGAACTGCACTAGATAATGCTGCAGTGGAGGAAGTGGTTGATGAAGATGAGGTTGAAGAGGATATCTTGGGACTTGCCTTGAATGATGTAACAATGGAGGAAATGGATTTGATGGATGAAGAAGAGGCTTTACAGGAGAATTTTGATGTCGATTCATCAGGCAATGCTTCAAGTAGTGGAACGTATGGGGGTGTGGATGAGTTGGGTGAACTACCTTCAACATCCATGGATGGCATCGCTGTTAATGAAACATGTAGAAATTTGAAGCCTGAGCCCTTGCCGATGGTCAGGTACCAGGAACAAGAAAAAATAGTTTTAAGCATTGTTGAGGGAGAAGGGTTAATTGTTAGTTCATGTGAAGAAGGCCAACCGGTGGTAGATTACCATAAGCAAGAGGAAAATTCTACCGCTTTTGATGAACAGAAGCAATTAACTGACGGATTTCCTGAACAAAGCATATATATTGTTCAGTTCCCTGAGCGAAACAATGATATTGTTGGTTCCCCAAAATTCTTGGAGCAAAAACAAGAATTTGTTGATTCCTATAAACAAGATCGAACAATCATTGGATTGCATGAGCAAGACCAGTCCATTGTTGGTTCACATGGACAAGATAAATCAATTGTTGGTGTGCCTCAGCAAATCCAGTACATTGATCAATCTATTGCTAGTTCTCATAGACAAGAAGAATCAATTGCCGGTGCACCTGAGCAAATCCAATCTGTTGGTGGCTATATAAAACCAAATCAATCTATTGTTGGTTCTTATAGACAACATGAATCGATTATTGTTGCGCCTGAGAAAATCCAATCCATCATCAGTTACAATGAAATATATCAATCTATTGTTGGTTCTCACAAACAAGACAAATCTGTTGTTAGTGTGCCTGAGCAAACCCAATCCGTTGTTAGTTACAACAAACCAAATCAATCTACTGTTGATTCTTATAGACAAGCTGAATCAATTATTGGTGTGCCTAAGAAAGTCCAGTCCATCATCAGTTACGATAAACTAGATCAATCTATTGTTGGTTCTCATAAACAAGATGAGTCTATTGTTAGTGTGCCTGAGAAAATCCAATCCATTGTTGGTTACAGTAAACCAAATCAGTCTATTGTTGGATTGCCCAAACAGCAACAATCAATTGTTCATATCGACGAACGAAAACAATCCATAATTGGTTTCCCTAAACAGGATCTATCAATCGTTGGTATATCCAAGGAGTCTCAAACAAAGCAACTGGCTACTGTTGGGACTCATGATGGATTGCTTATGAAGGGAGTAGAAGCTAAGGAGACATCTCAAAAGACTGAAGGGGATACACTTCAGGCAGAATTCTATGCTGACAACTTGTTGCCGAAACATAAGGAAAGCTTCACTAACGAAGCAGACGAGATAACAATTATTGAGAAAATTAATGATGAAGATCTTGTGATGACTGAAGAGCAGAAAAACATAGGCATGGATGAAGAACAGATGATTGTTACTGAGGAAGACATTCCAATGGCTAAGGTTGAGATAGGAATTGACAAGGCCAAATTTTTACATCTGCTTTCTGAAGAAGACAGTTCATGGGACGAAAATGAAGTGGGGGTAATTGAGGATGAAGAACAGTATGATGTCGATGAGACATCTATGCCCACTGAACAAGATATTCAGGAGTCACCTAATGATAATGTGGACCCACAAGCACTACAGAGGATGCTTCAAGAGCTTGCTGAAAAAAATTATTCACTGGGAAATAAGTCGTTTGCTTATCCAGAGGTATTGAAAGCTGATTCAACAATTGATCTCTATTTCAATCGTGATATATCAGCTGTGGCCAATGAGCCTGACGTACTCATCAAAGGAGCATTCAATGGGTGGAAGTGGAGGTTTTTCACTGAAAAATTGCACAAGAGCGAACTGGGAGGTGGCTGGTGGTGCTGCAAACTATACATTCCCAAGCAGGCATACAGAATGGACTTTGTGTTCTTTAACGGACGCACATTATATGAAAATAATGACAATAATGATTTTGTTATACAAATACAAAGCACCATGGATGAAAATTTATTTGAGGATTTCTTGGCTGAAGAAAAGCAACGAGAACTTGAGAAACTTGCGAATGAGGAAGCTGAAAGGAGGAGACAGACTGACGAGCAGCGGCGAAGGGAGGAAGAAAGGGCCGCAGATAAAGCTGACAGGGCACAAGCGAAGGTTGAGGTAGAAACGAAGAAGAATAAATTGCACAATGTATTGGGTTTAGCCAGAGTTTCTGTTGATAATTTGTGGTACATTGAGCCCATCACGACTGGACAAGGGGCTACTGTCAGATTGTATTATAATATAAACTCAAGACCCCTAGTTCACAGTACTGAGATATGGATGCATGGTGGCTATAACAATTGGATTGATGGACTTTCTTTTGCTGAAAGACTTGTTCATCATAATGACAAAGTTTGTGATTGGTGGTTTGTAGATGGTATGTCATCTAACACTTATCTGCAAATTGTATCTTATAACATCTTAACAAACTCTACTGTTAGCATGGTACTTCTTAAATATAGCATGGCAATCTGTATTTTGATAGTACCATGAAGAGAAAAAAGGACTACTAACTGATGTTGGTTTCTTAAAGTAGACATATTATGACGTGGATGGCCTATCTCGGAGTCTTTAAGTTTGTTATTTACTCCATAACTACAAAGATAATACCTGGCCTTTTATGTATAGTTGTCTTACCTGAAAGGACATATGTGTTGGACTGGGTTTTCGCTGATGGGCCACCAGGGAATGCAAGGAATTATGACAACAATGGAGGACATGATTTTCATGCTACCCTTCTGAATAACATGACTGAGGAAGAATATTGGATGGAAGAAGAACAAAGGATCTATACAAGGCTTCAACAAGAGAGGAGGGAAAGGGAGGAGGCTATTAAAAGGAAGGTCAGTTGCAATAGGCCCTTTGTGGTTCTGTTGTTTTTGTTCGAACCTTTAGCTTGACCAATTGTAAATCTAAAATGAAGTTACGACATCATAAATGATCGAACTTGCCCATAAGCAGTCATTTTGAGTAGTTAAAAAGATTAATCTCTGCTTGATTTTTTTTACTGTTAAACATGTAATTTTAAAAAGTTCGCCCATATTAACTAGTCTGTTAAGCCAACAGAGCTAAACTGACCATTTGAATCATTCATCACTTCAGCTTTGCAAGTTAATTGCATACTAGTTTAATTACTAACCTTTGTTGGCCCAACTAAGTAACAGCATACCTTCAGAGTATCAGTTGTCCTGCTTTATGTTATAAAAAATGGAGCACTTCTTTCTATAGGATATACCAAATTCTCGAAATTTTATTGACAGATATGGTGGGGATTCTTTTAGTTGACTTTTGCTTCCTTTTGATTGAGCAGGCTGAGAGAAATGCAAAAATGAAAGCTGAGATGAAGGAAAAGACTATGAGAATGTTCCTGGTTTCTCAGAAACACATTGTTTACACTGAACCACTTGAAATACATGCTGAAACTACTGTTGATGTGCTTTATAATCCTTCTAATACAGTGCTAACTGGAAAGCCAGAGGTTTGGTTTCGATGTTCCTTTAACCGCTGGATGCATCCAGGTGGGGTGTTGCCACCTCAGAAGATGGTACAAGCAGAAAATGGTTCACACTTAAAAGCAACAGGTTCAAAATTCCTATGTTATTCTTCTTAGTATTAATACCTTTTCCAGCGGTTCATTTTTATGCAATTAATATAGTCAAGAGCTGCTAGAGCACTGGTCATCAAGTAGCTCAAGAACTTATAATTGTATTGTGGACTGTGATGTCTAATCCACACACACACACACACATATATATATATATTTGAAGAGAATCCGGCAGGTTAAACTGCCGGTCTATGTATTAATAAAGGAGGAGTAAATTAGTACATACAGATATAAAAACAAAACTCTCTGCACCAACACCACCGAGAACCGAACACTCATGAAACTGAAAAAAATGGCACAACTAAACTATTTTAGAGGATCTAGCTAATTTAATGTCATAAGAGATGCTATAAGTTTTTTACTGAAGTTTTAAGAAAGGTTGTAACTGAGAGAATGTAGCTACTACAAAGCATTGAAGGTAGTACTATAGCCCTATTTTGCTTTAGAATCTTATTGTTACAGCCAGAAAGAGTTTAAACTGCTGCATTTCCCTAGGATAGTTAGTCGAAGCTTGGTAAAATGTGGCACCTTTTCATCCATATTAGATCAAATTCATGTTGAATCCTGTCTGCTTTTTTGTATACTATTTTTGGATTGTTTTTTATATTCATGTAGTGAGATATTACTTCTCCTTGAGTTCCCTTGTAATAATTAGATTTAGCACAGAGATGCATAAAAACATTTTCTATTCCCCTTATTTGTTCTTAGTTCTCAAGTAGAGTGCTCCTTCTCCAGTTTACGTTCCGCAAGATGCCTATATGATGGACTTTGTTTTCTCGGAGTCAGAAGAAGGTGGAATTTATGATAACAGGAATGGGATAGACTATCATATTCCTGTTTTTGGTTCAATTGCAAAGGAACCACCTATGCACATTGTCCACATTGCTGTTGAGATGGCACCAATTGCAAAGGTTATTCATATTTCTGAGTTAAATTTGTACTATTAGCGCAAGAGTGACAACTTACATCACCGTTTCTCTTTTATTGTTGCATAACACTAATAGTATTCTGTCTGACCAATGCTATTACAGGTTGGAGGTCTTGGTGATGTTGTTACTAGTCTTTCACGCGCTGTGCAAGATTTAGGACACAATGTGGAGGTTATTCTTCCAAAGCACGATTGCTTGAATCTAAGCAATGTAAGTTTAAAGTGCCCTACAACATCCCTTGCTGCTGCTCTGCTGTGACAAGTGTAGTGCTTTGTAGCAAGGACTGAAGTTGACATCTCTATGTTAGGAGCAACTTGGTCTACTATTCTACTCTATATGTATGTGCTTCCTCATAGTTCAGTCACTCATTCCTCGTGTAGATGGATAGCTTATGTTAAGTATGAGGAATGCCTTGGAATTGTTGATGTGTAGCTTATTAGTATACCAAGTAGAATTGCTTATTTTTTTATTTCTTTTTGGACCATTGAGTTATATGGAGTAATTGAGGCAAACACAACTTACTGAGTGATCTGATAATAAAGACGTAAGGAGACATATATTGGGTATATGATAATTTTATCTCTCGTACTAATTAATATGCATCCATTTCAATGCAGGTCAAGAATTTACATGTCCATCAAAGTTTTTCTTGGGGTGGTTCTGAAATAAAAGTATGGCGTGGACTAGTCGAAGGCCTTTGTGTTTACTTCTTGGAACCTCAAAATGGGTATGTAGCAGCATATTCTTTACAGGTCCTTAGTATCACTATTTAACTAAACTCGAAGTCCTAGAACCTTGTACTGGTTTGTAAGTGGCAATGTAAATTTGTTAAACTGCTTTGATTAAATATAGATGTTCATGTAATTAATGTCATCATGGAGAACTGAAACAGAAGCCTATCAATAGATTATGTTTTGCTGCAGTAAGCACTGATCGACTCCAAGATGGTTAAAAATATGTGGGCTTGGTCTCTTTTGGGCTGGATAAGTTTGCTAAGTTATGGTTAGAAAATCCGTTTTTTTATATTTATGTAACTTATAAAAAAATAGTATAGACGCTACTTAATTGAATTCATGGTCATCACTAGGAAGTGATGGTTGGGAACTAGTTGCTACAATGATATATATGTAAATTTGGAAGTTCTATTATCTCTTTTGGGGTAGACAAATTACTGGTAAAACAAGGACATGGAAAAGAATAATCAGTCATTCATTCATTTTGTATACTAAAATTTTAAATGCTTGAATAATTTACTTGCGTGTTCGAGAAAAAAAATGCTTAAATAATTTAGAAAATATTAAGGTGATAACTTGAGTATGCTTAGAGGCATTGGATGCCTAGGAAGATTCTTCATTTGTCTGATGGTTAGAGTTTCAGAAGTCAGTACCACTCTGTTTCCGGTTGTTTCGTCAATCTGGGTTAATTGAGATGGTTTTGTTTAATTCGAGCTCCATCTCTCATCTTTAGAAACAAGACTCAATAATCTTCGGGCATACCTTTTCTAAGAAATTGAAATTTATATTCCAAACTATTTTTGTTTTTTCTAGAATATAAGTATTGTGAATTTCGTCATATGTGTATATCAGTTCAATGGTCTATTTGTCTCATCTGGTATGTGTCTGCTGGGATTTTCTTGCAAGAGGTTTGAAAAGATAATTATTTGACACTTACCTTTTCAGGATGTTTGGAGTCGGATGTGTATATGGAAGGAATGATGACCGCCGGTTTGGCTTCTTCTGTCATTCTGCTCTAGAGTTTCTAATCCAGAGTAGAACTTCTCCAGTAAGTATCATTCACAACAGTAGGGTTATAATGTTTTAACTGTTACCTTCTTTACTATGTGGCTTTGCTGTTGGACTTTTTTACTATTTGACGCACCTATAGCTCATCGTTGAAAAACTTTCTTAAACACGCAGTTAGTGCTACACACACAACACAACACGCGCTTGCACACAAACCAAACGGCACTTAGCAAAATGAGCTCATCACTTAATAAACAAGAGAGAATTATGAGAAGAGATACACGCTCTACTACTCCTCTAGGATCTTTCCCAACCATTTAGCACATGTTCTTTAAAAAAAAGGCCATTTAGCACGCTGTGATAAAAAAATTATAATAGTCATTCTATTTTCCATTCCTTCACTATTTTAGTTATCTTTATTAGCTTTCCATTAAAAAAATGAATGTATTCTGACTTGCAGAGAAGTTGCCTTATATGCTTATTTTTGTTAGCTTTTCATTGAAACCGCTGACATTTTATCCTCCTTACAGAACATAATACATTGCCATGATTGGTCAAGTGCTCCTGTTGCCTGGCTATACAAGGAAAACTATGCAGAGTCTAGTTCGGCAAATGCACGGGTGGTATTCACCATCCACAATCTTGAATTTGGAGCACATTATATTGGCAAAGCAATGAGATATTGTGATAAAGCCACAACTGTGAGTGATACACTTTACATAATTCAATATTGTGTTTGACAAACTTGTATCACTGAAATAAACTATCTTGTTAAATTGTAGAGTCATGTTCTTTTGATGTTTACCTATTCACATATATCCATTCTTTGCAGGTCTCTGATACATATTCAAGGGAAGTGTCAGGTCATAGTGCCATCGTTCCTCATCTTGGAAAATTCTATGGCATTCTCAATGGAATTGATCCAGATATATGGGATCCGTACAGTGACAACTTTATCCCGGTACACTTTATTATTCATATACATTTTGCTTTTATTGTAATATATTTATTCCACGAGCAAAGAGCTGCAATAATAACACATTTTTTTCAAATGACCTAGTTTTGCTTAGATGGACACTTAAGACCTTATTAAGTTATATATATATGCACACTCTCGAGTTGAACAGTCATTTCAAGTAATGTGCGTGCATGTGATGGTTTTCTTAATCCGCATCTCTTTAATTTCTTGCTTTGGCACTGTTAATGTTGTTAAAAAATGCTACATATACATGGTGGGTGTGGCAAATAATTTTCTGTTTAAATGTATGTTTCAATGAATCAGGTGCACTACACATCTGAGAATGTCATTGAAGGCAAGAGGGCTGCTAAGAAGGCGTTGCAGCAGAAGTTTGGGTTACAGCAAATCGATGTGCCCATCGTAGGGATCATCACTCGCCTGACAGCTCAAAAGGGTATCCACCTCATTAAGCATGCGATTCACCGAACACTTGAACGGAATGGACAGGTCCTACGACCCCTTGCATGGCCGATAAAACTTCAAACATTCTTTCTTTCCTTAATTTGTGTCTTTCTGTCATCTTGAAGCTAATAAGAATGATGAGCTGACACAAATTTGTTGGTTTCCAGGTGGTTTTGCTTGGTTCGGCGCCAGACCCTCGAATCCAAGCTGATTTTGTTAACTTGGCGAATACGCTCCACGGCGTAAACCATGGGCAAGTGTGGCTGTCCTTAACCTATGATGAGCCTCTTTCACATCTGGTGAGCTGACGAAGCACCTGATCAACGCCCTCAATCTTTCATCGAAGTATCTCTGAAACCGGTTAATATAGTTCTTTCCATGGTCCTCTTCTGTTGCAGATATACGCTGGCTCTGACTTCATTCTGGTCCCATCTATATTTGAGCCTTGTGGCTTAACTCAGCTCGTCGCCATGCGGTATGGAACCATCCCTATTGTCCGCAAAACTGGAGGTAGGTATACGAGCAGCAGCCGTTTTAAGTGTCAAACATTCTCCATTTGCCATCGAACTGCACTCCTCTGCATAGTGGGTTGAAGTGAACACAACACAAGATCTGATCTCTCGTTCTGCTCATCAGGGCTCTTCGACACTGTCTTCGATGTGGACAACGACAAGGAACGAGCCCGATCTCGAGGCCTTGAGCCCAACGGGTTTAGCTTCGACGGAGCTGATAGCAACGGTGTTGACTATGCCCTGAACAGGTAAGCACAGTCTCACAGAGCTAGCTGCCCGGTTCACTGAACCCTGCAATTCTTACTCGTCGTGGCGTTGGCGTGTTCCATTTTCAGGGCGATCTCTGCTTGGTTCGACGCCCGGAGCTGGTTCCACTCCCTTTGCAAGAGAGTCATGGAGCAGGACTGGTCATGGAACCGGCCTGCCCTGGACTACATCGAGCTCTACCGTTCAGCATCCAAATTGTGACAGTCCAACCAACGGCGAATATAATGTGTTGTCAGATCTCCGATGCAGTCATTCAGGTTTTGCAGGTTCCTGGGCATTGCTGTACAGCCTCCTTGTCTTCAGTTAGCTCCATTCTCCGAAGAGTCCACTAATGTGACTGGGTTTCCTAGGTGGAATTTCTGAACCTCAGTTATGCATAGATTGTTTCAGAAGAATGGTTTCTTCGGGCATGTATTTTTGTTTCTTCTGTTGTTGGATTCAGGTCTTAAGTCTTGTATAGGAATCTACAAGAAATGAAAGGTCCATTTCCTGCGTCAATCCTTTAGACCTACCATGCACATGAGGCCTTTCAAATATATGTAAAGACTATTATGGAGTAATTTAGTATAGATCAAAGACTTGGCCTAGTGGTTTCTCGAGACAGCAGGCACACCCACCCGCTCACCCGCACCCCAATATGTCATGTAGTTTGATTTTTACCCTTGAAATATATTTCGGTAAAATATTTACCTCTCCACGTATACCACTGTAGATTCCTATACAAGACTAGGGCTAATATTTGTGTGAAGTAGACATGCTCACTAGATCCGAGTGATGCAAGATGAACGGATCGTGATGCCTAAGCGGGGTGGGGAAGAAAATTAGGCAACTTAAAAACTATTTGGGCACTAAAATCTACTTATTAATACCTATGCAAGATGTCTATCTAGATGTGCACTATGGTTTTGCTAAGTGCTGCTATTTCTAATATAAAAGAGTTTTGCACCCTAGGTTCCAATCCTATCAACTAACTTAGCAAGCTAGACTAGGAAAGTAAAGCACACAACCAAAGGAATGCAAGTAAATGTAGAAGTTTAAATGAGTTAGAGAATGCAAACTCTCGATGGCAGAATTTACGGACGCATTGAGAAGCTCACGTTTTCCCCTAATCCTCGTCGGGGTCCCTTGCAACGATGCCTTTGCAAGGGCCAAGCTCCTAGTCAGGTAACTCGATGGATAGCCCACGTGCCTTACCCCACAATCCTCGTTGGGGTCCCTCGCAACGATGCCTTTGCAAGGGCCAAGCTCCTAGTCAGGTAACTCGATGGATAGCCCACGTGCCTTACCCCCTCTCTGTGGCCTCTCCCAGACTGCTTCCCATCATCTCCAATATCGAGCTTTGCAGCCGAATTGTTGCAAACCTCGTTCCCTCCGGTACACCGATGGTGGCCATACCACAAACGTAGTTGGTATGATCCCACAACATTATAAGCCCCTTGGGCACAACATGGTGCGCGCAAGCACCGGGTAGCAAGAGATATGTAAACCTCACTAAATGCTAGGCCTCAACTTAATTAGAACAAATGCTAACAAAGCGGTCTCCAACTAGCCTAAACACTTCGCAAAGTACTAACGCTAATTGTCTAGTCTTCCTTAAGCACTTTTGGTGGGTAGAGCAGTTGGAATAGAGTTTCAACTCTTTTACAATTTGAGCACACTCGCTCTAACACTCTCAAGTGGACCGTCTATAGAGGTATATATAGCCCCAACATCAAATATAGCTGCTGGAGACAAACTGCAAATTCTGTAGTGACAAACCGCTAGCTAGGTAGTAATGATCTGAATCTCCCAACAATAATGCATGTCCGGCGCAAGCCTAGGTTGTCGTCTACTCCTTCCGTCCCAAAATAAGTGCACTTCTAGAGTGTAGGTGAAGAGATCGAGATTAGTGAGAAATTACATATATGCCCCTATAGAGGTGTATCCATTGCACCTTGGGAAGAGAGAAAGTAGAAAAAAGACAAGTAAAGTTAGTTTGTCTTAGGCCAATCTCATGGCGTTGTTTCCAAGACAATGAAACTTAGATGAAACACTCACTCTCAATGCGAAGTTTCATTTTGTAGTTTTGTAGACATTTAATTCCATGATTTATAGATATTTGGTAATCGTGTCAAGAGAGTTTTATCTAGACGAAACCTATTTCTTATCTCTCTTCTTAAATACAGTCAGGTCATAAAAAATGCCTATGTGACAACTTATTGAATGTAAATGAAACTCATATGAAACTTCCACTGTGACCTTATATGTAAAGGTGCACTTATTTTAGGAAAAAATTTGAACTCTAAAAGTGCACTTATTATAGGACGGAGGGAGTAACCGCTGGCCGGCAGGGATCCTCAAAGCTAACCTTGGTTATCTGACATGGAGGCCACAGCCACTTGTACCATTATACAGACTATCAAATTAATTTTATACTATCAAGTTAAGAAAGTTTGGTTCATCCTAATGGCTAAACGTAACCCACAGCTACATTCATTTTTTTTGTACCGCGGAGCTAGGAGTACTTGTTGGGTGTATTTGGAAAAAAATGGCCACGAGCTTTTGGTGTTGGTATGGGTTCCTTGGATTCCTAGAGATGTGTTGGGCGCCGTACGACATGGAACGACACGACAGATAGTATGTTTGCTACTACAGCAGGTGCAGTTTGATGTGGGGGTCAACGTGCTTTCGAGCCTGGGCTGTGTTTAGTTTCATCGAAAAGTGCGCTATGTAAAAAAAAAGATTTTTCGTTACATTAAACTTGTGATACATGTATGAAGTACTAAATGTGGATAAAATCAAAAACTAATTGCACAGTTTGGCTGTACTTTGCGAGACGAACGTTTTGAGCCTAATTAGTCAACGGTTGAACAATTAGTACCAAATACAAACGAAATGCTATAGTATCGCTACAGTAAATTTTGACGCTCTAAATTTAATAAATTCCCAGCCACGCTGAGACAAATGGTGGCCGCGTCGGGGAGGCACGCGCGCGACAGCCCGACATGTGGCACGAAAATGCATGCACACTGTACTCCTACTCACGGGCGATCCTAAGGTAGCAGGAGTAGGTACAGCTAGCCGCACAAGCTAGGGCGGAGAAAGCTCTGTGGCCAATTGGAAGCATGCATGCATGCGTTGCAGACCGTACGTACGTATCGTTTGGCCGCACGCACACATCCAGAACCGATAACACACATCGGGCATCAGGCCATGGACTCGATCGATCTCGCAACACCGGTGGTAGGTAGAGACCAAAAATCGTACACACGCGCGTGCAACGCGTGCGTACACGGGCCGGGGCGCCGGGCAGTCCGGCTCAGGCACAGACGATCGATGAGACGACGACGTCAGAGAACACGGGTCTTGTTTAGATACCTAAATTCATCCTCAAATTCTACTATAGTCTTGTTTAGATGTCAAAATTAGAGGCAAAGTTTGCATAGTAAATGTCACGTCACACTGTAGTAATTTTGTTTTTATTTTATAATAATTGTCCAAATCTTGATTAATTAGGCTCTAAATGTTTGTCTCGCAAAGTACAATAAAACTGTGCAATTAGTTTTTTATTTCATCTATATTTAGTACTCCATATATGTGCTGATATTTTGATGTAATGAGAAATCTTCTTTTTGCATAGTGGAATTTGGAGTGAATTCTGAAATCTAAACAAGGCCTATATAAAAAGGAGATTCCCCATCACATCAAAATGCCGGCAAATGCATAGAGTACTAAATATAGATGAAATCATAAACTAATTGCACAATTTTGTTATACTTTGCGAGACGAACATTTTAAGTCTAATTAATCAATTTTTAGACAATTTTTTATACTTAAAAACAAAAGATGCTACAGTATTTTACAGTGTTCCGACATAAATACTGTAGCAGCGTGGCATCTAAACAAGGCCGAGATTCGCATCGCATGGCACATGGAGTCAAGGACGGCGGCGTGCCAGCGCCATAATGGCTGGCGCTATGGCCATGGACCGATGGCAGCGGCGCGCCGCGCGCGTACGGCGTACGTCGATGGATAGGTACCTCGCTCGCCACAACGCTTCCCTGCAGATTGAGGTGAGAAGTTCAAACTTTTTCACCCTCTCCATCACATCAATCTTTACACGTATGTATAAAACATTAAATATAGATTAAAAAATAACTAATTATATAGTTTAGTTATAAATCATAAAACAAATCTTTTGAATGTAGTTAGTGTATGATTAGACACTAATTATCAAATACAAATGAAAATATTACAGTTAAAAAAATTCTAACTTTTTAGGATCTAAACGAGGCCTTATATCGGCACCGCACGTCAAATTAATGAATTGGAGACATCGTACGCGTCCCTGCACTGCACTGCGGCGCGCCGCGCGCGTACCGCGTACGTCGATCGATGGGTACCTCGCTCGCCACAACGCGCATCACGGGTCGTCAAATTAATGAATTGGAGACACGTACGCGTCCCTGCACCTACATCACGGGTCGTCCCTGTATGTGTGTATGTAAAAGGTTCCACCGCTGACACCGTGATCGAGTACATCCGTGACCATGCATGGCACGAGGTGGGTTTCACGGGGACGGAGATATACTATACAGGCAGCTCTATACTTATTTTTATTGACGTTTTCAGCGCCGCCTGCGCTGGAGGCCAGTGAAAATAGAACCATAGCACAGACGGTTGCTTTTGAACCGCCTGTGGATCCATTTCCACGTGTGGCTCACTTAGTGAACCGCGTGTGTAAATGATCCAGGCGGTTCAAAAGCAACCGTCTGTGATGTTGGATATTTTTATATTATTAAATATATACATATATATTGATATTGGAACTACTAAACCTTATTGAATGGTGTTCAAATGTAGCAAGTTGTAATTTAAATATTCCATACATATATTTATATACATCAAAGTTTCGTGCTCACAAACATAAAGTTACAAGAGTATCTATACATCACACATTATATACATCAAAGTTTTTACCCGTTGTCTAATAACTGTCTCGACTAAGTTGAAGCCTACTAACTCTGTGAGCATACTATACTCTGGGCGTGCTAAGACGCTGGTAGCATCGTGATATTTCCCATCGCATGGAATGACTTCTTTCAAAATGAATAAGCACAGGTCCTCAACTATGTTGTATAAAGCACGCTCGATCATGTGCTTAGCCTTTTTTACATCAAATTTCTGGAAAGAAGGTTTATAAACATCATATATTTACACTTGATAATACATTTGCAAATTTAATGTCAGAAATACATACATGACTATTACTTATATTACCTTAGAAGGGTTCTTGATGTATCGTCCGTTCTCTCTCATGAGCTCGCACATGTAGAATCCACAGTAGACCGATCCGGGTGGTTGCTTGTGGCACTATATAACGGGAAAGTGGTTATTTACTTGCAACATCGTCCTATGTATTATACATGTATGATATTTATTCATAAATTTCCATATGTACCGGCCAGTTATGATATATTTTCAATGGCTGCCCTTGTGTTGATGACTCGCACCTTTCACCTTTAATCTTCTAATACCTATATGCCCTATAATCTTGAATAGAATTACCTTGTTATTCTCAACATCTCATCGATTAAAGTATGCATGTAAAATCTCGACTTACAGCTCTAAGTGCCTCACAAATATTCCATAGCTTGTAGTCGGGTAATCTGCGGAGTTACATACCAACACCTTTCTAGACCTAGGAAAAATCATGAAGCAGATCTAGTGGTCCCTGTACGAATCAAATTTGTAATGCATGTGTGTACTAAAATAATTAATTTGATATATGCAAACTCACACTAACCTAAAGTTGTAGGGGTCACTATGGATTCCCAGTGTTGAAACTAAAGCATTGCATGTCCTAGGTACAAGGCGTATCTGGCTTCAAACTCCTTCGTACAGTTTGCTATTTTCTTCTCTCATTCTTCACCTTGTAAACCCTGTAAGTCTTCGTGAAGATCCCCGATTCTAAATGTGTGTTGCTCCTCACATATTTTCATTGGATTCAAATACCCAACCCTTTGACTAGCATTAGAATTAGGATTCAGACCATAACGCATCTCCTGCTGATCATATTGCATTCTGCAAGGCGCACGTACATATAAGATATTGAAAATGGATAGAACTCACTAATAATAACACATGCATGTGTTAGTATGAGTGCCACAATGCAAACACCGTTACGAGCTGTACATCGAGTCTCTGGAGGTTCATCATCAACCACATGTCCTCGAAGGTAATAACAGTCGTTTGTCTTCCACTAACAAATGCAGCTGGGGGTATAGACATATTGATGGTGTTGATGCCAATAGAGGATGCTCTCATGTACCAGTCATGCAGCCTTTTAACACCAGCTGGGATCTTCTTGAGTGTATCCCACTTGAGTAGAGGCCTTCCAGGCACGTATTTATCAGGTTCATTTTTGTAATCATCCATTGTTAGCTTCCTGATACTTACGGTAATTACCTTAGCCTTTTTTTGCTAACTTTTCGTGCTCAGCCAAGTCAAGGGTACATGTAGTGCGGCTTAGTGCAATTCCTAACAAAAATTTGACCATGCCGGCAGTTATTTTCTTTGGCTCGAAGGGGGAAACCAATTTGGGTATAAGAAATTTCTTCTTTGGCCGCTCTGGTGCCTCCTGTGTTTGTTCAGGATCTTTGGGTGGTGGAGAAGGTGGAGAATTGAATGGTGGCAGAGATAATGGGGGTCAATAGGAGCCACGATTGGTGACGATGGTGGGTTAGGAAGAGGATCGACAGGTGCTGACGAGTCCTGAGTGAATGGCGGGACTTGAGAGGATGGTGGTGGCTCACTCAACTGGACGTCTCGTCGAGGCCAAAGGATGAAGTTCTTGATAGCCTGTCTGAGTTTCTCAATGCCCTCAGGACCGGGGATGTCTAGCATGTCGTCCTCGTATCCTTAGACGATCGTTGACACTTATACCTTACAGTAGTCTTTTGGAATGTCACTCTCATGGTACTTGCATCCTAGGATCGCAAGGCCTACGGCTACTTCCCTTGTACGATGATTGTTAATACCATATCTTATGACTAGGGAGCAAGCCACCAGCCTATCAATGTTGTCAACTAGATAGTGAACCTTGTTTGCCGTTGATGCGATACTGCTTGGAATGGTTGTGGTACACTGTGTCACCAATGATTATGTTGTTGGAACTAGCTGCATTTGGGGGAGCCTGAGTGCTCATCTATTGAGCAGATATCGCACTCGCCAAACGCTGCATCAACTCTAGAGGAGGATCGGATAGAATTTTGGACATCATCTCTTGGAAGTCTTTCTTTGCCTCCTTCTTAAAATAACTATCCATTTCTTCCTTGTATCGATCACGTTTCTTGTACTCACCCTCCCACTCTGATTCGAATCCTTCTTTCCATCCTTCTTTCGATGAGATGTCTCAAACACGATCAGGGTGCTCGGGGTTACCTAGGCCAGCAGTAAGGATGTTCCTCTCTCTTCGTGGCTTAAATAATCCTTCGTGCTGCTTAGCTGCCATCGCAAATATGCTCTATGCTGCTCCATCGAGCATTGGGTCATCAAAGGACACAGCGGTCTCGGTTTCCCTCGGTTTCCGAGCACAAATCCAATTTGCGGTCCTTTCTCCAAGTTGCTTAGACCACGTCGACAACCCTGCCACTTTCTTGGCAGCCTCTTCTTGCCTCCACTTGGGAACCTGGCGTTGGTAACCACCTGTGCCTAGGTGGTGGTGGTACTTGTTCTTCTTTGCGAGCTCGGTATTGGCTTCACTTCGAGCTATGAAATCTGACTCTCTCCTTTGCTCTAGAAAAACCGCCCACTGCCCGGCCGTAATCTTGTACCTTTTTGTTGGGTCCAACCCTTTCTTTGCCCACTTGGTATTCATCTCGGACCTCCAGTTTCAGAACATGATTGCCCATTGCTTCATGGCATATTCCTTCACGAGTTTGTCTGAGCCCCGAGGAAAAATGAACCTGGTCACCAGCTTATCCTAAATTTTTTTCTTGTCATCATCTGACAGATCTTTCCACTGTCGAACTGTGATGTCAAGATTGTCCCTAACTAAGAAACCAAGGGCGTTCTGAAACTTAGGCAGGGCTTCCTCAGGAGCTAGGGGCTATCCTTTTGGGCTCACTTCTGAAATTCTATATGTATCATCTGGCCACCTGTTCAGTCTTCTGTCACGTCATTTTCGGTCACTCCACTTTTTTTATCCTTGAACTCTCAGTGGTCATCTCGGTCGGGTTTGGTGCGTCTTCGTGTGCCACTTCTTCTTGAGCTACAATCTCTTTGAACTGAGACAACACCTCCTATTCATGAAAAAAGGTACACACAATAAATTATCGATTGGTACATATAGATACAAACATGAAAATCATGGATGTGTAATTTACCTCATCATATTATGGATTGTAATTAGGGTCATGTGCCAATTCACGACGAGCCTTCCTTACTTCGGGAGGCTCCATGTCGTCGCTAACGCTTTCGTATGAAGGTGTGGCGGCCGCTGATGCTTGGCCCGTTTCATGGGTCCCTTCTACTTGCTCCGTGGGGTGGGACGACCCTAGAGCTTGGCGTGTTTGGTGGGTCCCTTGTGCTTGCTCCATGGGGTTGGACCTTGGGGCTTGTTCCGTGTGTTCGGACCCTTGTGCTTGGTCCTTGCACGGAGAACTCATCGTGAAAATCTGACATATAAATATATAATGATATCATAAGGACCCTAAACCCTACTTAGTAGAGTTTGTAATAATAACTACATCATTACATGAAAAAAATAATTACATCATTACATACATAAAAAATAATACTTATTTATAAAGCATAGGCAAAAATTAATTTATAAAGAAATAATAATTACATCATACATATATACTTATAAAGAAATAATAATTACATCATACATATATATTTATAAAGAAATAATAATTATATCATACATATTTATAAAGAAATAATAATTGCATCACACATATATATTTATAAAGAAATAATAATTACATCAAACATATATATTTATAAAGAAATAATAATTACATCATACATATTTATCAAACAAAGCAAAATAAAAAAGGCCGCCAAGAAATTGGGCCGGGCCACTAGCTCGCAGGCCGGCCCAACTGCTCGGCCTGTCGCCACCTCCGCCACACCTCCGTCGTCCCCGCGTCTGCCACCTCCATCACCTCCGCCACACCACCGCCACCGGCCACCGGCTACCGCCACTGTCCACCTCCTCCACCAGCCACCCCCACCGTCCACCTCCGCCACCTGCCTCCCCTCCGCCACCGCTACCGGCCGCCACCGCCACCGCCACCGGCCGTCGCCGGCTTCGCCACCGGCACTGACCGCATCCACCGCCACCAACCCAATGCGTAGAGAGAAGAGGAGAGAGGAGGCGCAGAGAACTCACCAACGCGACGACGATGGCGAGGCGGTGCGACACGGCGGAGGTGGCGGCGGGGGGTGATTTTGGCATCCTGACGGCGATTCAAAAAACTGGCCCGCCAACACACTTAGAAAATTTCAGGGCTCTTGCGCTTTCTTATATAGGGTGCGCATTTCTACAGGCGGTTGGTATTGACCACCGCCTGTAGAAATGATTTCTACAGGTGGTTGGTATTGACCACCGCCTATAGCGGGTGGCATTGACCACCGCCTGTAGTAATGTATTTCCAAATTTATTTCTGTTTTTAAATGAATTTGCATAAATTGTTTAAAAGCTTCAAAAATTCATATCTTGAGAAATATTGGTCAAAAATTAGTGAAATTTTTTTTATGGTGTTTCTCTTGAGATGATCTTCATGTTAAAAATATGAAATGACATGTTTGAGAAACTTTTATATGTAGCTTTATTTAAAATAATTTAAATTGAATATATGTCTCATATCTTGTTTAATACATAAATAATTCTAGGGATACTAGAAAAATGTGAATCCAATTTTGTTAGCTTTATTGTACTGTGTAGATGCTGTGAAAAATATATTCCTTGGTGCTCTTGTTACTTAGAAAAATAGATTTGTGTTTTTCCTAATTAAATACTAATTTCTTATAAAATTCATAGAGGAAAATACATGTATTCTTTTTTATTTGTTTTAGGTTTTAGCTAGGGTTTAGGGTTAATTAAGTTAGAGTTTAGCTAAGAGTAGATTAGGGATTATAGATGAAGATGATACAAGCTAGATTATAGAAATAGATTGCATGAAGGTGAAATAAGCATAGGGTCTCACATGTAGACACAGAGAAGGGTACGTAGCATAAGGTGCACATTGTAACATAAATGGATTACATGACAAATGACAAATATAATCTAGGCAGCTACTGTTCTTCCTTGTCCATCGTGGCACACCTAGAGAAACGAATTCCGTGGGATGCTTTGCGCAACATTCCTTATCTTTACTGGATGGTCATCTACAAAGAGAGACATGTCGCTGAACTCGTTAAATTCATCCAGGTCAGACACACCATCAACTCCAATAACTTGTTGCTTTACAGGAAAAAAATACATGCTTCGGCTTGTCAGTACTTTTCTTCTCATTATGAGAAAGGATCTGTTCAGTATAGAAGATCTGTGCAACATGGTTAGCTAGTATTCTCGGATCATCTTTGTAGCCTACCTTACTTAGATCAAGAACTCTGATCCCATAGTTGTCTACTGTGACATGTTTGTCTTCAACCCATTGACATCGAAACACATAGATTTAAAATATACCACAGTCTAGTTCCCATATGTCCTCAACGAAGCCAAAGTATGTAGTTTTCTCACCAGTTTTAGAGTGTAAGGCATGACATCGAACTCCACTGTTCTGTGACATGCTCTTTTTGTCCTTGGACTTGGTACAGTATGTGAAGCCACTAATATCATAGGTTTGCCATGTCTTGACCTGGCATGATGGTCCAGAAGCCAATATCTTGATGGTGTGTTCCTCAATTGTTTCCCCATCTGAAATGTCATGCTCCCTTAGCCATGAGGTGAACCGATTCTTGTGTTCCTTCATTAACCATTCATCCGTGTGCCCATGATTATGTTCGCGAAGCTCATCAATGTGTTCCTCGATCAAAGGCTCCATTATCGAGAGCTGATGTAGGATGTTGTGATGTGCCTCGAGGACTATATTGTAATCTTGCGGGATGAATGATTTCTTTCCCATCCTTCCTCTTCCATTTAGCCTACCCTCGTGTCATGATGGAGGCAAACCTATTGCAACCTGGTCTTTTAGGACCCTGTTGCAGAATGGACCTCCGGACTCAATTGCCTCTTCGGTTAAGTACCCCTCTACCATGGATGCCTTAGGACGAGCACGAGTTGATACATAACCATTTAGTATTGACATGAAACACTCATACGTCCACATCTCATGCAAGTATATGGGACCTAGTGCCTCTATTTGTGGAACCAAGTGCACCACAAGGTGAACCATAATACCGAAGAATGCTTGGGGAAAAAACATCTCAAACTATGACACTGTCTCCACTGCGAATTCCTTAAGAGACGCCAACTCATCACGGTCAATCACCTTATGTGAGATCCTATTGAATAAGTAGCACAACCGTGTGACTGCAACCTTTATCCACACTGAATTTATAGCTCTAATGGCAATAGGAAGGAAAGTAGTCAGCATGACATGACAATCATGTAAGTTGTAGTTGGTGAGTGTAAGGTCTTTCATTGATGTAACACCCTCGGTGTTACCACATTAACAAATCACTAAACCATGTCATGAGCATCAGGTTTATGTATTATTGTATGTGGCAAAATGAGAAATTAAATTTTTGTTGCACTAATTCTCAATTTGAGCTCTACTTTATTCCTTGCCCAAATATTTTCTAGCACAACTTAACTCACTATTATCATCCTGATCTAATTTCATCGCTCGTAATTAATCTTCTTTCTAATTCCCTGATCGCGCTCACCGGTGAAAGTCCTATGTTTGGTGTTGGTAATTAGTGACAATGCCTAAGTACTAATCCTATGCCTAAGTTGTATGTAGCATATGAGGATTAGTACATTCCAAGGTTGGTGGCAAGATGAACATGGTGATCATGATGGCCACACTTGGATTTGGACGCAACCCTACGTGATCAAGGCAAAGGTATATGCTTAAGGGTTGTGTTTTAGTAACCAAGACACCTAGTGGGTGTCGTTACATTTTAGGATAGATAGCCGTACTATAAAGAGGGGAATGACGCGGCTATTGAACTCCTAAGTGCCTCTAGATGTGCATTTCATGATCATATGCATTTGAATAGAACTAATATCGCCTCGAAAAATGATTGTGAAAATGCTAACACACTCACACTGACGAGATCACTTGGTGATGTTAGCACGTTTGCGACGGCGGTGGAGTTTGAGCGGTAGAGAGGGTTTGGGTTCCTCTCTCCCTCCCGCCGAGCTTGCGAGGCGGGATTCAGGCGTTTTTGAGAAGTTGAAACGATTATTTTCCACTACGCCGGAATTCTGGAAAAGAAACGGAGGCGAACGGAGGTCACAGAGGTGACCGGACGCTGAACCAGACGCGGTCTTTGCATGACCGGACGCGTCCGGTCAGTGTTCAGTGTCTACGCATTTTGCAGTTCGATGATCGAACGCGAGGCGCGTCCGGTCACTGATGATCGGACGCATCCGGTCGTTCAGGGAGCTTACTGGACTGTAACCGGACGCTGGCACTGTCGCGTCCGGTCATTTTCTTCAGCGCGTCCGGTCATTATTTCGTTGAGCGCTGCTCAGGCGACCAGCGCGTCCGGTCCTTCACGGGACCAGCGCGTCCGGTCGTTCCCGGCGCGTCCGGTCAGTTGGACCAGCGCGTCCGGTCGTTGCTTCGCAGTTAGCCGTTGGACGACCAGCGTGTCTGGTCGTTTGGACCAGCGCGTCCGGTCAGTACTTCACGAGTTAGCCGTTGGGCGACAGGCGCGTCCGGTCAGTTGGACCAGCGCGTCCGGTCAGCCCGATTTCGGCTGTTTAAGTTTCTAACGGCTATATTCGAAGGGGTACGTCTATAAATACTCATTGGCCGGCTCAAGGCTCTATCTCTCGAACATTTGACATACTTGTGAGCACTTTGAGCTAAGCAACTCCCCTCCCACTCATCTCTCTTGCTTCTTTGCATATTCGAAGTGAGATTGAGTGATCCAAGTGCATTTGCATTGTGAGATTGCATCTAGTTGGCACTTGGTGGTTGATTTGCTGCGGGATTCTTGTTTCTCTTGGTGGTTGCCGCCACCTAGACGGCTTGGAGTAGCTTGGAGGCATTGGCAAGAGTTAGTGATTGTTCTTGGCCACCTCCGGTGATTGTGAGAGGTTTGTGCCTACCTCGGCGAAGCGCCAAAGGCAACAATAGTATATTGCTCGTGTCATTGCAACCTTTTGCCATTTGGTAGGTTCTTGTGGCGCCTTTTGAGAGGCTCGGTGTGTGACCGATTAGCCACCGAACCACGTGGTGAAGAGGGACACAACGGGGACTAGCGTGCCGGCAAGCACGTGAACCTCGGGATAAATCTTCATGTCATCATTTTCATATTGTGATTGATTGATCCCGGTGTTCGGTTATCTTGGTATTCATCTCTTGATTATATTGATTGGTTGGCTCAATTCTTTGCCCCTCGGTGATACCCTCCTAACTCTCTCATGTATTAATTTCTTAGTTATCTTTGCTAGCGAGTTAGCTTTGCTAGAGTAGCTTCTTTGTGTAGCTTGCTAGTTGTAGTTTCCTTCTCGGTTTGACTTATGCGGTTGAGTGCAATTACTAGAATTGTGTATTGGTTAGGTGGCTTGCAAACACCCCGTAGGCTAAGCAAAACTCGCATCTCGCTATTTGTTTTATTGATAAACTTGTTTAGCTTATCTTTGTAGAAAATTTTAATAGGCTATTCACCCCTCCTCTAGCCATCAAGACCTTTCAAGTGGTATCGGAGCCGTGGTCACCGTTTGTAAGGCTTAACAACCTCGGTGTAAGATGGCTCAAGTTATGTTCAATCATGTTAATGGCAAGCCTCCATTCTTTGATGGCGTCTCTTCCTTTGATCATTGGAAAAGGAAGATGAAGCAATATCTAGGCAATATACATGAGAAGGTTTGGGATGTGACCAAAGAAGGATACGTCATTCTTGATGAGGAAAACCTCACTCCCAATGACCGCATCAACAAACAATGCAATACGGCGGCACTTGACACAATCTATCGTGCCATTGATGATAAAGTATTTGAGCAAATCAAAGATCTTGAAAAGGCAAATGAGCTTTGGATAAGGCTTGAAGAAACATATGAAGGCACTTCAATGGTAAAAAGTGCCAAACTATATATGCTCAAGGACAAGTTCTCCACATTCAAGATGAAGGATGATGAATCCATCCTGGAGATGTTCTATAGTCTCCAAGTCATTGTCAATGATCTCAAGGGGCTTGGGGAGAAGGTTGAGGACAAGGACTTCTCACACAAGTTCTTGATGTGCTTACCCAAGAAGTTTGCCACCTTGAGAAGAATGATCTTTAGAGAGGGATTGGACAAGGTCAAACCAACCAATGTGCTTGGAGATATAATGACCGATGCCCAATACAATGATGATGAAGATGAGGTAGAAGAGAAGAAGGAGACCAAGGTCAAGCAAGAGAAGCCCATTGCATTCAAGGCTTTATCCTCTAAGGGCAAGAGCAAGGTAGAAAGTGATGATGATGATCCATTTGATGATAAGACCATGGCCCTTCTTGTGCACAAGATGGGAAGGTTCATGAAGAAGAAAGGATATGGGGCAAGGAAGAGGAGAGACACTATAAAGGCAAAGACTCTTTGCTACAATTGCAATAGCCCCAATCACATAGTGGCGGATTGCCCCTATGAAGATAAGAGATTTCATAATGGGGACTTGAAGCTCAAGAAGAACAAGAAGGATAAGAAAGAGAATGAGAAGAAAGCAAAGAAGAGCTTCACTTTCAACAAGAAGAAGAAGGGTGGTGGTTATGTAGTCACTTGGGATAGTGACAACTCCGATAGTGATGATGATAAAAGCTCTAGTGATGATGAGAGGATCACTCGACGAGCCACTGCAAACATCGCCCTCTCCAATAAGCCATCCATCTTCGACACTACATCAACATGCCTTATGGCCAAGCCTACCAAGGTAAAACATGATGATAGTGATGATGATTCTTGTGCTAGTGATGATTGTAGGAGTGATGATGAGGAGGATGAGGACTACTCCAAGGATGATCTATTAGGTATAATAGATCAAATGAGCAAGGGCTACAAGAGGACAACCAAGAAATACAAAATCTTGGAACAAGAGCTCATTGCCAAGAGCAATGAAAATGATGCCTTGATGGAGGAGCTTGTTGCTCTAAAAAAGAGTAAGGAGTGCAAAGGAATTGAACAAGAGCTCAAAGCTCTTAGGAAATCCTTTGATGAGCTAGAGGCTTCTCGTGAGTGTCTAAAGGAAGATCACGAGGATCTTGAAATTGCTCACACTAGGCTTAAGGAAGCCCACTCCACTCTACTTGAGCTCATCAAGGAAAAGGACCTTAAGTTGGAGAAGTTCATGAAGGAAGCTAAGGAGGAGCAAGTGATTGTCACTTGTGATATTGGACTAACATGTGATATTATTGATGATTCTTTATTTGTTAGTCCTACTAATGCTTCATGTAGCTCATCATCATCCACCACAATCAACTCTACCTCTACTACTAGTGATTCATCACTTGTGGTTGAGACTCTCAAGAGAGAGGTGGATGATCTCACCCGCGCATTAGGCAACGCCTATGGTGGGGATGCCCGCTTGCTAAAATGCTTGGGTAGCCAAAGGTTCTCTCTTAACAAAGAGGGATTGGGCTATACTCCCAAGAAGGGCAAGGCGGCCTTTGCTACTCCAAAGTCTCGCTTTGTGAAGAGCAATGGTCATTATTGCAATAGATGCAAGCAAGTTGGACATCTAGAGATTAATTATAATAAAATGAACAAGAACAAGAAAAATGCTAATGTACCTTATATTCCTTTTGATTCTTGTTATATGCTTACCAAGGGTGATAAAGGTGTGCATGCTAGGTTTGTTGGTACACCAATTATGGGCCCAAAGAAGAAGGCCATTTGGGTACCAAAGAGCTTAGTGACTAACCTCCAAGGACCCAAGCAAGTATGGGTACCTAAAAGACATTAAATTGTTTTGTAGGTAAATTACAAGGCCGGAGGAAGGCATTGGGTGCTTGATAGTGGGTGTTCTCAACATATGACCGGTGATTCAAGAATGTTCAACTCTCTCAAATCAAATGATAGTGGCATTGATAGTATCACATTTGGTGACAATAGCAAGGGTGATGTAAAGGCTCTTGGAAGGATTGCAATCTCTAATGATCATAGCATTTCCAATGTGCTCTTAGTTGAAAAGTTGAACTTCAATCTTCTCTCGGTTGCTCAATTGTGTGATCTCGGTTTCAAGTGCATATTTGGTGTTGATGATGTGGAGATAGTTAGTGTTGATGGCTCTAACTTGATCTTCAAAGGCGTTAGATATGAGAATCTATACTTGGTTGATTTCAATGCTAGTGACACTCAACTTTCAACATGCTTGCTCACCAAATCAAGTATGGGTTGGTTATGGCATAGAAGACTAGGTCATGTTGGCATGAAGCAATTGAACAAGTTAGTGAAGCATGACTTAGTTAGAGGCTTGAAGGATGTCACATTTGAGAAGGATAAGCTATGTAGTGCATGTCAAGCCGGAAAGTAAGTAGGCAACACTCATCCATTGAAGAGCATTATGAGTACTTCCAAGGCCTTTGAGTTGTTGCACATGGATCTATTTGGGCCAACTACATACACAAGCATTGGTGGTAACAAGTATGGTTTTGTGATTGTGGATGATTTCACTAGATACACATGGGTATTCTTTCTTGTGGACAAGAGTGATGTATTTGACATATTCAAGAAGTTCATCAAGAGAGTGCAAAATGAGTTTGAGACCACAATCAAGAAAGTAAGAAGTGACAATGGAAGTGAGTTTAGAAACACAAGAGTTGATGAGCTATGTGAGGAGCTTGGAATCAAGCATCAATTCTCGGCCAAGTATACACCTCAATCAAATGGCTTAGTTGAGAGGAAAAATAGAACCTTAATTGATATGGCAAGATCAATGTTGAATGAGTATAATGTGAGTCATTCATTTTGGGCCGAAGCAATCAACACGGCTTGCTTCTATAACAACCGCCTCTATTGCCACAAGTTTCTAGAGAAGACACCATATGAGATCTTAAATGGAAGAAAGCCCAATATTGCATACTTTCGGGTATTTGGTTGCAGATGCTATATCTTGAAGAAGGGCACTAGATTGAGCAAGTTTGAGAAGAAATGTGATGAAGGATTCTTACTTGGTTACTCAACTACTAGCAAAGCTTATAGAGTTTGGAATTTAGCTAGTGGTCAACTTGAAGAAGTGCATGATGTTGAATTTGATGAAACAAATGGCTCTTAAGATGAGGAAGATAACTTGGATGATGTGAGAGGAACTCAATTAACCAATGCTATGAAAGAAATGGACATTGGTGATATTAGGCCAAAGCAAGTGATTGATGTGGATGACAACAAAGTTCAAGTGCTCCAAAGTCCAATTACACAAGCTAGTGGTTCTCTAATGCAAAATCAAGCTAGTACATCATCTCAAGTGCAACAAGATCAACAAGTGGCTAGTTCATCATCTCCAACTCATGATCAACATCAACATCCAAGCAATCAAGTCCAAGTGCTTCAACCAACTAACATTGCAAGAGACCATCCATTGGATTCCATCATTGGTGACATACAAAGAGGAGTTCAAACTAGATCAAGATTGGCATCATTTTGTGCTCACTCATCTTTTGTGTCAATGGAAGAACCCAAGGACATTGATAAAGCATTGAGAGATCCGAATTGGGTAAATGCAATGCATGAAGAGCTCAACAACTTCAAGAGAAATGAAGTATGGGAACTAGTTGAAAGGCCTAAGGATCACAATGTCATTGGAACAAGATGGGTCTTTCGCAACAAGCAAGATCAAGATGGGATAGTAGTAAGGAACAAAGCAAGACTAGTAGCTCAAGGTTACACACAAATAGAGGGTCTTGACTTTGGTGAAACTTATGCCCCGGTTGCAAGATTGGAAGCAATTAGGATCTTACTTGCCTATGCTTATGCTCACAATATCAAGCTATATCAAATGGATGTAAAGAGTGCATTTCTCAATGGGTACATTCAAGAGAAGGTCTATGTGGAGCAACCTCCCGGTTTTGAAGATGACAAGAAACCCAATCATGTATACAAGTTAAGGAAGGCTTTGTATGGATTGAAGCAAGCACCTAGAGCATGGTATGAAAGATTGAGGGACTTCTTGCTATCCAAAGGATTTGTCATGGGCAAAGTTGATACAACACTATTCACCAAGAAGATTGAGAAAGACTTGTTTGTGTTGCAAATATATGTTGATGATATCATATTCGGTTCAACCAATCAAGATTATTGTGATGAGTTTGGGAAAATGATGGCAAAGGAATTTGAAATGTCAATGATTGGTGAACTTAGTTTCTTTCTTGGACTTCAAATCAAACAAATGAAAGAAGGTATATTTGTGAGCCAAACTAAGTACATCAAAGATATGCTCAAGAAGTTTGGCATGGAAGATGCAAAGAGTATTACAACTCCAATGGGCACTAGTGGAAGTTTGGATAGTGACAAGAGTGGCAACATGGTGGATCAAAAGCTATATAGATCAATGATTGGTAGCCTACTCTATGTGACGACATCAAGGCCCGATGTGATGTTTAGTGTATGTATGTGTGCAAGATTTCAAGCCTCACCAAGAGAAAGTCATTTGAAGGCAACAAAGAGAATATTGAGGTACTTAAAGCATACACAAGATGTTGGATTGTGGTATCCCAAAGGTGCAAGTTTTGAGCTAGTTGGATATTCGGATTCCGACTATGCCGGTGATAAAGTGGAGAGAAAGAGCACTTCCGAGACATGTCAATTGTTGGGAAGATCACTTGTCTCATGGTCATCCAAGAAGCAAAATAATATTGCACTATCTACCGCCAAAGCCGAATACATCGCCGCGGGTAGTTGTTGTGCACAAATCTTATGGATGAAGGCAACATTGAAAGATTTTGGAATCAATTTCAAGAATGTGCCATTGCTATGTGACAATGAAAGTGCCATGAAGCTAACCAACAATCCGGTTCAACATCAAAGAACAAAGCATATTGATGTTCGCCATCACTTTATTAGAGATCATCAACAAAAGGGTGACATTGCTATTGAGAGTGTTGGCACCGAAGATCAATTAACTGATCTATTCACCAAGCCACTTGATGAGAAGAGATTTCACAAGCTAAAGAATGAGTTAAACATACTTGACTTCTCCAACATGTGTTGATGCACTCCCATGATATGACATGCCTCTCCTTCGAGCCCCAAGGTATAATTGGTTGACATGTCATACATTCTATACTAAGGACATGTTTAGTGCATCTAGTCATGATTTCTTATGTTCTAGGATCATTCATGAAAATTAAATGAATTTGAAGTTTATATGGTGCCACTATTGTTTCCATGACTTGTATGATCTAGTGGTATCATATAACTTGTTTAAGTAGCTTGTGATCCTAAGTGTTTTAATCTAGAAAACTTGTCTAAATATTTGCTTCAACATGGTGCATGATAACCCTTCTAGTGAGGTGTGAAGAAGCTTGCCCTTGGATCAAACCGAAGTATTTTATTTATGCAAGCAATCTAGGTTGAATCATAAACTTGATCCTCACCCCATATTTCAACATGATAATCTATCTAAAGTTTGCTCCTTGTGGTCAATTGGTGCCAAAGGGGGAGAAAATATTGTTCATAAAGATAGAACTCAAAGGGGAAGAAAATGTTGTGGGGGAGAATTGATAAAAGAAGGGGATCAACTAAAATTTTGAGCACATAAGTAGGGGGGAGCAAGCTCTTAAGCATGAATGTTGCATTTACATGTGCACGTCATTTGTATGATGCATAGTTATGCATTCCGTTTTCTCCGATACTTTGCTTGTGTGGTGACTTGCTAGTATAATTTGAATGTTGCATTAAGGTACTAGTATGAATAGGAAGTAGTTAGATTTTTCTTGCTTCATGTTTTTCAAAGTGGTACTAGAGCCTTGCTTATAATGTTAATCTCACGAGGTTTCTAGTTATGTTTGTGCTTTTCCAAGTGGAATCTAACTACACAAGGTGCTAAGATGGTGTTTATCGCTACTCCGATGGTATCACGCTTCAAAGGTCTATAATCTAAAACACTTAGCACCTATTGGTAGACAATGCTCCTAATCTTTCCTATCTAACATGTATGCTTCCAAAATCCAAACATATAGCATACATGTAGGGGGAGCCATTGCTATCAATTTGAATTCATGATCACATGTCCATAATTCTTACACATGGTAATATACTTAGACAATGCGACATGGGTTCAATCAAAATTTTATCATAATATCTTTGTGAAAGGTTTGTCACCAATTACCAACAAGGGGGAGATTGAAAGTCCTATGTTTGGTGTTGGTAATTAGTGACAATGCCTAAGTACTAATCCTATGCCTAAGTTGTATGTAGCATATGAGGATTAGTACATTCCAAGGTTGGTGGCAAGATGAACATGGTGATCATGATGGCCACACTTGGATTTGGATGCAACCCTACGTGATCAAGGCAAAGGTATATGCTTAAGGGTTGTGTTTTAGTAACCAAGACACCTAGTGGGTGTGGTTACATTTTAAGATAGATAGCCGTACTATAAAGAGGGGAATGACGTGGCTATTGAACTCCTAAGTGCCTCTAGATGTGCATTTCATGATCATATGCATTTGAATAGAACTAATATCGCCTCGAAAAATGATTGTGAAAATGCTAACACACTCACACTGATGAGATCACTTGGTGATGTTAGCACGTTTGCGACGGCGGTAGAGTTTGAGCGGTAGAGAGGGTTTAGGTTCCTCTCTCCCTCCCGCCGAGCTTGCGAGGCGGGATTCAGGCGTTTTTGAGAAGTTGAAATGATTATTTTCCACTACACCGGAAGTCCGGAAAAGAAACGGAGGCGAACGGAGGTCATAGAGGTGACCGGACGCTGAACCGGACGCGGTCTTTGCATGACCGGACGCGTCCGGTCAGTGTTCAGTGTCTACGCGTTTTGCAGTTCGATGATCGGACGCGAGGCACGTCCGGTCACTGATGATCGGACGCATCCGGTCATTTAGGGAGCTTACTGGACTGTAACCGGACGCTGGCACTGTCGCGTCCGGTCATTTTCTTCAGCGCGTCCGGTCATTATTTCGTTGAGCGCTGCTCAGGCGACCAGCGCGTCCTGTCCTTCACGGGACCAGCGCGTCCGGTCGTTCCCGGTGCGTCCGGTCAGTTGGACCAGCATGTCCGGTCGTTGCTTCGCAGTTAGCCGTTGGGCGACCAGCACGTCCGGTCGTTTGGACCAGCGCGTCCGGTCAGTACTTCACGAGTTAGCCGTTGGGCGACCGGCGCGTCCGGTCAGTTGGACCAGCGCGTCCGGTCAGCCCGATTTCGGCTGTTTAAGTTTCTAACGGCTATATTCGAAGGGGTACGTCTATAAATACTCGTTGGCCGGCTCAAGGCTCTATCTCTCGAACATTTGACATACTTATGAGCACTTTGAGCTAAGCAACTCCCCTCCCACTCATCTCTCTTGCTTCTTTGCATATTCGAAGTGAGATTGAGTGATCCAAGTGCATTTGTATTGTGAGATTGCATCTAGTTGGCACTTGGTGGTTGATTTGCTGCGGGATTCTTGTTTCTCTTGGTGGTTGCCGCCACCTAGACGGCTTGGAGCAGCTTGGAGGCGTTGGCAAGAGTTGGTGATTGTTCTTGGCCACCTCCGGTGATTGTGAGAGGTTTGTGCCTACCTCGGCGAAGCACCAAAGGCAACATTAGTATATTGCTCATGTCATTGCAACCTTTTGCCATTTGGTAGGTTCTTGTGGCGCCTTTTGAGAGGCTCGGTGTGTGACCGATTAGCCACCGAACCACGTGGTGAAGAGGGACACAACGGGGACTAGCGTGCCGGCAAGCACGTGAACCTCGGGATAAATCTTCATGTCATCATTTTCATATTGTGATTGATTGATCCCGGTGTTCGGTTATCTTGGTATTCATCTCTTGATTATATTGATTGGTTGGATCAATTCTTTGCCCCTCGGTGATACCCTCCTAACTCTCTCATGTATTAATTTCTTAGTTATCTTTGCTAGCGAGTTAGCTTTGCTAGAGTAGCTTCTTTGTGTAGCTTGCTAGTTGTAGTTTCCTTCTCGGTTTGACTTGTGCGGTTGAGTGCAATTACTAGAATTGTGTATTGGTTAGGTGGCTTGCAAACACCCCGTAGGCTAAGCAAAACTCGCATCTCGCTATTTGTTTTATTGATAAACTTGTTTAGCTTATCTTTGTAGAAAATTTTAATAGGCTATTCACCCCCCCTCTAGCCATCAAGACCTTTCAAGTGGTATCAGAGCCGTGGTCACCGTTTGTAAGGCTTAACAACCTCGGTGTAAGATGGCTCAAGTTATGTTCAATCATGTTAATGGCAAGCCTCCATTCTTTGATGGCGTCTCTTCCTTTGATCATTGGAAAAGGAAGATGAAGCAATATCTAGGCAATATACATGAGAAGGTTTGGGATGTGACCAAAGAAGGATACGTCATTCTTGATGAGGAAAACCTCACTCCCAATGACCGCATCAACAAACAATGCAATACGGCGGCACTTGACACAATCTATCGTGCCATTGATGATAAAGTATTTGTGCAAATCAAAGATCTTGAAAAGGCAAATGAGCTTTGGATAAGGCTTGAAGAAACATATGAAGGCACTTCAACGGTAAAAAGTGCCAAACTATATATGCTCAAGGACAAGTTCTCCACATTCAAGATAAAGGATGATGAATCCATCCCGGAGATGTTCTATAGTCTCCAAGTCATTATCAATGATCTCAAGGGGCTTGGGGAGAAGGTTGAGGACAAAGACTTCTCACACAAGTTCTTGATGTGCTTACCCAAGAAGTTTGCCACCTTGAGAAGAATGATCTTTAGAGAGGGATTGGACAAGGTTAAACCAACCAATGTGCTTGGAGATATAATGACCGATGCCCAATACAATGATGATGAAGATGAGGTAGAAGAGAAGAAGGAGACCAAGGTCAAGCAAGAGAAGCCCATTGCATTCAAGGCTTTATCCTCTAAGGGCAAGAGCAAGGTAGAAAGTGATGATGATGATCCATTCGATGATGAGACCATGGCCCTCCTTGTGCACAAGATGGGAAGGTTCATCCATAGCAAAGTCTATCGCCTGTGTGCTGCGGGATTGTTTAGCGTACGTCGTGCTGCCTCTGCTGAAGTGTGTCACGCTCGCTAGTCGTCCTTCCCAGTGTGAGCTTTACCTCTATCCCTGTGTCTCTTGTCTTTAAAGGGATACGCCGAGCCACCGAGTCGTCCTGCTTCGCTGCTCATTTTTTTTTCTTCCTCCCAAATCAAGTTTCTCTGTTCTTGCCCGTGTAAGCTGCGTCTATCGATTTCTCCCCGAAGCACCAGTCGACTGCGGTGAGTATCTCATGAGTCCCTCCAGTACTTCCTCTATCTCTCCCTAGCAGCGTCATCCTTCTCCATTAATTCTTTGATTAAAGACCAGGGCACCACCGGTACAACCATGAGCACGTCACGAGGGATCAGGCCATGAGTTAATTAATCCCCTTTGATTTTCTAGAGATTATCAACAGCCACCTTACGCGATCGATATCTCCACCATATGATCTCTGAATCACTCGATTTTTCTTCCTAAAATCATTATATACCTGTTAGTGTAGTTAGCTCATGCCTATCTGTGGTGATGCTAAAGTCTATTAAATCAATCAAAAGCGATTAATATTATTATGATAAATCTTGTAGGAATTGTTGTGGCAAATCTAGGATAGCTTTAGCTCTAAAAATTTTACAGTAGCTTCTTGGTGATATTAGGTGCTTACTGTAATTTTTGTAGCCCTTGAATAGCTTGCTAGATGTGGTTGATGAATTCTCTTAGTCGCGATATATATTAAAACGATAACAAAGAATGATATGCATTTTAGTTAGTAGAAAATATTTAGACTAGCTAGCTCTTGCTTAGTAGAAGTAGCGGGTAGCTTAGCATGTTAGCCATTAGAGTTAGCTGATTAGCTTAGTAGTTGTTATTTTAAGAGCTGTTGTTGTCACTTTCTTAAGTATCGCGTTATCATTTCAAGCATGTAGATCACGAGATAGTTGAGTACGTGGCCGCGGAGGAGCAGGACTATGAGGAGATCATGGAGGAGTACGATGAGGAGGTTCTCATGCAGGAGGGAGTCCCAGAGCCATTGGCCACTGACTTTGCTGCTACATCGCCTACCCAAGGCAAGCCCCGGTGCATAACCTCTATTTTTAAATGCTAATATGATATCTTTATACATGTATTACGTTTCAGGAGTTATATTGAAACCCACATGCATAAATGTTCCTACCTATGAGTCCTACTACTACAGGTCATGTAGTTGCCATGCTTAGGTTTCGTTAGTGTAACTTGGCGTTGCTCACAATAGGTGATCATTATTATCACTATGTCTAACATGGAAATAAAGGTAGGTGAAATGGTGACCGGGCAGGGATGTGGTTTGGTAGTGGTGGATGTGACAAGGGGTGTCCTACGGCCAACAGGGCATCACTGGGTTACATTGTTTCCCTGTCCGAGTCGGTTAAGGACCGGTCGTTGCATTTTGATGGTTGTCAGGTCACAGATCTCCTTATCCCGAGCATATACTAGCAGATGGGGGCTAGAAAGACTTGTTATTCTCTTGTCGTGGGTTCTGGCTCCATCCGGACCAACTGAAGGTGGATTATATATGGGTATTAGGAGGTCTAAGCACCACGAGAGGGCGGGGGGCTTGGAGTCCCAGTATGGACGGGGACTCGGTTATCTTGACAAGAGGATAATGGGTTGGTCCTGTTTGTACCTTGGTACGGGCGGGGCGTGTGTTGGGGTACCCAGCTGGGCTACATTGATTCACGAATCGCCGCGTAAGCAGTCCGATATGACTTGATCCAGGCATCGTAGTAATAACTTGAAGAGAAAAAGGAGATGAATATGGATATCTGTTGCTCAAACCTTGCTTGAGAATAGAACATGTGCTTACATAGTTGTTTAGCTAATGAACTAAAAGAGACTGCTAATGAAATACACCTATAAGGACTTACTTTAGTAATGCTTTTCTGCTAAGATATAAACCAATAGCCAAAAAGCCTATCATATCCTTTGGAGTTGGGAAAATATTCCCATTCGAGTAAGTCTTGCGAGTACATTGTGTACTCAGGATTTATGTACCCCCTGTTGCAGGTGCTACTTAGCTGGAGGCCTTGTGTGAAGGATTCTTCTGGTGGGCACAGATGGATCCTTGCTTCGCTCGTTAGATGTTTACTTACTTTCCGCTGTTTTATTTCTGCACTCTAAACATTGGTATTGTAATAACTTATTTCTGAAGAAACCTGTTGTATGAAATGGATTAAGTATTGTAAGCTTGTACTCATTATTGGATTATTTAAACGTGGATGATTTTGAGTCCTCCCATTGGGTGTGCTCGACAGAAACGTCAGGGATAACTCGCTGCGGAGTACTCAGTGCCTAAGGGAAGGCGAGTACCTCCGTATGTGGTTTATTTCGGATGATTCTACCACAATTGACACAATAGTCCGTATGCTAGAGTAGAATCTAGATGCAACTTTCAAATTCTTCAACCACACACACATCGCATGTTTCTCATTATTGTTGAGGTTGTAGCTTGCTGCCAGGAGGTGGTACTTCCCATTTTCTTGAAGAACAGGGTGAAGTTCTTTTTTATGTCTAACTGTACTATGTCAATGCATGAATTTAGTCCTTCCTTTGTCTTGCCCTTCATGTCTAGCAAGGTTCCAATTAGGCTTTCAGACACGTTCTTCTTAACATGCATGAAAGCATCTAGGCCCCAGTGTTGGTTTCGGCAATTGATGACAACGCATTATTACCATGACTAACGTGTGTTTTGCAGAAACTGTGATAAGTTAGGTTATGGAGTTGATAACTACTTTGGGCACTATGGTATTCATGTACCTTGATGGTAATCGTTTTGGTTTTTGAAGGATCAACGACAAGATTAAGGACGGTTAGTTCTAGATGTCAAGGTGTTGGGTTACATCCAGAATAGTCGTTAGGATCTTTGTTTCTTTCTTTGTCCGTACTATAAAGGAAGGGCATGAGCGAGTAGCTTGACCTAGGTGAGTCTTTTGTTTAGGTGTGGTGCACACTTGTCAAACTTAGCACTAGGTAGCTCTGGTAAAGCTCAAAGTTTAGTTGGAAGCAACTTGGTTCAAGTTGCATCGCGTTTCTAAGTCGTTTGAGCAGTTTACCCTTGACCGGATGCGATTTCTGACATGACCGGACGCGTCCGATCAGTACTAACAGTCACTGCGTCATTAACTAGTTGACCAGACATGGTCCCTGCGAGGACCAGATGCGGTGATCAGTCTGACACGTGTTTCAGAGGGTAAAAGTATAATCGGACACGACTGTGAAGTGATTGGACGCGCCCGGTCATGTTCCAGTAAGGTTCTTACCTGACCTGACGCGTCCGGTCATCTATGATCGGATGCGGTCAAGCGTTAAGTCAAAGTCCAGTAAGGTTCTTGTATGATCGGACGCGTTCGGTCATCCCTGACTGGCGCGTCTGATCACTCGGCGCTGACTTTTGGTTTTTGACCGTTACACTCGACCGGCGCATCCGGTCATGACGACCAGCGTGTCTGGTCAGTACGTGTTTTGCTGATTTGGCAAGTAACGGTTGGATTTGTCTGAGGGGTGTATAAATACATCCCCTCCACCTCTTTTAGAGGTCTGTTACTTATTTGTTCAGCTGAGAAACACCTTTGAAGTGCAAGGGAGTGCAAGAGCCCAAGTGAGGATAGTGATTTGAGAATCAAAGTTTGAGATTCCTCACTAGTGACTAGAGAGTAGCAAGTGTGCATCCATCTTCTCATTAGGCTTGTTGTGGTCAAGTGAGAGTTCTAGCTTGTTACTCTTGGTGATCGCCATCACCTAGATGGTTTGGTGGTGATTGGGAGTTTGGTGATCATCCGAAGAGCTTGTGGATGACCTAACTCATCTTGTGAGTGGTTTTGGGCGATTCACCACGACGGAGTGTCAAAGAATCAACTCATAGAGAGCACTTGATCCTTGCGTGGATTAAGGGGGAGCTACACCCTTGCGTGGGTGCTCCAATGAGGACTAGTGGGGAGTGGCGACTCTCCGATACCTCAGGAAAACATCACCGTATTCCTAACCCTTACTTTCAAGCATTTACTTTCGTGCATTACTTTCATTGCTTATTTACTTTCCTAGAATTGCCATGCTAGACTAGGATTGGAACTTAGGGTGCAAAACTTTTATCGGTAGAATCACAAGGAACACTAGTAGGCACTAGGGGTGAAGTTTGGCTTGTAGGATTTAATTCTTGCAATTAATTTTTAGAAAAGCCCAATTCACCCCCCTCTTGGGCATCTTGATCCTTTCAATTGGTATTGGAGCCATATTGCTCATTTTTTAGGCTTCACCGCCTAGAGCAAGATGTCTAATGGGAAAGGACCACCTCCCACTTTTGAGGGAGACAATTTTCCATATTGGAAAATTCATATGGAGGCGTACCTCGAAGCCATAGATGTTGGGTGCCTTAGAGCCATAATCGAAGGCTTCCCCCTATTAGGGATCCTGCCAACCCAAGTGGTGACGAGGAGAAGTACGACCGGTGGAATGCAAAGGCAAAAATGCACTCTACCGGGGCCTAGGCAAGGGTATCTTCAATCATGTGCGTAATGCCAAAAATTCTCATGAATTGTGGGAAAACCTTTGTGCTCTCCATGAGGGAACTAAGAGTGAGCGTGAGGAACACTATCATATTGCTTTAAAGAAAATTAATTCTTTTGAGATGCTTCCCAAAGAAAGTGCTTATGAAATGTACACTCGATTAAATGTTCTTGTAGAGGATCTCAATGCTCTTGGACTCACTCAAATGAGCCAATCGGATGTTGCAAAGAGGATCTTGAGCGTTCTTCCCGTTGAGAAGTATGGTCACATTGTCAGCGTGCTTCACCAAAGTGATCTCTGCACCACAACACCGACTCAAGTATTGGGAAAGATCAACGCACATGAGATGTACATGCACATCACTCCGGAAGAGGGCTCATCATCTTCCAAGAAGAAGGACTTGGCCTTCAAAGCTAGCCATGAAAAGAAAAAGAAGAAGGGCCAAGACATGATGGTGCAAGAAAGCTCAAGTGAAAGTGATATTGATGATGCATCACTTGCACTCATGGTGAGAAAGACCACCAAGATGCTAAAGAAGCTCAATAAGAGTGGCATCAAGTTCGATGGCAAGAAGAAGAAGTTCTTCACAAGTAGCAAAAGAAAGCCAATATCCGAGATGGATTGCTACAATTGTGGTGAACTTGGCCACTTAGCTCATCAATGCCCAAAGCCTCCAAAAGACAAGTACAAAAAAAAGAACAAGGGCAAGAAAGATGACTCAAGTGATGAAGAAGATGAGAAAAAGAAGAACAAGCCATACAAAAAGAAAGATGGAAAGAGAAGAGAGTTTTACAAGAAGAAGAAGGGAGGCAAAGCTTACATTGTTGGTGATTGGCTCACCGACATTGAGTCATCATGTGAGTCCTCCGGCGATGAGAGCGACGATGAGAAAGAGAAGGTCGCCGCATTTATGATTGGGCCATCATCATCTTCACCGACATCTTCATCACCACCTTCATCGCCACCTTCACCATCATCGTCTACTTCTCACCTATGCCTTAAGGCCAAGGGTGAACAAAAGGTCCAAAACAATGAGAGTGATGATGATGATAGTGATAGTGATGATGAATATGATGTACCTTCTTATGATGAACTTGTAAAATTGTTGAACAAATATTCTAAAATAATAAGAAGAACTAGAAATGATAATGATGAGCTTCAAAATGAAAATGATTCACTCACATCTAAGCTTGAGAATGCACATAAGACTGGTGATGAGCTCAAAGATCAAAATGAAATTATGTCTTCTACTCTCAAGGAGCTCAAAACTTCTAACAAAGAGCTTAGAGATGAATATGATAAACTTAAGAAGACTAGGCACAACTTGCTAAAAGACAAATATATTACATTGAAAATCAACTATGATAGTCTTATTGTTGCTAATGAGCTTGCTCTTGAGACACATGATGCTACTAATCAAGTTGTTAAGATTGATATAGCTACATCATGTGATGATTTGATTATTGAGAACTTTGAGCAAGGTTCTAGCGGTAAAGGCAAGAGTGTGGTTGAGTCCGACAACTATGATGACTATGTCAAGCTCAAGAGTGAAAATGAGATGCTTAGAAATGAGAACAAGAAATTGATGGCTCTTGAAAAACAAACATCAAATGAGTCACTTATTGAAGAGAACAAAAAGCTCAAGCAAGAAAAAGAGCGTCTCAAGACCGGCCTAAGCAAGTTCACAAGAGACCAACATTTGCAAAGTGAGCTACTCATGAACACCGTCATGAAGTTGGATAGAAGTGGCATTGGTTACTTGGCAAATCAAGAGAAGAAGGCTAAATCTCAACAACAACAAAGCAAGTCAAAGCCCAAGCTAAAGAGATGTGTTGAGTGTGGACAAGAAGGTCATTTTGCCCATGAGTGCAAAACTCCACCACCATAACCCTTGCCCAAGCATGCTAGACCCTTTGCTTTCAATGCTCATTACATGCTTAGAAAAAGATTCAAGTGGAAAGATGAAAGTCATGTTCTTGGGTCCCCTAACAAGAATATGCCTAAGAAAATATGGGTTGCCAAGTCACTAGTTGAGAAAGTCAAGGGTCCCTCTTAAGTTTGGGTCTCTAAACAAAAGGCTTGATCTCTTGTGTGTACGTGAACTACAAGACCGGTGGATCTCATTAGGTTATTGATAGTGGTTGCACTCAACATATGACCGGTGATCCTCATATGTTCACCTCACTTGAAGAGAATGGGGTATCTCAAGAGAAGATCACATTTGGGGACAATTCAAAGAGCAAAGTCAAGTGTATAGGCAAGATTGCAATATCAAATGATCACTCTCTTTCAAATGTGCTCTATGTTGCTTCATTGAGTTTCAACTTACTATCCGTTGGGCAACTTTGTGACCTTGGCTACCAATGTTTGTTCACTCCTAATGAAGTGGTAGTTACAAAGATAGATGACAAGCAAGTGATTTTCAAAGATTTTAGATATAATAATCTCTATCTTCTTGACTTCACCTCTGAAGATGCAAACTTGATGACATGTTTGTTCACCAAAACTACACTTGGGTGGCTTTGGCATAGGAGGCTTGCACATGTTGTAATGAACACTCTCAACAAGCTATTGAAGAAAGAATTAGTGAGAGATTTGAAGGATGTAAAGTTTGAAAAGGACAAACCTTGTAGTGCATGTCAAGCCGGCAAACAAGTTGCAAATACTCACCCAACAAAAGCTTACATGTCAACATCAAGAGTATTAGAACTTCTTCACATAGATTTGTTTGGTCCTATAACTTATAAGAGCTTGGGTGGAAATCTCTATTGCCTAGTGATTGTGGATGACTACTCAAGATACACTTAGACTTTCTTCCTTCATGACAAATTCAAAGTGGCAAATTGCTTCAAGAAGTTTGCAAAGAGAGCTCAAAATGAATTTGAAGTCAAGATAAAGAAGATTAGAAGTGACAATGGCAAAGAGTTTGACAACACAAACATTGAAGCTTATTGTGATGAAATTAGAATCAAGCATAAAGTTTCATCAACCTACACTCCTCAACAAAATGGTGTAGTTGAGAGAAAGAACTAGACTTTGATCACCCTTGCAAGAACAATGATAGATGAGTACAACACACCGGAAAAATTGTGGGCCGAGGCAATTAACACCGCATGCTATGCTTCAAATCATCTCTTCCTATAAAAGTTTCTTGGCAAGACCCCCTATGAGTTGCTAAATGGAAAGAAGCCGGACGTCTCATTCTTTCGGGTGTTTGGTTGTAAATGCTACATCTACAAGAAGCGTAAATACCTAGTGAAGTTTCAAAGACGTTGTGATATTGGTTTTCTTGTTGGTTACTCATCAAAGTCTAAAGCATATAGAGTATTTAACCATGCCATCAGTTTGGTTGAAGAAATATATGATGTGGAATTTGATGAATCTAACGGCTCCCAAGGAGCAATTGAGAATTATGATGATGTAGGTGATGAACCATTGAGAGAGGCAATGAAGAACATGCCGGTGGGAGACATCAAGCCTAAAGATGATGAAGACGATGTACAAATTGTCAATCCACCATCTTCATCACATGTGCCTCAAGATAATGATAAGAATGAGAGAGTTGAAAATGAAGATACACATGTCTCTCATGAACAAGCCGAGGCACAAGCTCAAGATGTTGATACTCCCCAACCCTCTCCGCAAGTGGTTGATAGAAGAAACTCACCTCTACTTCAAGCACATCCACAAGATCTCATCATAGGGAGTCCTATAAAGGGTGTAATGACTCGATCTCAAAAGCTTACTTCTTTTATTGAACATCACTCTTTTGTCTCTTGTCTTGAACCTAAGAATGTAGAAGAAGCTCTTCAAGATCCGGATTGGGTGAATGCTATACACGAAGAATTGAACAACTTCACCTACAATCAAGTTTAGACACTTGAAGAGCATCCAAAAGGTGCAAGAGTCATTGGAACCAAGTGAGTGTTCCGCAACAAGCAAGATGATCAAGGCATAGTAGTGAGGAACAAGGCAAGACTAGTTGCAAAGGGGTTCTCTCAAGTTGAAGGTCTTGATTTTGGAGAGACCTTTGCACCCGTTGCAAGACTTGAAGCCATTTGTATCCTTCTTGCATATGCATCACATCATGAAATGAAACTATATCAAATGGATGTGAAAAGTGCATTTTTAAATGGCTTCATAAATAAACTAGTCTATGTTGAACAACCTCCCGGGTTTGAAGACCCTAGATATCCTAATCATGTTTATAGGTTGTCCAAGGCGCTATATGGGCTCAAGCAAGCCCCTAGAGCGTGGTATGAGCGCCTCCGGGACTTCCTCATTGAGAAAGGCTTCACTATTGGGAAGGTTGACACCACACTACTCACCAAGAAGCTTAATGGAGAGATCTTCATTTGTCAAGTCTATGTTGATGATATCATCTTTGGGTCAACAAATAAAGATTATTGCAAAGAATTTGGTGAATTGATGTCAAAGGAGTTCGAGATGTCAATGATTGGTGAGCTAACATTCTTCCTTGGTTTTTAAGTCAAGCAAATGAGAGAAGGGATTTTCATATCTCAAGAAAAGTATACCAAGGATCTTCTCAAAAGATTCAAGATGGAAGAGTGTAAGCCAATCAAGACCCTAATGCCATCTAATGGACATCTCGACCTAGATGAGAGAGGTAAACCAATTAATCAAACTCTCTATCGTTCTATGATTGGTAGCTTGTTGTACCTTACTGCACCTAGGCCCGATATCATGTTTAGTGTGTGCATGTGTGCTCGCTTTCAAGCGTGCCCTAAAGAACCTCACCTAAGTGCCGTAAAAAGAATTTTAAGATATCTTAAGTTCACCCCAAGCATCGGCCTTTGGTACCCCAAAGGAGCTAGATTCCAACTAGTTGGCTATTCCGATTCGGATTATGCCGGTTGCAAAATTGATAGAAAAGCACATCCAGAGGGTGCCATTTGCTTGGGAGGTCCTTAGTATCTTGGTCATCTAAGAAGCAAAATAGTGTGGCTTTGTCCACCGCCGAGGCGGAATACATTGCCATGGGGGCTTATTGTGCACAAATCTTATATATGAAACAAACCCTCCTAGACTATGGAGTTGTTCTTGAAAAGGTGCCGCTTTTATGTGATAATGAAAGTACCGTTAAAATTGCTAATAATCTGGTACAACACTCACGCACCAAGCACATTGATATCCGCCACCACTTTCTAAGAGATCATATTGCTAAAAATGATATATCACTAGAAGGTATAAGAAGTGAAAATCAATTAGCGGATATCTTCACTAAACCTTTAGATGAGGCTACCTTTTGTAGGTTGAGAAGTGAACTAAATGTGCTTGACTCTAGTAACTTTAAAAAATGAGCTTGTGTTGTCCCTTGCATTGCATTGTATTATATGTCATGTCTAATTCCCCGCAATGCATCTAGAACTTGTCCAACACGGTTACGATAACCCTCCTTTGGAGGAGTGAAGAAGCCTAACCGTGGATCAAACTTGACAAGCAACCTAGTCTTCCTTTCTCGCTTTGCATTGCATATGCATGATTGTTGCTTTGTCGTTTCTTTTCGGTTTAGCTTTGAGCAACCTCTGTGTTTGTCCATGAATAGAGAGAGCATTTGAAGCTCCCAAGGGTTCATAAACTCTATTGCATGGCCATACGTTGCTCCTCGGGTGTATATTGCATATTTTCTTAAAAATAATATTAGCCTAAGGCAAAATACTTTGAGAAACTTGAGGGTTTGAGTGAGGTCACTCATATCAGGTTCCAATTGGTGTTTATTTGAGTCTCTTTGAGTTGGAACTTGATTAGGAGAAGTTGTGTCAAAGATCAGATTGAAGAAAGACGTTAAACAACGACCGAACAATGAGTTTCCCGGGCACCACCACCGCGTCCGCGTCCGGTCATGCGCTTGAGTTTCCTGGGCAATCTCTGACCAGACTCTGTCAGCGTCCGATCATCCCTAACCGGACACGTCTGGTCGTTTCAGGAGCTTAATGGACTATGACCGGACGCTACCCCACCGTGTTCGGTCATGCGACCACCGCGTCCGGTCATCGCGCGAAAAAGCGGATCTCAGCCTTTTTAACCGTACGTTCAGATCTCATTTTCTTATCAATCCATCGCCGCTCCTTGCCCTAGCTGTCCTCACCGTGTCTCCGAGCGCCGCCGCAGTCCTGCATTGCCGCAGCCGAGCCGTCCCGCATGCCACCGCAGCCGCGCGTGCCACCGGAGCCGCCCCGCGCGCCACCGCAGTCGCGCACGCCATCGCATCCACGCCCGTGCTCGCTGCCCACGCGCCGCCGCCGCCACGTACCCACGCTCGCTGCCCACGTGCCACCGCAGCCGCCGCTCTGCCGCGCGCACCACCGCACCTAAGCCCGCGCTCGCTGCTCCGAGTCGCCGTGCCGTCTCGCGCCCGTTCCCGCTAACCCGCGCCGTCGCAGCCGCTGTTCTCCCGTAGAGACCTAACCCTTTTCATCGTGAAGCCTTGCGAAATTTCTTCGTCAAGGGTTCTTCGCGCATTTTTGACTCCGCAAGGTGATTTCATTGCCATGGATTAGGGTTTGCTGATGATTTTCTGGTGAATTTCTAATACAATCTTTGATCTCATCGGTACTCCAGGGTTTTGTTCGTCATTTTTAGGGAAACCTAGCGCATCAATGTCATCTTCCTTTCATCGGAGTTTCGCTCATCTGAGGTAGCTATCATGGTCTATTCACATCTTATCTAATATGCTTGCTTTCACTAGGATCTCATCTATTAGATAATATATGTTGCTTATAGTAGATCTATCTATTCTATCCTTTCAGTGTGTCCTGTCGGTGCTTTGTGTGTCATGTGATCAGCTGTGAATCCGAGGCCAAGCCTGCGGATACGGATTGAGGCCAAGCCTCATGAGTGCCAGTACACCATCTGTCACTATCTAGGTTTTCTTAGTCGCAGCAGTTTGTCAGTATGGTTCGCTGTAAGAATGCTAGTGGTGCACCTAGTGACGGGGATGAAAGTCCTCCTAGGAGGACAGAGGTGGCTCGTGGCAAGCGAGTGAAGATAGTCGCTAAGAAGAGAAAGAGGATACTCACAGAGGCAGAGGTGGCTTAGGCGGTTGCAGATGCAGTAGAGCTAGCAGAGAGAGGTGGCAGGAGCAGTGGGATTCGTATTAAAGAGCGTCGCTTTCACCTTAAAGGTCGACAGCTCGGTACTAAGGCCACAAAAGAGACCGAGGATGCACCTGCAGAGCATCCCACAGAGGACCCAGAGGAGATAGAGGAGTAGACAGTTCACTCTCCACAGCATCATCGCTCAGGACGTACGTGAGCTCAGGTGACTCCTAGGCCAGAGGGCCAACGTCGTGGAGGTCGTCCACCTCCTAGGGCTCGAGGTCACCCCCCAGTTGAGCACTTTGACCTCAGAGGAGCTACAACACGTCAGGTACAGGCTCTTAGGTTCGTTGAGGTCAGTCGGTGGTTCCCACCTCAGCGGGATCCCCAGACTTCAGTGGGCTTCTACACACCTCTGCACGAAGACTTCTACAGAGCCTATGTTGATAGCAGGATTGCATTTAGACCTCAGAGAGTCTGTCGACTAGAGATTTTAGTTAAGGTGGTTGGTGAGCAGCTCCGTCCGCACTTGTCCTTCCTACCTGGCTTGTTAGATCTTCTTGGACGGACTAGAGCATACTGCGGGACTTGGGTCAGAGAGTTTTCCTCTTCACTATGGATTGACCTAGCACATGAGTTCATACACTTTGCATTCTGAGGCCGTGACCGCAGACTGTACAACACTAGGGTATGGGAGATCCTCAGACTCCCAGCTTTAGAGACGAAGATACACCAGCTGTGCTTTGAACAGACTGCACCTCCGAGACGTCCTCATGGCAGGACAGTGCCACCCACAGACATGATCAGACCATGCTTCCGTGAGCCGTTTGGTGAGGGGTCTAGATGTACACCTGCCAGCCTGACACCCCTAGCTAGAGTACTGGATGCTATTGTGAGGAGGACACTTCTTCCGAGGCTGGGATATAGAGAGGGACTGACCCGTATGCAGTTATGGGTGGTGCATCATCTCATCTCACAGACACCGTTCAATATTTGGGATCTGATGCTATGTGAGATGGAGGATACTTTGGCAGAGGGATTTAAGGGTCACCGATAGCTTCCTTATGCTCACTGGATCTGTTTTCTTATTAGATCTGCGTGTTACCTGCCTGTAGAGATTAGAGCTGAGATACCTGTTACCACTACAGCTTTTCTAGAGTATGATATTCGACAGTTATGGGCTTCAGTGACCAGAGAGCAGGCACCTGGCCCAGGACAGCGTCAGAGGCCAGAGGTTCCAGAGACAGCTGCTGAGCAGGACGAGACCGTTGAGGGTCTTGCTAAGGCCGAGCTTGCAGATCTTGATGCTCCGCCAGCTGATCCAGTTGAGGATGTTGCTACTGACAGCACAGATGAGGATTACCAGCCCATCCCCCGGTACCATTCTCCTCGGCCTCATGACCATGAGGCCGGTGGTTCAGGCTCAGCCTCCCGCTCAGACCCAGCCATGGTGGCTATACTTGAGAGGCTGACCTAGGCCTAGGAGAGACAGGAGGTTCAGATGCAGAGACAGGCTCAGGACATAGCTGCCACATTTGCTAAGATTCAGGCTCATCAGAACGAGTTCTAGAGGCAGCAGCTAGAGTTTCAGAGGCAGCAGTTCGAGATGCAGAGGCAGCAGGTAGCCACCCAGCAACAGTATCTTGAGCTCCTGCGACACCTTGTCACTGTTGGGGTACCTCCACCACCGTCTGTCCTGACTCTAGCACTATAGTCCAGTGGACCTCAGAGTCAGGGGCAGCCGAGCTTTCAGTTCACCTCTCCCCAGCAGCAGATTCCTCAGACTTTTCAGTTTCCGAGCTACACTCCTATTCATACGGGGTTCACTCCACCTGCTCAGCCTAGACCTCACCTTCTCTCGAGCACTCCTTTCACTGACTTGAGTGCCTCCTACAGTGAGCTGACTGGTCAGCCGACACCCTTGTACACCACTGTTGTGACCACTTCAGAGATGTCAGCTTCAGAGACTGCTTTTCCTCCAGTGATAGGGGCCAGGACTACAGAGACTGTGCCATCATCAGTTGCATCGATAGATCCTCCTACTCTTGGTGTCTTTCAAGCTCAGGCGACAGTGACTGCTCCTATTGTTGCTACTACACCTTCAGTTCCTGCACCTGCTCTATAGACCCAGACCGCTTCACTACCACATCTACCTACAGAGGGTCAGCCTGATAGTTCAGAGTCTAAGGAGGATACTTCACAGTTCGTGATCACTCCACGCTCCTCGGCACCCGACACGACAGCTTCTATTCCCCCATCGGATCCTTAGTTTAGTTTTTGACGTTTGATGCCAAAGGGGAGAGAGAGCGTAGATTCAGGGGGAGTGTTGATAGAGGGTTTCATTTTCTTTGTGTGCTACATTCATGCATCATGTTTATTTTCTCGCCCTGCATTTTGTGACTATGAGCTTGTGAGACTTTATTTTATATCATGTCACTTAATTGGTTTTAGCTCATAAGGTTGTGCTTCCGTGCCTTACTCCGATTTCGTATGAGCTATGTTTTATGTGTACTAATTCTTCATGTTTTATCTTATGAGTACACTGAGTTGGCTTGGAACACATAAGCAATTCCTAACCCCTTGTGCTTGCAGCTTTTTGCTTATGTGAACCAAGCATGTTCAAAAATCTCAACTCTAATATCTTCTGAATCTAAGTGTTGTCATCAATCACCAAAAAGGGGGAGATTGAAAGCATCTAGGCCCCAGTGTTGGTTTCGGCAATTGATGACAATGCATTATTACTATGACTAACGTGTGTTTTGCAGAAACTGTGATAAGTTAGGTCATGGAGTTGATAACTGCTTTGGGCACTGTGGTATTCATGTCCCTTGATGGAAATTGTTTCGGTTTTTGAAGGATCAATGACAAGATTAAGGACGGTTAGTTACAGATGTCAAGGTGTTGGGTTACATCTGGAATAGTCATTAGGATCTTTGTTTCTTCCTTTGGCCGTACTATAAAGGGGGGCATGAGCATGTAGCTTGACCTAGGTTAGTCTTTTGTTTAGGTGTGGTGGACACTTGTCAAACTTAGCACTAGGTAGCTCTGGTAAAGCTCAAAGTTCAGTTGGAAGCAACTTGGTTCAAGTTGCATCATGTTTCTAAGTCGATTGAGTAGTTTACCCTTGATCGGACGCGGTTTCTGACACGACCGGACATGTCCGGTCAGTACTAACAGTCACTGCGTCATTAACTGGTTGATCGGACGCGGTCCCTGCGAGGACCGGACGCGGTGATCAGTCTGACACGTGTTTCAGAGGGTAAAAGTATAATCGAACGCGACTATGAAGTGATCGGACGCATCCGGTCATGTTCCAGTAAGGTTCTTACCTGACCTGACGCGTCCGGTCATCTATGATCGGACGTGGTCGAGCGTTAGGTCAAAGTCCAGTAAAGTTCTTGCATGATCGAACGCGTCCGGTCATCCCTGACCGGCGCGTCCGGTCACTCAGCGCTGACTTTCGGTTTTCGATTGTTACACTCGACCGGCGCATCCGGTCATGACGACCAGCGTGTCCGGTCAGTACGTGTTTTGCTGATTTGGCAAGTAATGGTTGGATTTGTCTGAGGGGTGTATAAATACATCCCCTCCACCTCTTTTAGGGGTCTCTTGCTCATTTGTTTAGCTGAGAAACACCTTTAAAGTGCAAGGGAGTGCAAGAGCCCTAGTGAGGATAGTGATTTGAGAATCAAAGTTTGAGATTCCTCACTAGTGACTAGAGAGTAGCAAGTGTGCATCCATCTTCTCATTAGGCTTGTTGTGGTCAAGTGAGAGTTCTAGCTTGTTACTCTTGGTGATCGCCATCACCTAGATGGTTTGGTGGTGATTAGGAGTTTGGTGATCATCCGGAGAGCTTGTGGATGACCCAACTCATCTTGTGAGCGGTTTTGGGCGATTCACCGCGACGGAGTGTCGAAGAATCAACCCGTAGAGAGCACTTGATCCTTGCGCGGATCAAGGGGGAGCTACACCCTTGCGCGGGTGCTCCAATGAGGACTAGTGGGGAGTGGTGACTCTCCGATACCTCAGGAAAACATCGCCGTGTTCCTAACCCTTACTTTCAAGCATTTACTTTCGTGCATTACTTTCATTGCTTATTTACTTTCCTAGAATTGTCATGCTAGACTAGGATTGGAACTTAGGGTGCAAAAGTTTTATCGGTAGAATTACAAGGAACACTAGTAGGCACTAGAGGTGAAGTTTGGCTTGTAGGATTTAATTCTTGCAATTAATTTTTAGAAAAGCCCAATTCATCCCCCTCTTGGGCATCTTGATCCTTTCAATGCATACCATCGATCGTGTGGCGAACGTCTAACTTTGGCTAGTATGACAAATACTCGAAGAAAATAGACTTCTTCTTGAATGTAGCCCATAGAGTTGGTTTGACATCCTTTCTTGATTTTTCGTCTTTTGTCTTCTTCCCGAAAACAAATTTGAGTTTACTAACTATATTGAAAACTTTTTTGCCTTTACTGTTACCCAATGGAGCAGTAGACTGTAGTTCAACGTTATTGTCGAAGTACTTATCCATCTTTTTCTAAAGGTACCTGTGTCCTTTCGATAAGAAGCATCTATGCCTCATGTACACTATCTTCTTAGATGCAGTAAGGGACATGTAAGTGGTTCCATCTATGCATACCATGGAACCAACCTTTCCCTTGAACTGCCCTGATAAAGTGAAAAGAGCAGGGTAATTGTTGATTGTAACAAAGATAATTGCTCTCAGCGTAAATGATTCTTTACGGTACTCGTTCAATATTTGAACACATGTTTCCCACAATATTTTTATGTTCTCCATTAAGGGCTCCAAGAAAACATCCATGTCAACTGTAGGCTGTGTAGGTCCGGAGATAAGGATGGTTAGCAAAAGGTACTTTTGCTTCTGCATCAACCATGGAGGAAGGTTGTAGATGGTGAAGATCACTGGCCATGTGCTGTGCTTGCTGCTCCTCTCAGCAAATGGATTCATTCCGTCAGTACTCAGTGCGAACCTAATATTTCTTGGTTCCTTTGCAAAGTCCTTGTGGTTTTCATTAAAATCTTTCCACTGCTGACCATCAGCTGGGTGCCAAAGCTTCCCATCGTCTTTGTGCTCATCAGAAGCATACCAGCTCATAAGTTTGGCATCCTCTAGGTTAGCGAACAAACACCTCAATCAATCGACCACAGGCAGGTACCACATCACCAAAGCAGGAATATTTTTCTGTGCATAATAGTCTACTTCTTGTTTTTTTTGCTGGTGGGTTTTGAACTACTCTTCTGGGTCTTCTGTTGGGTCGTCTTTCGCTTCTTTCCTTTACACAAGGAGGCAACACACTCTTCCTCTCTGTAGTCTTTATTCGTCTTGTACCTACTTGCACCATAATTTGGACAGCTATCCAAGTCTTTATAATCAGCACCTCGATAGGATACAATGATTTCTACATGTGTGGATCTTCTCAACACCCATCGTCAGTGGACTGATTAGCTTCTTTGCATAGTACGTGTTAGCAGGCACTTGTTCTCCTTTGGAAGCATGTCTGCGATAATATTCAAGAACGCATCAAAGCCAGCATCAGAAAGACCATACCTAGCTTTGCACACCAACAACTTTAGCACAGACCGCAGCGTCGTGAACTCTTTAGTGCAACCCTTAGACTCATCGTACAAAGGCTCTTCTGCTGCCTTCATCAGAGCCTCCATACCTTTCATGAAGAACATTGATGGATCTTCCGTATGACGACGCAACATTGCCTCTAGGAATTCTGCATCTTCCGCACCCATATTATTTAGCAGGACATTAGTTCTGACACCTTCATTTCCTCTAGCGAAACCATGATCAGGAACATTTGGCACAACATGTTTGGCATTTGGACCATCGGCGTCAGGTTGTGTCTCGTGTACGAACTGAAACCCACCAACAAGCATATCTGGACCATCGACGTCGATGTTCATAGGGTTTCCAGATGTATAAGGCGCAGTGCTACCCTCTCCGTGCTTTGTCCAAATCAAGTAATCCTTCATAAATCCTCAGCGGACCAGATGAAAAAGGATTTGTTGAGTGTCATCAAATACAATAACATTTCTATAGTCCATGCATGGACAATGTATGTGCGTCTTCTTTGTTCTCCTTGCATGGTTCTTAGCGGCATCAATAAACCTATGGACCTCGGGTATGTATGATGGATCTAGTCTTGATAACTTCTCCATCCAAAAGGACCTCTCCATCATTACCTGTAAAAATCATGATACTGTGGACCTCGGGTATTGTAATCAATGCAAAACAAGTAACATATATATATATATATATATATATATATATATATATATATATATATATATATATATATATATATATATATATATATATATATATATATATATATATTAGCACCTTTTAATGTGAGGTAGGGTTTAGGTAGGGTAGCTAGGGATTAAAGTAAAAAACCTAAGTTGCATAATTACAAAACCTAAGTAGCATAATTAAAATAGATACATGTAGATAAAATAAATTGAGAAATAAAGAGAGAGATTAAAGAAAAAAACCTAATGAGCATAATTAAAAAATATAACAAAAAAACCTACATTTCTCTCTCTACATAAATACACAAGAACACACCATTAATGGAATATATATCTTGCATAAACTAGCTAAATTGAGATGCAAACATGAAAAGGGAGAGAGGAGAGACATTATGTAACCATTTTAAGCAACCTCATTAGAAGAAATAAAGACAAGAAGCTAGATTTTCTTCTCTCTAACTCATGGTGAAACCCTAGATCAAAAAGTAACTCAAATTAAGCCAAAATAAACAAAATGATGGTATAGGGAAATAAACTAACCTTTCTTATCAACCTCCTTCCAAAAAATCAAGATCAAAACCTCTCCTCTTATATTTTGAGAGATCTGGACCTCCAAAATGCCCTCCAATGGAAGGTGGCTGCGATGAACAGTTCTGCTCGGGAAGAAAGGAGGGGTATATATACCAGAAACATCACTGACAGTTGCCTTTAGTAACCGCCTGTAAAAATCCATTTCCACATGCGGTTGTCATAAGGCAGCCGCCAGTGTAAATGGATTTCCACGGGCGGTTACAAAGTCGTGGCCCATCTATTTTTTTACACGGTCGGCCCTAAAGTAAAACCACTAGTAAAAAAAAGAGGACCGTCGGCTTATAACCCTTTTCTGCTACATGATGCATATACTCGATCGATCTCGTGTATCACGCCCGGTCGCGGCCTGGTGCTACGCTACGATGGTAGAGTACGTACTGTACGACGACCTGAGCCCTCGCTTTCCTTCATTATTGTACTGTACACCACGGCTAGCGCTGTACGTGTTTCACGCGTCGTGTATTTATAGACCAAAAAGCTAGTGTGGACACGCTAAGATTCCGACTCCAATATGATTAGAGCCATACCACGTAACAACTCAGTAACCGCACAGTAGCTGAAGCGCTCTCGTCGCGCGGATGCTACGAGCTATATGAAGTTTCATATGTACGTGCTAGCTAGTATATATATATACGTACGTATTTAGCACCTCAAGTTCTGCTACCGGCTTGTTTGCCTCTTCTAGGCCTTGTTCACTTCCCATCCCAACCCAAAATATTTTCTCTTCCACCCATCACATTAAATCTTTCGACGCATGCATGAAACATTAAATGTAGGTAAAAAAGATAACTAATTACATAGTTTGTCTATAAATGTCGGGACGAATCTTTTGAGCCTAGTTAGCCCATGATTGGACAAATTTTGCCAAATAACTGCGAAAGATGCTACAATAACTTTTCACCTACTTTTCACGAAGTGATGTTTTTTATTGGCACGCACTACGACGTATGTTAGCCTCGTTGCCATAGATTTTACACTTTTACTCACCATTCCGATCCGTCGGGAAACAATACAATTCTACAGCGTATCAAAATTAAAATCATTTAGGGTTTGACTAAGTTTATATGGAAGACATTAATTTGATGATATAAGATAAGTGTTGTATAGATTTACCATAAATATCATTTTTGTTATAACACCTAGTATTATTTTGGGTTATATATAGATATTTATACTTTTTTGGGTACTATCAGTTATGATTGTCGTGCCGTCCTGCATATATTTATTGTTAGGTCAGTTTAAGTGGAGGGTTTCATACATGGCATAGCTCCTAAGGGGGTGTTTGGTTCCCCGCCTCCACTCCACAACATTCTATACAGCCCTTCTTGCCCCAATGCCCTACAACCAAAAATCTCCACTGTCCTAAATCCTACGGTCCCAAAGATGGCCACCCTCATACAATCCCTAGAATATCCCAAGGTACGATGAAAACGTTTACCCCCGCCAGTTTATCTTGAGCTACGAAGCCGCCGTCGCTGCAGGAGGTGGAGACGAGGCCACCATGGCTAAGTCGTTTGTCATCATAGCGCAAAGCTGGTTAGTATATGCCGGCCTGGTTCTATCCTGTCTTGGGGAGATCTTTTGTGACAAACGTGCTTCAATTTCAAGGGCGTCAACATAGCACCCAATCATCAATTTCAAGGGCGTCAACATAGCACTACCTAATCATCCAATGGACCTGTTTAGCGGCAAGTAGCTAGGGCGAAAGAGAACCACTTCAATGGGGTGCGCTGCACCACGTACATGCATCACGGGTCGTCACTATGTAGGAGTACGTAGGTCCTTGCTGTTAAAGGGACATGCACGCCGTGACCAAGCATGGCACGAGGTCGTCCAGACATGCTTGCATATCCCTCTCGATCGTTTATCACGATTCAGGCCCGGACACCCCGGTCACGGCCTGGTGCTACGCGACGATGATACGTACTGTACGACGGCCTAACTCGTTCTCACTCAACTCAACCGGAGCATATGCATGCTAACCCTGATGAGCCCTCGCTTTCCTTCATAATTGTGCATACAGTTGCTCGCTGCATGCTGCTGCACCAGCAGCTCACATGCATATGCATCCACATCTACGGCTGTGTTTCACGCGTCGTGTACACCGAGAATTGTGCATACAGTAACTGCTACAAAAACATTTTTTTAGAGACGGAAGGTATTTCTGGGCACAGACGGCTCCTGATTGAGCTGTCTCTACAGTGCCCTCTGCCCTGTGAAACAAGCCAGAAGGGGCTCCAACATCTGCCGCATCTGATGATTCATATTTCATACACAGAGACGGTTGGGGGGTGGAGCCGTCTCAATAAGGTTTACTACGGAAACATATATACTATGATTAATTTAATCATACTTATTTTCTATCATGAATGTTACTATTTATTTATATAACTTTAAAAAAATTAAATTGCTTGTTTGACTCTCTAGAAAACGAGAATTACACTACTACATAATTGATTTTACGTGGCGTTGCACTTTAATTAACGGAGGCGGTCATAAAATACAACCGCCTCGTAAAATCCTAGGCGATTAACGGAGGTGGACATTTTTATTTACGGAGGCGGTCACTTTTACCCGCCTCCAAAAATAGATTTATGGAGTTGGGTGTCTTAAGACGACCACCTCCAAAAATAGACTATTTCCGGGGCGTCCGCCTCCATAAATCTATTTCTGGAGGCGGACACACTATAATGCCCGCCTCCTAAAAAGGCCGAGGCCCAAAAGGCCCAAGCGAGGCTCGATAGTTGTCTTCACATATATACAGGTACTTAGGGTTGGGCGGCATTCTCCTTGGCCGGTCAGCCAAGCGGCGCCCTCCCTCCCTCTCTCACGCGAGCGACGCCCTCCCTTCCTCACCCGTCCTCCCCCGTGCAGATCTCTCACCTTCTCCCACTCCCTCCCTCCCTCTCTGCTTAGATCCAACGTCCTCCCTCCCTCCCTCCCTCTGCTCAGATCCGGCGGCGTGGAGAGCCCGCGACAGCGTTGGAAGGCCACGGCGGCTCTCGGCCCTCAGAGCGGCGAGCGACGCGGGACCGTGGCGGCGAATCCGGCCAGAGCAAGTGGAGGGGTGTGACAGTGAGCTCGATCCGGCCAGGAGGACCTTCCTGGCGGCGGATCTGACGAGGAGGAGCCCCACAGCGGCAGATCCGGCGAGCTAGGGTTACGGCGTGCCCATACATGGGCTCGGCGGGCCTGTCCACGGGGTTTTCCTTTTTTTTGTTTTTCCTGTTTAATTTACAGAGACGGGCAAAACAACTGCCTCTGTTAAATCTCCATTAATGGAGGCCTTTGAATGGAGGCGGTTGCAATACCCGCCTCCATTAATCCATCTGGTCTGCCTCCAAAAAGATTTTTGTAGTAGTGTTACATCCTTGTGGAGGGAGCGCGGGAGTACTTCGCTAACACTAGTAAATACTAGCACACATGCAGCTGATAAAACAATGCAGAGTTCTGTATACATGCATCCGTCCTATTCTTCAGCATTACTACTCCGTCCTAAAAAAAAGAGTCACTGTAGGAGTCATGTTGGTCAAACTTCCTCAACTTTGACTAGATTTATAGAAAATATGTGTAATATTTATATCTCTAAAAAATATATTCAATGATCTACCCAATGGTACTAATTATATACCATAAATGTTAATATTTTGTTAAATATATTCGGTCAAAGTTAAAAGTTATTGACTTTTTGAAAAGCGAGAATAACTTTTTTTTTTGGACGGAGTGAGTACTTGAGCAATACTTTTTAGCAAAGAAATCAGGTTTTTTCTCGTAAAAAATCAGCATCAGCAGGAACGTCAAATTTCAGCCAAACGCACGGGGCCACCATCTTATCTCGTCTCTCCTGTCCACACAAAACTCCATCGATCACCGTACCTTGTCCAGTCATATCGATAGATATTTTTGGCTAGCAGCTCTGGCTGTTTACGCCATGCCCATGCATGTCTACTCAGCCGTGTCAGCGCTAACCGTGGATCACACAGGAATATATATATATATATATAGGATGTGTTCACTTCGTGAAAAGTAGATGAAAAGTTACTGTAGCATCTTTCGTTGTTATTTGGCAAAATTTATCTAATCATAAACTAACTAGGCTCGAAAGATTCGTCTCAACATTTACAGACAAACTATGCAATTAATTATTTTTTTTAACTACATTTAATGCTCCATGCATGTGTCCAAAGATTCGATGTGACGAGTGACAGAGGAAATATTTTGGATTGGGATGGGGAAGTGAACAAGGCCACAGTAGTATTTGTTTGCTACTCCTGGTTGACGTGTTCGTAAAACTAGCTAGCTACTAGCTTGTGATCCACGTGCTTAGACTGTTCACACATATGAACCTCTATATTCATCTTCTATACATTCTAGTCATCAAGATTCTCTCCTCTATACCTAATTCTTCCGCACTTATCCATCCTCTATATCATCCTCTATCCATTATGAGACCCACTTATCACTTTATCTAAATATATCCATGTGAGATCTTGTTTTGAAGAATTTATTGAAACAAATTTAATGACGAAATCGGAATTTAATTTGGTGTTTTGATTTGTGAGTTATAACTTTTTTTTAGTTAGATGAAAAAAAGTAGCAGCAGCAGGACTCACACATGCCCTCTCCCATTCTTGCGTAGAAAAGTAGTAGCAGCCGGGCCCACGCAGCCTTTAGCGTGCCTCCTCCATTCCTTCAAATTTAGCGCGTACGCCGCTTTTATCGGAGACGATAACGTTCCGCGCTGCAGCTGATTTCTTGCGGCATCCCGCGTACATGGCGGTTAGCGTTCCTGATAGCGGATAGCAGTCACTCGCGGCCAGCGGTGCCCGCGTGGAATTCCTGTGACTGTTAATTAGTTGCCAGAAGGCATTGGGGCCTGCTGCCGGTCCCGGACCAACGCTGTCTACTGTTCGTCTAGTCGTACGCTAGCTGCTGCAACAAGCACCATGCATTATTTTCGCAGCAAGCGGAAGACGGACGACGCGAATCCAGTGAAGATGAATAGCAGCCATGTGGGGAGCCGCCAGCTAATAAGAAGAAGATGACGAAATCCTGCAGGGAAAAAATGGGTACGTCAAGTTATTTGTATGGAAAATCTTCAGTGAAAACCAACCGTCCATAGTGAAATGAAAAGAATATACTTAAAACATAGCTGGGATTCAAATTTGTTTTTTTTTTTTAAAATTACACTTTAGGTTCATGTGCACTAGAATTTCACCTACGGAAATAATTTTCAGCAAGGGGAGCTTTTCTGTGTGGATGCGTCTCTATCTACAACCGGCTCTATAGTGGCGTCCGAACCGATTCGTCTCTAAAAATACATTTATAGAGGAGTGAGATTCATAATTTCGTGAGTGTCAAAATCTGAGTGTTATAAATCGCCTTTTGCTTTTCTGGTGACAAGGACATCACACACTCTGCCTCCGCGCTCCCACCGCTGCTACCACGCTCGTGGCCTCCATGTGCGAGCAGCCCCCACCGCCGAGTTCCCGCCATGCGCACTCCTGCAACCGCCACGTGCGTGGCCTCCACGGGCGAGCCGCCACCACCGGGAGCTCCCGCCGCACGCTCGTGGCCTCCGGGGCATCATTTTGCTTCCCTAGAAGGAAGTAGCTTTTTTCACATTTGGATCCCTATTTCATTTTGAATAATTACATATGACTCCTTTTTGGAGCTGGAGCTCTCCCAAATAGGTCTGTGGGAGCTTAGATCCACAATGGAGCTGCTACGTTGGATATAGGTGAATATAGTGTTCCAGATCTATTTTTTTTAGAATTGGAGCTCTCTCAAACATGCCCTAAGAGTCTTTCTAAAATTTACTCTTTAAATCATTATTTCAAGAGTTATTTGAGTAAAAATCACTTTATATATTTGTGCCCTCCAATAGCTTTTCTATATCTTTGTGTGTACTCTAGAAAGTTATCCTCACTCTTCATCTTTGACTAGCGAGAAATTCCGAATAGAAGATGTACATGCTGCAAGCACGTGTCTATTGAAAGTATCTACTTCCTCCCTTCCAAATTACTCCCTCCATCCTAGTATATAGGTGTAACCACCTCTTGTTCAAAGATCAAGGAATGCATTTAATTCTCTCTCTCAACACTAGTACTATTGCATGAATGTCCTCGTGTTGAGACAGAGCACACCTTATATTACGGGATTTGAATAAAAAGTAGTTACGTCTTATATATTAGGACGAAGGGTGTATAAGTCGTTTTGACTTTTTAGTACATCTTATCTAGTCTAGATATAACATATGTCAAATATATATAGTAAATTCTATATACCAGAAAAGTCAAAGGAACTTATAATTTAAAACTGACAGAGTATATGAATATTACGATAGGTGTCCATAAGACGGAAGGTCGGCCATGTAACTGAGAAAACAACAAAATCTTAAGATTCGGAGAGGGTTAAAATATAATCATAATTTCCTGACGAGTCTTATATATGTCATTTCCTTTTGTTTTTCTCGTGACAAGGACAGCCGCGCTCTACCTCCACGTGCGCTCCTGCTGTCGCTCCCACGCTCGCAGCCTCCACGTGCGAGCAGTTGCCGCCGCCGCTGAGTTCCTGTCATGCACAAGCCGCGGCAGCTCCCACCACGCGCTCATGGCCTCCGCAGCATTGTTTTGCTTCCCCGGGAGGAAGACGTCTTTTCCACAATCCCTGTTTATTTTTTAATAGTTACATATGACTCTTTTGGAGCTGGAGCTCTCCAAAATAGGTTTAATTTGTGGGATCTCATATCCATAATAAAGGAGCTGCTACCTTGGATCTAGGTGAATCTGGTGCTCCATATCTATTTTTTGAATTGGAGCTTTCTCAAACAGGCCCTAAAGCCTTTCTAAAATTAACTCTTTAAATCATCATTTGAAGAGTTATTTGAGTAAAAATCACTTTATATATCTTTGTGCCCTCCAACAACTTTTGTATATCTTGTAAGTACTCTAGAGAGTCATCCTCGCTCTTCTTTGGCTAGCGAAAAATTCAAAACAGAAGATGTCTATATTTAGAGATCCCACTAAAGAGATTGCTAGAAGTTTTTTTCACCAAACTCTCTATTCCTATAAATTAGAAATAATATGAAGAGTCTCTTCATGTTCTTCTTACCTTGTTCTTCCTAATACCATAGTTCAAGGACAAAGAATAATATCATCTTCCTCTCAATAATCATATTCATCTTTATTTGTTGATGAATAAACTAGCCCCCCCTCTAGTTACTAGCTATTTCATGAAACAGACTAGAGAACCTCACCAGTGAGGAGATAGAGGAATAGGAACGAAGAGGGGAAGAGAGAAAGGTGAACAAGAGAGATAACGAAGAAGCATCGGTAGCTTAGGGTCCACACTAGGAACGGAAATCATCATTCGCACAATGAATTAACAATAAGTTCGGTTTATTTAGCTCTCTGCTGGTGTTAGAAACCGAAATAAGATCTGTATGTTAAGCTAACAAATCAATTTTAGAACCCAAAATACAACAAACTAATGAATTTGGTTAATTTGGTTTGATTTTGCTGTTTGTTGTTTGGATTTTTGTCCGTCGTCCCTAATGCTGCTTGCTTGGAATGAGATGGCAAAAGGAAACCATAGTGGAGGAGAGGCAACACCATATTGACAATTGCATGTGCTCTCTGCCGACATTTCGTAGCAAGACCCGTCCCTGTGTGACTGTGTCTAGCATGGCCACCTACGACGAGCAAATATAAATAGCGTAATTTTTCTTAAGAAAAAGGAAAAAAAATTAATTGTTGATGGTTTTTATGGCCTTTGAAGTACGGCTTTAACCACTATTTGCTATTAAAATATGTTTGTAGCATTCAACAAATATATGAGACTACGAAAGTACACTACAAGCAAGTAGATCAGCGGGGTAGAGCTATACATTTCGGTTATAAACATCAAGATCCTAGTGTAAGAACTAACGGATCCGAGAGGTAGAGAGAGAGGAGATTGAGGTGGTGCAAACCATCTGAGGGAATGGGTGCGGTGGAGTTCGATCCGGTCGCCATCACGAACGTTGATGGTGGCTGCGCACGGGCAGCGACATTTGGGGAAGGGAAGGTCGGTGCAGTGAAGATCGTTGACGGCGGTGGTGCTTCCCATCGCTCACAGCGCGACCCTCGAGATCGGTTAGGGTTGTAGGTGGGGAAAGGCGGCTTAGGTGAACCTCGTGACTCGAGCCCTGGCTCCCCACCTCCTTTATATAGCGCTGCGCGACGGGGGCCCACCAGCCATTGTTGGGCTGGGCGCCCCCGATCAGGGCGCGGATCAAAGGCCTAATGAGCCGTTGGGCTCATTAGAGGAGAGATTAACCTAACATTCTCTCCCTTGATCTCACTTATACTTTAACCTTTCATCTTTAACTTCAATGCTTTTAACTTTACTCGTTTCATCACAAATAAGTGCATAGAGCATGTTTCATCGTCACGGTCAATCGCCGATAGATTTGACAGCTACAATGCACGTCTCTGATCAGAAACAGTTACCTTAACTTTTGGGCCCTTTATTATAGTCCAGGAGTCATAGGCTTTCCCTTAAACCCATGCCGGCTACATGTTCTCTGAACACGTTGGGTGGTAAGCCTTTTGTAAGCGGATCCGCGAGCATCTTTTTAGTGCTTATATGCTCAAGATTTATAATTTAATCCTGGACTTTATCCTTCACAACATAATACTTTATGTCAGTGTGTTTGGCAGCACCACTTGACCTATTGTTGTGAGCGTATTATACTGCTGGATTATTATCGCAGTATAACTTTAGTGACTTATGTATGCTGTCGACCACCTTCAAACCGAGTATGAACTTCTTTAGCCAGTTCACCTGCCTCGTTGCCTCATAACACGCTACAAACTTGGCATACATTGTGGACGATGTAGTGACGGTTTGTTTTGAGCTTTTCCACGAAATTGCTCCTCCTGCGAGAGTGAACACATATCCTGACGTGGATTTTCTATCATCTTCCGCATAATCAGAATCCGAATACCCCACTATCTGGAGATAATCTGATTTTCTATACGTCAACATGAGGCCTTTTGTACCTTGCAAATATCGCAAGACTTTCTTTAACAGTTTCCGGTGTTCAATTCCTAGATTACTTTGAAATCTGCCAAGCAACCCGGTAACAAAAGCTAAGTCAGGGCGCGTGCACACTTGAGCATATTGTAGGCTTCCGACAGCAAAAGCATATGGAACCACTTTCATTTGATCGAGCTCGTATTGGTTCCTAGGGCATTAAAAATCCCCATATCTGTCGCCCTTGACCATGGGTGCAGGTGAGGCACTACATTTATGCATACTGAATTTCTTTAAAACTTTTTCTATGTATGCCTTTTGTGATAGTCCTAATACCCCTTTACTTCTATCTCGGTGAATCTCTATGCCCAAAACAAAAGACGCTTCACCAAGATCTTTCATATCAAATTTTGAAGATAAAACTTCTTTGTCTCCAGTAGTAGATGGACATCACTACTAGCAAGTAAGATATCATCTACGTACAGGATTAGGAAGATATACCTTCCATTCTTAAACTTTGCATAAACACAATTATCCTCAACATTTTCTTTAAACCCAAAATTCTTTATTGTTCTGTCAAACTTCAAATACCACTGTCTTGAAGCTTGCTTTAACCCATAAATTGATTTCTTTAAGCGGCATCTCATTCGTTCTTTTCCTTCCACGACAAAACCTTTCAGTTGAGCCATGTAAACATTTTCCTCCAGATCCCCATTCAGGAATGCCGTTTTTACATCCATCTGATGTAACTCTAAATCGTAGTGTGCCACTAATGCCATTATAATTCTAAAGGAATCTTTACATGAGACTGAAGAAAACGTCTCATTGTAATCAATCCCTTCTCTTTGTGTGAAACCTTTTGCCATAAGTCGCGCTTTAAACCTTTCAATATTCCCTTGGGAGTCACGTTTTGTCTTATAGACCCATTTACAGCCTACTGTCTTGGCTCCTTTAGGAATAGGTTCTAAGTCTCAAACTTTCTTGGTACTCATTGACTTTATTTCATCTTCCATGGCCTCAAGCCACTTGGATGAATTATCGCTTCTCATGGCTTCTTCAAATGAAGTGGGATCACCCTCCATTTGAAATTCTTCAGTGTTATACACCTCATAATCATCAGGTATAGCTGATCTTCTAACTCTTTGGGACCTTCTCGGGGCCTCCACATTTGGCACATCTTCAGTTTGGGGATGTTGTTGCTCCCCCTCATCTGTGGCATCAGTTTGTATAGATTCCTGAATGATAGGTTCCTCATCATTATTTACTGTCACCATAGGAGAACTGACAACAGGTGTTGGCACTACAGTATCTGGCACTGTTGGTGCAACAAGAACAGGTAGTTCAAAGAATGGTTCCTGAATCATCGGAGTGGGCACACATACCCGCTTCTCCTCAATAACAATTTCTCGAGCCACCATGCTCCCCCTCATCATTTCATCCTCTAAGATAACAGCGTGTCTCGTTTCTACAAATTTTGTGTATCTGTCTGAACAGTAGAAACGAAAACCTTTTGACTTTTCAGGATAGCCAATAAAATGATAGCTAACTGTTTTGGGATCTAGCTTTCCAATATTTGGGTTAAACACTTTTGCCTAAGCAGGACTCCTCCACACACGTAAGTGTTTTAGTGAGGGTTCTCTTTCTGTCCATAATTCATATGGTGTTTTGGGCACCGTTTTGCTTGGTACTCTATTTAGAATATGAATGGCGGTTTTTAACGCCTCCATCCATAGACTCAATGGCAAGTCAGAGTAACTCATCATACTACGCACCATATCCATTAAGGTACGGTTGCGCCTTTCAGCTACTCCGTTCTGCTGAGGTTCGCCCGGTGTAGAATACTGGGCTACTATGTCATTCTCCTGTAGAAACCTTGCAAAGGGTCCAGTAACTTGGCCATATGGGGTATGCCGACCGTAGTACTCCCCACCACGATCAGACCGGACCACTTTAATCTTTAAATTATGCTGATTTTCAACTTTAGCCTTAAATATTTTAAATTTATCCAACGCTTCATTTCTTTCTTTAATTGGATAAATGTAACCATAACGGGAGTAGTCATCTGTAAATGTTATGAATGAGTCAAAACCATACACACTTTTCACAGAAAAAGGACCACAGATGTCTGTGTGAAATATCTGTAGAATTCCTGTGCTTCGTTTAGCATCCTTTTTAATTTGTTTTGTGTATTTTCCTTTAATACATTCTCCGCACTGTTTAAAATCTGAGAACTCTAATGGAGGAAGAATATCATTCTTAACTAGTCTCTCTATTCTCCCCCTCGAAATATGGCCTAAACGATAGTGCCATAATTTCGACGACGCATCTTGAGTTCTCTTTCGTTTTCTATTCGCGTTCACAAACGAGAATACGTTATCATTCGCATCACATACGGAATTCACATTTTCACAAAGCGATAACAAATAAAGATCTTGCTTTTGAAAAGCAAGGACAACACATTCATTATTACATAATATTTCACATTTGTCATCTCCAAAAATGGCAATCAAATCCATCGTTGTCCAAACATGACACACTAATCAAGTTTCTTTGTAATAACGGAACAAATAAAACATCTTTTAACAAAAGAATGAATCCATCAGCAAGCTCTAAGGAGACATCGCCAACAGCTTCGACGTCTGCTTGGACTCCATTTGCGACTTTAACGTGCCTTTCGCTTCTTTGCGTAGTTCTCGTCGAACGGAATCCCTGTAAAGAATTTGCAACATGAACAGTTGCTCCTGAGTCAATCCACCAAGTAGATTTCGAATACTGTATATACAGGGATTCATTTATAAACGTAATCATGTTCTCACCTTGCTTTACCATGATCATCTTTAGGAAATCGGGACAATCTTTCTTGTAATGTCCCATCTTCTTGCAGTGAAGACACTGATTTTTGTTCACTGTAAATTTGTTCTGCTGAGGCTGATACTGCATGGGAGCTTTGCACTTTGGCGTTGAGGGAGAGTTGGCATTGGCATTGAAATTCTTTATTTTGTTGTCTTTAACAAAATTGAGAGTACCACCATTGGCGGCTTTTATCCTCTCTTTCTCTTGCGCACACATCGCCATACAACGTTCTAAATCCTATTTCTCGGGCTGAATGTTGTAGTTGACAACGAAAGTGTCAAACTCTTTTGGTAAAGAAGCAAAAATCAGATGAACAAGAAACTCTTCTGTAAGAGCCAGATCCATTGATTTTAGCTTGTTGTTCAAATGATTCTCTTTGATATGTGCTCTCTAATGCCATTGCCATGTACACCTCCAGTGTATTTTTCTGTTACCAGCTGCTTTATCAGCTGAGTAGCATATGTCTTTGAAGAGCCATAGAACTGACTCTTTATCCTTTCCAAGTATTCTGTGACAGTGTCACACTCTTGGATTGAGCCCATTATGGTAGGCTCAATTGTGTTCTTTATGACAGCAACACACTTTTTTCTATGGCTCTTCTCTTTTTTCTGCCATTCAGTATCAGACTCATTGGCCTCCCTCACCGGTGCCATAGGTTCACTGGGGCATGGTGTGGTAACCACCCAGTCCACCTCAGCCAAAACAAAGGCGAGGTCAATTTTCTTTTTCCATTCGTTGTAGTTGTCACCTTTGAGGGGTGGGATATCTTTGACAAACCCCATCAAAGAGTAACCTCCTAAAAATATAAGTCATATAAAGTGAGAACATAATTATAACATGAATAATTGCATGCTTTAATTCCAACGTTGGTCAAAATTAAAACATACAAAAAATCATCTTTTTTACACTAATTCTAGATCACTGTTGGGCAGAAATAGAATTAATGCATGATAAAATCATAATAACATCATAATACTGCTATTAATCAACGTTGGTCAGAATAATAACAATATTATAATCAGTTCAAAATTTATCTATTTTTCAAAATTAAATTCTCCTGTTGGTTCGAATTTAAAAATGAAATAATAACATCAAGTACGCAGCGGAAAAACTTTTAATATTCTTATATTATTTTCCAGAAGCACTTTAATTACTCTACTGTTGTCTAAACAAATAATATCATTGGATAAAATTTGCCTAGAAATTTGCATCAAATTTGAATCGAAATTGATCAAAAATATGCAGCAGTATTTGTTTCTGGAAAATAATAAAGAAAAAATCGAATGGATTTCTATTTCAGGCCATTTCGGCCTAGCCGGGCAGCAGCCCATGGGCCCGCGGCTTTTACCGCGCGCCATCGGCCCGCGAGTTTCAGCCCAGCAGCGCGCCTCCTTTTCTCAGCGCAGCTGAATAAGGCGCGGCCCAATCCAACAGTCGCGCAGTTGGCCCAATAGCGCGCGCACGCGGCTTCACTTGCCTTGGGCCGGCTTGGCCCACGTTGGCCCGACTCGAGCGCAGCGGCTCCCCACGCCCAGGCCGCAACCTGGGCCTGGGCCGGGAATCCGGCCTCCCGCTTTGGCGCGCCTAGGCCGAAAGTCAGCCCGATCTGGCTACGGCTGATCTGAGCCGTCAACCGCGATTCGATGGCTGGGAGACAATTTCGGCGGAACAAAACCCATCAGCCGCACCCGAGAACCCTAACTCCGGTCATTTCATTTCTCCTCCCCTTCTCTCTCTCTAGTCGTAGTGGAGCGGCGGCCGCCATGGAGACCACGAGCCGCCGGAGAAGAGGGTTGTGGTGCCGCCGCTGGGCCCCTTGCCGGCGCGCAAGCTCGCCCTAGGCGGGGCTCGCCGCCATCAAGCGGCCTTGCGGCGGTGCCCTCTGCCGGCCAATCCGAGCCTCTGTCCACGCGTCGGGAATGCTGACGACGGTGCTTCTATCCCACCTGCCGGCGGTGACGACGGCGGGAAGAGCCCAGGTAGGGTTTTCCGGGTCCGTCCTTATCTTTCTAGGGTTAGGGTTTCAATGTTGAATCTCCACTTCTTCTTTCCCACACGGCATCCTTGTGGCCGCAGGTGGTGACGCAGGTAGGGCCGACGGTAGGTCAGCACATTTGCGTCCTTTTATTTTGTTAGGATTAGGGTTCCAGTGGAGATTTCTTTTCGATTTGAATCGGTGTTTCTTTTCTTCTTTCTTTTCAATCCTCTATCCCGATCTAGATCTACAGCTAGATTAGGCGTCCGATACCAATGTTAGAACTTTAGGACCGTATAACAGTAGATCAGCGGGGTAGAGCTATACATTTTGGTTATAAACATCAAGATCCTAGTGTAAGAACTAACGAATCCGAGAGGTAGAGAGAGAGGAGATTGAGGTGGTGCAAACCATCTGAGGGAATGGGTGCGGTGGAGTTCGATCCGGTCGCCATCACGAATGTTGATGGTGGCTGCGCACGGGCAGCGACGTTCGGGGAAGGAAAGGTCGGTGCAGTGAAGATCGTTGACGGCGGCGGTGCTTCCCGTCGCTCACAGCGCGACCCTCGAGATCAGTTAGGGTTGTAGGTGGGGAAAGGCGGCTCAGGTGAACCTCGTGACTCGAGCCCCGGCTCCCCACCTCCTTTATATAGCGCTGCGCGATGGGGGCCCACCAGCCATTGTTGGGCTGGGCGCCCCCGATCAGGGCGTGGATCAAAGGCCTAATGAGCCGTTGGGCTCATTAGAGGAGAGATCAACCTAACAGTAGACACATGGGCTTCAGTCCCGGTTGGGAACCACCTTTAATCTCGGTTTTTCCAACCGGGACTGCGGATCTGGGTCTTTAGTCCCGGGTCACACAATCAGAACTAAAGTTCATCCTCAAGAAAAAAAAAATCTCGGAAACCTCTCTTGCGGTGCATGAGATTTGAACCCAGGACCTCTTGCCTCACGCGTAGCTTCCTTACCAACTCAACTGCACAACATATAAAATAAAGCCCTGGGCGCTCTCATTTTAAATTGACCCATGAGGGATCTTAAGTCCCGGGTGAGAGACCTTCACTACACCAGAGAAGGACATCACTGGCGGTTCAAAACCCCCCTTCACTGGTGGATTTTGAACCGCCATAACCAACTCGGTAGTGATAAGCTGATCACATCACTGCCGGTTATGCCAAACCGGCAGTGATAACTTGTGTATCACTGCCGGTTCGTGTTACAAACCGGCAGTGATACTTGAGCAATCACTGCCGGTTTGTGTTACAAACCGACAGTGATACTTGAGCCATCACTGCCGGTTGTTTTAACCAATCGGTTGTGTAGATTATATTATCACTACTAGTTTTCTTTGAACCGGTAGTGATATACTTTTCACAATTTGCATTTTAATAATTGTTTTATTTTCATTTCGAGGGGAGGTGATGGGGTGGGAGGTCGGGGAGGTGGAGGTGGTTGCTATCGATCAATTTGATATCGATGTGGAGGTGGTTGTGGATCAGCGACAATACAAACCCATCAACATTTATATTACAAAAGTTCTAAAAAAACTTTAAGTATCGAATTAAGAGTCGCATTACAATAGCCTATCGATGTGGTCTCTTCCGTACTAGGCCTTGTACTTCTTAGTCCTCGCAATGGAGAATGATCCTTTCTTGGTCAATATCTCATCCATCACAAACCTTGCTATCTCCTCTTGAATTCCTCTCATCTCAAAATCTAGCAACTGGTTGTGATTGTTTGCTTTGCGCTGTAATTGAAGCAAGATGATATTGAGATGCACAAACGTAAGACAAAACAATAGAAATGGGATGCCTACGTACCATATCATCTCCATTATCTGTTTTTGCGCCAAGGTATTTTAGCATTGCCCACATCACATAGAACCCGCATTCGTTGTTCTCCATCGGTTGATCTAGGGTCTTGAGATCCTCCATATACTTTACACTGAATGGGGCACTCCATTACTTTTGCATCTTGCTATCGAGATTTTTCTAATCAGGTAATGTCTTCATTCTATGTGACATTGTAAATGAAGTGTGAAGGCCGAGGATATTACAATATCCTATGTGATTAGAAAGTGTTGTGATATTGGGTTCACTTACTTATTCAGCACTTTGACTAGGGAGTCAATAAGAGAAAGTGGCTTTTTCTTTGAGTCCCACACCTTGATATGTGAATCTTGAAGATAGATATCTACGAGGATGAAATGGTTGCTGCAATCACAAAGTCCATGTTATTGAATGACATATCAAGAAAAGAAACACTAAAATAAGGGTCGAGAACACATACTCGCGTCGAGCGGCGGCGGCGTGCACTGGCGGACAGCGTCGAGCGCGCAAGTGTCGTGCACTGGCGTTGGAGCGCGCTAGCGCCTTATATAACCCACGCATCCAGAACAATATCTACAACATATATAGTTCTAAGCATCTCTTTATTTCTAGCACACAAGTTTCAGTACTCAATAATATCTCTATCCTTAGCATTGCTGGATAATGAGTTTGGTAAGAACTCATCATTTGGAACTAGAAAAACAATTTCATCACAATAAACTAGTTGATTGGTGTATCATCGCTTAATAAGATTTGTCAGTATTGGTATGAAACACAAAAAATTCTACTGAACTGACCTGTTTAGAGACAAGAATGCGTGACCCCACTTGAATTTCCCAAGCAGCAAATGTGTTGTATCTTCCTCCCCACTGCAAATATGTATATAACATAAGCTGATGCCTAACAGTAACTAATTATAAATCAAGCTACACGATTAATCCAAATCCCCACCCTTAAGATCAGCTAAGACCCTTATTGCTTACATAAGACGTCGCTGGGCTCGGTTTTGGCCTAAGGGCCCTGCTCGGCCTCGGCGACGGCCACAGAAAGGAGCTGCTGCACCGCCGCCCTTCTCCTGTGTGCGCGCGCGAGGCCGCCCCGGCGCCGCCGGGGAGGGCAGCGCTTGCTACCATGGCGCGTGGCCCCCCACCTCTGGGTGCGCGTGCGAGGCCACCCCGCTGCCATGGCCATCGAGGGAGGGAGAGGAGAGGGAGCTCAGGGAGTGCGGCTGCTGATGGGAAGAGAGAGTGCTGCTGCAGTGGGGCGGAGATGAGAGATCCCGTAAGGGAGGGGGAGCCAGGAGTTAGGGTTCACGAGTAGTGTTCTATTCCGTTCGGACAGAGGAGGGAGGGAGGTCGAGCTATATGTACTGTGGACATATCACTGCCGGTTCCAGCCACGAACCGACAGTGAATCTAATTATCACTGCCGGTTCGTGGTTGGAACCGGTAGTGAAGCTCATAATCACTGGTGGTTCAAAAACCGACAGTGAACCTTATTATCACTGCCGGTTCCAGCCACGAACCGGCAGTGAAGCTCATTATCACTGCCGATTCTAGCCACGAACCGGCAGTGAAGATTCACTGCCGATTCCAGCCACGAACCGGCAGTGATAATGAGCTTCACTGCCGGTTTGACCCCTACCCCAATCATTTGAATGTCTGTCAGAGTTTAAACCGGTAGTGAAGATTTATCACTGCCGGCCCAATACAATCCGACAGTGATGGGCAGGCAGTGATGTTTGAATCTGTAGTAGTGCTTTAGTCCGGGTTGGTGACACCAACCGGGACTAATATATATCATTTAGTCCGGGTTGGTAATACCATCCGAGACTGAAGGTCTTCTGACATCAAGAAACTTGGACCCGGGACTAATGCTCACATTAGTCCTAGGTCCATTTCTAGCCAGGGCTAATGTGCTGAACCGAAAGTCCTTTCTCTACTAGTGAAGGTATGTCCACACACATGCAACTTTTAAGTTGACAGACTAAATAGTTTGAAATTCATTAATGATCAAAATTTAGCGTGTTGTTTGGTTGTAACGTAAGTGGAAACAAATTAAGGCCTTGTTTAGTTGGCAAAAAATTTTGCAAAATGCAACTGTAGCACTTTCGTTGTTATTTGGCAATTAGTGTCCAATCATAGTCTAATTAGGCTTAAAAGATTTATCTCGTCCATTTCGTCTAAACTATGTAATTAGTTTTATTTTTTATCTATATTTAATGCTTTATGCATGCGTCCAAAGATTCAATGTGACGGGGAATCTACTGTTCTTTTGCAAAAAATTTTGCATCTAAACTGGGCCTAAGGCTTTGAACATTACGGCAAGATATACCATTTGAACTAATTTCATTTCCATTTGTGTTACAGTGTTACGAGGTTTTCATATCATTATTGTCACATACTCCATCCGTCCAGAAAAAAATGCTATGTGTGCGTGCCAGCAAAAATATAGTAAATACTATTCACATTTACGGTTCCAAAATAATTTATTATAAAAATATATTTCGTAATTAATCTAATGATATTTATTTGATATCATAAATATTGATACTTTTTTTATCTATAATTGACTGAACTTAAGATACAAAATCATGACACTTTACTAGAATTACATTCTTTCCTGGATGTGGGGAGTATATTCTGGACTGGATAAGAGGAAGCATGGTGAGTATGCAGTGATCCAAAAATGACTATTTAGCTACATGGTTAGATGTTGAGACCAAATGCACGTGGATGGAGTGACCCTGTGGAGGTAGGTGTTTTGGTTGGCTGCATGGACATACTATGCATTATTTACCTTTTACCTGTGGGTAATATGTGGGTGTGGATGCAATGCGTCCACACAACTAGTTTGGCTTGTGAAGCATGATTTTGTGCATATCTATCAATCCATGATGACACCATAGGTTTGCACCCGCAGATGCTAATTGCTACAGTAGATACAGACAAAGATTTTGAAAAATGGAGCGAGCAACCAGGCCAATAATTTACCGAGGCAGTCCACACTTCCACTATATATAATGGCCTTGGGCGTCGATGGATGTGCGTGGCAAGTGGCAACGTCCAAATCCAGACCGCTGCAAATATCACGTAGTCTCGTAGACATGAACGGCTCCATGGCGAGCGCCTGCGCCACCTCCAGCCCCCTCGTCTCGGCGCCCTCTGCATGCCCGTCCAAGAAGACCTCCGCCGCCAGGTTCCGGCGCCGCACGTTCTCGTGCAGGGCCACCGGCGGCGGAGGCGGCGGCCGGGGCAACAATGACGGCTTCTTGTGGCTGCCTCGGCGGGACGTGATGCTCAGCGGCCTGAGCGGTGTCGCCGCCGGGCTCGCCTGGTACCCGGGCCTCGCGTCTGGTGCGGATTCGTCGTCTTCGCCGTGCACGACGGCGGACAAGGTGAACGAGAAGATCTTGCTGTGCGCGGACACGGACAAGCAGAAGCCCTGCCCTCTTGTGTCGCCGGCGGCCCCCGTGGACTTCACGCCGGAAGGCAAGGTGACGCGCGTCCGGCAGCCCGTGCATCTCCTGAGCCGGGAATACCAGGAGAAGTACAAGGAGGCCGTCGGGAAGATGAAGGCGCTGCCGGAGTCGAATCCGCTGAGCTTCAAGGCGCAGGCGGCCATCCACCAGGCTTACTGCGACAACTACTACAAGTACCACAAGTCATCCGGCTCGACGGTGGCCAAGGACGACCCGGCGTTCGACGTGCACTACTCGTGGATCTTCGCGCCGTGGCACCGCATGTACATCTACTTCTACGAGCGTGCCCTCGGCGACCTCATCGGCGACAAAACCTTCGCGCTGCCGTTCTGGAGCTGGGACGCGCCGGCCGGCATGGTGGTACCGGCTCTCTTCAAGGAAGCCTTTGCCAACCCGCTGTACGACCCCAACCGGAACACGGCGAACCTCAACGCGCTGGTCGACCTAGACTACCTCAGCCACAGGGATGCGAAGCCCATCGATTTCAAGGGCCCAAAGGACGAAAAATACAAGGAACTTGTTAACAAGAACCTGTGCACCGTATACAACCAGGTGTGTGTATACATACATACATACATACATACATACATACATACATACATACATACATACATACATACATACTCCGCCGTGTACAGCCAATTAACCACCTTTGGCTTCATTTTGACGGAACTGCTGGCAGCAAGTGCGTAAGGGCCCGGAGTCGTTCCTGGGCGAGAAGTTCTGCACCGCCATCGATGGCACCAGCGGCATGGGTTCGCTGGAGCGGATGGCGCACACCGCCATGCACGTCTGGGTCGGCAAGGCGGGCGCGAAGCCTTGCGACGCCGCCGCCGGCGGCGTCCTGAGCCACAAGGATAATGGCGCGTTCAACTGCAACAACGACATGGGGTTCCTGGGGTCGGCCGGGAACGACCCACTCTTCTACTCGCACCACTCCAACGTGGACCGCATGTGGCACCTCTGGTCCACCAGGATGGGCGGCGGGCAGGGCATCACGGACCCGGACTGGCTGGACGCCAGCTTCGTCTTCTACGACGACGTCAAGAGCCCGCGGAAGGTGCGCATCAAGTTCCGCGACGTCGCGGACACGCGCGACCTCGGCTACACGTACGACCCCGAGTACGACAGGGACCTGCCGTGGCTGCGGCCCAAGATCACGACGCTGGTGCCCCACGGCAAGGACAGCGGCGGCGCGGCGGCGAGGTCGTCGGCGGCGCCGCCAGTGTTCCCGCTCTCTCTGACCAAGGGCCAGGTCGTGGAGGTGCCGGCCGTGGCCGTGCCGGCCAGGGAGGCGGGGAAGGAGCAGCTGCTGGTGATCGACGGCATCGACTTCGACCCGCAGGCGAACAACAAGTTCGACGTCGCCATCAACCTGCCCGCGGACAAGGCGCTGCTGGTGGGGCCGCAGTACAAGGAGTACGCCGGGAGCTTCGCCGTCGTGCCGGGCTCCGGGGCCGGCGAGACGCGGAAGGGGAAGGTCTCCCTCTGCATCACCGACGTGCTGTACGACCTCGACGCGGAGGACGATAGCACCGTCGACGTCCTTATCGTGCCGCGCACCAATGCAAAGGTGACGATCAACGTTCGCCCCACCATCAAGAACCGCAAGTAGCTAAGCTAGCTACTGGAGTAGTACTCGGTCGCGACGATTGTGTGGTCAATGACGTCGACCATCGTTTCATGCACAGCTGATTGCGACACCGGGTGTCCGCAAGAATAAACTTATTGTAGTACCAGCTGATTGCATTGAGTGGTTTATATTAGGAAAGAGCCCATGGTAGCTGCTGTTGGAGCAGGCCTTGGTCCGGGTGCAGAATCAGTTCGAGACTGCATTCCAAATTGTATTCAGACCTTGTTGGCCAATGATTTGGCCGCTGTTTCTCAGTAATGGAGTTCCACTTCCATGTTAAAAAAAAATTGTTATGATATCGTACCTAGGTTTTAGAGATGATTGTGGGCTTATATATATATATATATATATATATATATATATATATATATATATATATATATATATATATATATATATATATATATATATATATATATATATATATATATATATATATATATATATATATTGAAACTTACCTTGAAGGGTTGGCACTCTATTGACACTAGTTACTAATTACGTCACCACACCATCAAACAGTTAGATCGCTTCGTAAAGGCAGGCCAAAGGTCAGCCTAGGCGACTTTTAACTCCGCTGACGCTTACAAATTGCTCGCATACAAATACTTTACATGTATCTGTAACGATGAGCGCGATACCCAAGATATGTCGACGAGGTCTCTTAAAACCAAAACCCCACATGTCCTAGAGGGACCTTTTCGCCCTTCGGGACATGCGAGAGTGATGATGGGCTGCCCTTGCCGGTCTAACCGTTATAGAGTTTCGTCGTCGTTGGACCACCAGCCATGCAGCAACGACGAAAAACAAGGAGTAGTTGTAACTAGTCAAAGAGAGGGTAATTGTGTTTTTTTGCCGATTGGATTGATAGATACTTAATCGGTCGTAATCCTCTCATCTAAGTTGAGGGGATAGTCTTATCTCTGTAAAAAAAACCTTTTTTCACACATAATTTATATGTTTCTCATGAGATGAGATGAGTTTCCAAAGAAAACAAATATGAAATTGGGTTTGACTGCCAAAACCGGCCTGGGCCGGTATATACAGGGCACGTGAGAATGGAAAAAGTCCACATTACCTCCCTTAACTTTCACGAAAGTCCGTTTTTCCTCCCTGAATTCCAAAACCGGGCAAAATACCTCCCTCAACTTTTAAAATCGTTCACCTTACCTCCCTGACCCTGTTATAAACAGTTTTGAAGGCGGTTTTGTCATTTTATATTTTATTTATTTCCGCTGAATCTTTAAAAAATCATAGTAAATCACATAAAAATCATAAAATGGATAGTCCAATTTTGTTGGACTCCATATGAGTAGATCTACATAGTAAATATATAATATGATATGCTTTAGTATAATTTTTTTTTCTGTAGATTTAGATCTATGCTTTTCTATAATTAAATGGAATAATTCATAACTGTAGTTTCTATGGTCTAATTGTGGTGAAATTTTTATGGTGGACTAATTATTGTATGATTAAACTGTAGTAAAAATTTCATACTCATTGGATCATGTATAGCTTAATTATAGATTTTATTTAGGTTTATGCTTGTTAAATATAAATAAATTTATAGCTAAGCTATACATGATCTAATGAGTATGAAATTTTACTGCAGTTCAATCATATAGTAATTAGCCCACCATAAAAATTTCATCACGATTGGATCATAGAAAGTGCAGCTAAGAAATATTCCAATTAATTATAGAAAAGCATAGATCTAAAGCCATAACAAAAACTTTGTACTAAAACATATCATATTATATGTTCACTGTGTAGATCTCCTCATGTGGAGTCCAATAAAACTAGATTTTTCATTTTATGATTTTTTTGATTTACTATAATTTTTCAAAATTCAGCTGAAATAAATAAAAGAAAAAAGATAAAACCGCCTTCAAAACTACTTATAAGAGGGTCAGGGAGGTAAGATGAACGGTTTTAAAAGTTGAGGGAGATGTTTTGCCCGGTTTTGGAGTTCAGGAAGGAAAAACGAACTTTCATGAAACTTGAGGGAGGTAATATGGACTTTTTCCCAAGAGAAACTGAGGCAGAACTGGCCTGGGCTAGTTTAGCCTGCATTTGCAAAATCTTGGGCTGCTTTCTAAATCTAATGATTGCTTGGAAGCTGGGCTGCTATATTCTTTACCGGTGCTGGCCTACTGCAGTACTACTTATAATTATTTAGCTCGTTTAGCTCGCCGGTAGTTGACGAGCCAGTCCAAGTTAGTTCATTACGGCAACGAGCAAAAACGATATCTGAGCTAGTTAAAAAGTGAAATTAGACTGATGCCCTTCATTAAAGAGTTCTAAAACCAGATTTTATCCATTATCTAAGGAAGCACAATTTGTTTAACGGTAATGCCAGGACATTTCGTCCGTCCGGATGGCCCCGTTGGTGGGCCGCAAAGTTCACGAGATCTCTTATCCGCTCTTCTTCAAGCACCGCAATTTCTTAAAAAAATCACCGCAACGCCATGACTGCGTTTCGCCGTGCCCGATCACATCCTACACTGTTCCACGCCCCGCGCCATGTCTCCATCGACTTCGCCTGTCACAGAAGTAAAGGTAGGGAAGGCCTGTGACTGCGCCCCCATCCAGTGCGGCCATCGGAAGGAAGGGGTGGCCTTCGCGCTGTGCCCTATCGAGTGCTAGCTATATGTACACCAGGATCAATTTCCATACATATAGTGACATCATCAGTGAATAATCAAAACAATGCATGTTTATTATGTAACTCGTAATATTCTTACAAAAGAGACACAAAGGTCTCACAAGAGAGCACAAGCGGAGACTCTAAACTTGTAACTGAACTCCACTTCGTATGCCAAGCACTTCTGAGAGCCTTCTAGAAATCTTCACGGCATCTTCATCAGTCTTCTGAGCTGCTTTTACCATAGACTAGGGGTGTGGAGGGAATTACGAGGGTGAGTACATGTCATACTCAACAAGTGCAGTAAAATAATAACAAGAAGGCTTTGAACAAAGGATAAGCTGACTTGGTTGACTGCGGGAAGCATTGTAGTTGGTTATAAGTTTTATTAGAAGGAATAAGGAAATAACAGAATCGTTTCCCCGCCCCCCTGGTTCTATGAACTCCCCTATTCTCTTCTCTCTAGCTCGTTCTACCCAAATCCTCTCCGAACTACCTCTATCTCTTGTTGTACCGTGCTCCAGTCCGTAAGCATGGTTACAGGTCATCCCTGTGTGTGTGTAGGAGTACGTGGTGGTCCACCGCTGACACGTACCGTGACCAAGCATGGCATGAGGTGGTCCAGACATGCTTGCATATGCTCTCGTGCGTGTATCACGATTCACGCCCGGACGCCGCCCGGTCGTTGGCCTGGTGCTACGCTTCTAGCTGCTGGATGCACCAGTGGCAGCTGCATCCGAGATTCACAGCTAGCGCTGTACGTGTTTCACCGTGTATGTGGACCAGAAAGTGTGGACGTCGACACGCTAAGATTCCGACTCCTATCTGATTAGAGCCGTACACGTAACGTGACAACCGCTGCTGTGTTCCACGGCATCCAGGATGCATCATGCATCTCAAATTCTCAATCATGTGCAGTATATACTCCCTCTGTCCTAATTTATTTGTCGTTTTCGGTTTTCATGCCGCAAGTTTGATTTAATTTGTAAAAAATACGTGCAACATTTTTATCTCTAAATAAATTTATTAAAAAACTAGATTCAAATATCTTTCTAATAATATCAATTATGTACCAAAAATATTAATATTTTTTAGTATATATTTTGTTAAAGTTATTTCTCGGGAACAAAAACGACACGTATTTTAAGACGGAGGAAGTACACCGTGCTACTTATTTAGCACCACCTCAAGTTCTACCGCTGGCGGCTAGGTCTAGGTGCTTAACCGCATTGTGTTTCCCTTATCTTCTAGATTGTTATTTTATTGGCATGCACGTACCTACGAACATACGGTAGCCTCGTTGCCTAGATTTTACACTTTTACTCGGGAAAGAATAATTTTAGCGTGTAATATCGAGTTAAAATCATTTCAGATTTGACTAAGTTCACATAACAAATATTATTTTTATTTAAAATAAGAGCTGTTGGATCAATGTACCATAAACATCATTTTTGCAATACCTATTTTGGGTTATAGCTATTTTTGGGTGCCATCATTTTTCTTAACATGGGTGCCATCAATTATGACTGTTGTGTCGTCTTGCATATATTTACTGTTAGGCCAGTTTAAGTAGAGAGTTTCATGCATAGCATAGTTAACTCAGACCAACACGTCAACTCTTGTGTTTGTAATCGTGACAACGAGTTTCATCATCTATGAAACTCTCTCTATCTCACTCTTTATAATTAGCCTGCCAAATCAGCAAATTTCCCAAGGTATATCAACATTAAACGAGAATGAAAATCCCTTGGAACTCCATTGAGACTGATCTTAGGGCGCATGTTTGCGGTTTTTGAAAGGACTAAAATTTACTGTTGTGGAGTTGAGGGATGTTTTAATTAAATTAATGCGGCATCGATTTGCATGCAGGCGAGTTAATTTTTGTACATGCTCGAGTAATTTTACTACTGTGGGACTGCTTTTTCTCACCGGACATGGGCACACTCCGGTGATGCGTTGAATGTTATTCAACACGTAGAGAGTATATATATATATATATATATATATATATATATATATATATATATATATATATATATATATATATATATATATATATATATATATATATATATATAAGTGCTATTCTACATCAAACTGTTATATTGAACAGAACTCAGTATCGTTCAGTATTCACGTTTTAGTATTATTTTCGTGGTCCCGGGTGTAGTACTGAATGATACTGAACACGGTTCAGTACTACTCAGTATTTTTTTACTCAGTTTTGTCTTGCGGTGCCAAAACTGACCTAAAAAATACTGAGTACTACTGAACCGTGTTCAGTATCAGTCAGTACTACGCACAATACCACGAAATACTGAATAACACTGAAACGCGACTACTGAACATTACTGAATTTTGTTCAGTATAACCGCTCGATGTAGAATAATATTCTACACCTAGGGTATAGAATAGCGCGTATATATATATAGAACTATTACCCTACAACTGGCTACAAAATAACTTATTCTGTACCACCTCGAGTTACGATAATTACTATGCTAATTTACGAGATTACAGTAACTCCTTACTATGTGATTTACTATAACATTATGGTAAATATCTCCATGTGTTATAGTAATTCAACTATCGTAAATATATACTGACATTGTCGTAAATTAATATATGAAATTATCGTAAATAGAGGTGGCTATAAAATAACTTATTTTTGTAGCTAGCTATAGAGTATACTCTCCCTATATATATACACACACGTTGAATGTTGTAAGCGATACACACATCCCCTGCTCTTTGCCTCCCTCCAACGCTCCCTGTATTTAAAAAAGGTTTTAAATAAACGTACCTACAACTAAACAAAGAACACAATTATAATATAAATATTTACAGTTATAAATTAATTTTTTTAAAGAGAGAAACAATTACATTGTTTCAAAACATGGAATAAACTTGGCGTACGTAATTTGCAGTTCATTGAATAGAATAAAAACATTCGTGACGGATCAAACGTAGTATGCCGGTGACGTCATGTTGCAGTCGTCATCGTCTGCTGATGAGATGACGGAAGGGCGGCCGTGCATGCGCATCGGCGGCCTTTGGATTCGATGGATACGCGCCACCGGCAACGCACGAGCTAACGAGCCGGCGGCCGAACCGATCCGTCCACAGATTCTCTGGCTCTAACGTCGTCCGTTCGCGGCAGTTCATGGCACGTGTACTCACTCACCGTTTAAGGGTCTGTTTGAAGGGGCTCCGGCTCCGGGTACCGAAGCAGCACTACAGAGGAGCCACCGGAGGCTCCTGATGTTGCTCATACCATCAATCGTGCGCTCCGCTCAAACTCCATTTAGCTCCTGAAAAGAATCATTTAGGTTTGGAGAGAAAGAATATCTAGACTGAGATAAGCTTCGCACAGTTCGGATGAATCAATTCTACCACTTCAATCAGGATCAAACCTCTCAAATATTACATGAAAAATACAGCGAAACATCACTTCACTACAATAATCCATTTGTTAATTTTGCTTACATATAAGTATTGTGAAAAAGGGAGTATTTTTTGGGTCGTCTTACTCTCTAGTTCTAAAGACTATAAAACACAAGTAAATTCCTTGGGTCGTGAAAGGGTAGAAATAAAACTTAGCATATTTTTATTAAGACAAGAATGTAAAGGAGATAGAAGGAAAATGTTAAACTTGATATAGGCGTACTTCATACTAATCAGAAAAGGTAGAGAAAAAGGAACACAAGTTAGCACTGATATTTTAAAATTAGACGAGAATAAACAAACACACATCTCATGACTTGAATAAAATGGTATATGAAAATCTTGCATGAACAGAAGTCCAATAATATTAAGGCTAGTTGCAAAAGTTATTAGTTTATTATGTTAGCTTCTATAAATGATGGAAATAGCATTTCAGATTATCATAAATTGTATAAAGTCTAAATTTAAACCATTTGAGCAGGAATGCAAGGCTAATACTAGAGGAAATTAGATATGGGATGCATCTAACATAAAACAGATCATGGTGCTCCTACTGTAATTTTTGTCCTAAACAAAAGGGACTCCAAAAATTGATAAATTTGATTATCGTGTCCTTTTGCTTGCTCTATTGCTTAATTTTCGTCCGAGAAAAGCAGTGGGATCTAGCAAGAGAACTTTTAGTACAAGATACCTAAGTTACAGAATGACAGTAGTATGGAGCACCTACTCGGCCAAAAGAGCACCATGATTGATACAAATAACAACAACAGGTTACACCCAAATTACAGAATGCCAGTGGTATGACAGCTCCCATCCTTCTAATATTTCCTCTGTTCTTTACGTATTGGGCTGCTGGATGACTGGATGTTTTTTTTAATTCTCGAGCAGGCTTAAACCAGCTGCTGGATGCATGGATGTAAATGGTAGTGCTGCATCTCATGGTGAAGGTGAACTGATTCGCTTAGGATTTTTTTTATACTGATGCATTAAGGCCTTCTGCAATGTGTTGCCTGTGTAAGCCCTCGTTTAGTTCACAGAATAGGGAGAAAACACTGTATCAGAATTCCTGTAGCATTTCGTTTGTATTTGGTAAAAATTATCCAAATTTTGACTAACTAAGCTTAAAATGTTCGTCTCGCAAAGTACAACAAAACTGTGCAATTAGTTTTTGATTTCATCAATATTTAGTACTTCATGCATTTGCCGACATTTTGATGTGACGGAGAATCTTCTTTTTACATAGTGAAATTTTGGGAGAATTGGAAACTAAACGAGGCCTAAGCAAAAAAAAAAAAAGGGAGAGAGAAGGTTTAGGAACTGCTCCAAACACTGCAACCAGCTGTGCTAACTTTTAGCGAAGCCAAGGCCTCGTTTAGTTCACAGAATAGGAGAGAAAATCACGGTATCAGAATTCCTGTAGCATTTTGTTTGTATTTGGTAAAAATTATCCAAATTTTGACTAACTAGGCTTAAAATGTTTGTCTCGCAAAGTACAACAAAACTGTGCAATTAGTTTTTGATTTCATCAATATTTAATACTCCATGCATTTACCGATATTTTGATGTGATGGGAAATCTTCTTTTTGCATAGTGGAATTTGAGGGAGAATCCGGAGAACTAAACAAGCCCAAGAAAATGAGGAGCAGTGAAAGTAGTTGATGCAGTGCTTGCACAATAAAGAACTACGCCTGTTTAGTTTGCCTCAAAGTTCCAAGTTTTTTCACTCTCTCTCCATTACATCAATTTTTAATCGCTTGCATGGAGTATTAAATATAGATAAAAAAATAACTAATTACACAGTTTAGTTGGAAATCACGAGATGAATCTTTTGAGCCTAGTTAGTCTATGATTGGACAATATTTGTCAAATAAGACGAAAGTGGTACTATTTATCGGGTTAAAATTTTCTTCAATCTAAACAAGGGCCTATTTGGTTGGTACGACTGTCAGGAATCTTGGTCGCTGGAGTGGACTTCGTCTCTGCGAATGGAGTGGAGATGCAGCGATTATTTTATTTAGAGGGCACAGTTGGCTGCCGTGGTTGGCCTTACTTAGTTCCCGAGTCGGCACTGTAATGTATTTTGTTTTTTAGTGCAAAAAATTGTCCAAATATTGATTAATTAGATTTAAAATGTTCGTCTCGCACAACAAAACTGTGCAATTAGTGTTTGATTTCATCTATATTTAGTACTCCATGTATTTACCGGTATTTTGATGTGATGGGAAATCTCCTTTTTACATAGTGAAATTTGGAGGGAGGACTTAGGAACTAAACAAGGCCCTTGTTTAGATTGAAGAAAATTTCAACCCGATAAATAGTACCACTTTCATCTTATTTGGCAAATATTGTCCAATCATGGACCAACTAGGCTCAAAAGATTCATCTCGTGATTTCCAACTAAACTGTGTAATTAGTTATTTTTTTTACCTACATTTAATACTCCATGCAAGCGGTTAAAAATTGATGTGATGGAGAAAGAGTGAAAAAACTTGGAACTTTGAGGCAAACTAAATAAGGCGAAGGCCTTGTTTAATTCTCATACTGCAGCTGTGCTAGAGTGATGCCCCTTTTCCAATATGGCCATTGCTTTTTGCTGGGCAGCTCTTGTACGCTGTGGCCAGCATAAGCTTGCTACTCCTGCTGTTGATTGGTAACTCTTTACGGTAAATAAATTGGCATTTATCCCACAAAACAAGTAGAGTATCATGTCTTCATCTTCTATGTTTATTATCTGTAAAATTAAATTACCTTACAATCGGAGGCGTGAGCACGCGGTCGCCGGCGACGGCGGATCGGGTGGGCGCCAGCACCGCTGCGGCGGGCTGTGGTGTGCCTTGGCTTTCTTCGCGCTGGGGCTCAGCGGCTTCGCGACGCTACTTGCTCCTCGTCATCATCAGCTCGTCGCCTTTCCCCTTCCTTCGCTTACCCACCCTGATTCTGATTGGGTTTTGCTTTTGCTTCCATGTTCCTTCTTCTGTTTTCTCCGTTGAATTCCCAAAGCCATCCGCTGCCTTAGCTCTGAGGTTTTTCCTAGCTCTGGATCAGCTCTAATCTCGGTAATGTTCAGCCGTTCTCGAGTTGAGGGAAAATTTTATCGGCGATAAAATTTCGATAAACCCGATAATCCTGTTTATCGCTGAGGTCCAGTAAAATTTATTTATCGACGAAATTCCAATTTTCAGTATTCCACCTACATAAAAGTACGATACTCTATTATATAATACTATTATGTGTTAGTTCTTGATGCTAAATGCTTTAGAGACAACTTATAGTGAAATTAGGTATTATTTTATTTTATTTTTGACCGAGAAATTTTCCGATAAACCCGTTTATCGGTGACCTCCGATATTTTTTTGCTATCGATAAATTAAACCCTGCTCGAGTTTTCATTTTTGCATCTCTATCTGTCTGGTAGCTATTCTTCCATGTGCGTCAATAGCAGCAGTTTGAGCAATTCTTTCGCCTGCTGTAGAAGAAGAAGAAGCAACTCAGTCCCACATCCTCTTTAATTGTCATATTTAGCAATGATTGGAAATTTAGCAATCAGATATAGTGGTCAGGTGCTATGTGCTGATATAAGGTTTCAAAATTCTATTGCCCAGTGGCATCAAATCTTTACATACTGTTTCATTAATATTAATAATTCTGAATATACCTGAGCAAAAACAAGCCAGTTCCTTCCTCTCTAATTAGGAAAATAATTAGTAAATAGGTTGGATTAGGCAACCAATACCAATGGGAAACAGTAATTGGTCAGGCTCTGTATCAAATTAATTACTGATTTCTAAATAACTTTTGTGTAATTCCTGAGATTGTGGCACTGTGCTTTGTACATTTCTCTAGGATAACAGTATAGGAATAAAGCTTACATGGTTTTTGTAACCTTTTTCTTTTCCATCCCCAGCAAGTTGGGAAGGGTGTCTCACCTATAAACATGTAAATTTTCTTTTGGTAGTCATGTTTAACCCTAGAAATGAGATTTCCATGTAAGTAGATAACAGTAGAACAAGTAACAGAAAAATGCTTAATTATTAGTTATGTTGTTATTGGTGAAATCTATGCATTTAATTTGAATTTAGTTGCTTGGCATGGGTGTTTCCATTTTTTATTAAATTATGTAACGAGCCATTCAAAATTAAGTGAGACACCAACTAAATCTCTTAGAGATGCTTGTAAAGGTACCGTGAGCACTCCCTCCATCCCAAAAAGAATGTGATTCTAGAGTATTTATATGTGCAATCCAGTCATGGTTTTTTATTTTTATTTTTGAGCAACAGTCATGGGTAACCTTCTCCATGTTGTATGCCATCCATTTACAATCCAACGGTGGCTGCCCATCTCATCTCTCCCCTTGCTAGTCTGCGCAGCCCACACGTGAAACCCAGGCCATGTAAGAGGCCCACTTCCTGGCTGAGTGGTGGATTGGTCGCGCTCCACGCAAAGCGCGTGACGTGGGCCAGCCCACGCGCACGCACACGCACTAGCGGCCCACCGAAGACGAAGATGAGGACGCCGACAACTAGCTAGGGTTCTGAGGTTAGGGTTTCGGCATCACCGGTAGCTCTAGAAGGGAGTTCGGGGGAGGCGGCCGTGACATGGCGGTGGTGGCGGGTTGGAGAGCGGCGAGCGAGGCAGCGGGTGTGACGCCGAGCGGGCAGCGGGGGACAACTGGATGGGCGGGGTTGGTGGTGGGGGTGGTCACGGCGGCGCTCGCCGCCGAGCAGTTGTTAGCGTGGTCGGGTTTGAGGGGCGGGGACGATGGCGGGTTGTGGGTGGCGCGGCAAGGCAGCTCGGCACCAGCCACCATTGGTGGAGGCAGGGGCGGGGGTGAGGATGAGGACGACGCCGACGAGCTTGTCCTGTATTTAGGGTGGGCGAGGTTGTTGGGCAGCGGTGGGGTAAGAGTTGGGGTAGGGGAGGAAGGGCGCGACTCGAGGTAGACGAAACGAGCAACCAGGGTCACGCGGTCGTGGCTTAACTTTGTCCCTTATTTTACCACTCGGATGCTGGTTTAGGCACGGAAAATCATCAAAGCGGAGCTTCGTGCGCCTGCGTTGCTGCTGTCGCTGCCGCCAGGTCATGCTCGTGCTCATGTCTGCCCCACTTGTCACGCCTGCCAGCTTTCACGCCGTGGAGCTTCTCGAAGTTGTGTTGTGACTTGTGAGGGCGGCGCATAAGGATCATGTCGTGACTGAACATGGTGTTGCGGTGGGTGGAGTGGTGAATGACGTGTTTGCTGGTAAGTTGTGAAGTGGGTGACGATCGGCTTTGTCATCTTCTCTTCCTGTTATACTACTTCTCTATAGGTAGCAAAAGTAAATCTTGCCTATTTCACTATTATTTGTTCATGAGTCTGAAAATTCACTCATGTATGTTCATTGTTTGTGTGCAGTGTTCTTTGAGCCCTTAACTTTTAGTTAAATGAATCCAATGGCACAATCCAACAAGTAAATTATGCTTACATTTTTGTTTACTTCCAGGTGTGTAGCAATGAGCATGCATTTATTTCCATACAGAGAGAATGCAACTCCGATTTGGGTACCTTGTATTGGTCAGAAATTTACAAACTTACATAATGCTTGGTCATTTTGGGTAGATCGATTATGGGGGTTGTATATGCAGGTTTTGAGGTCAGAAAATGGTACACAAATCAAAGTAGTAAAAAAAATGTGATAAAAAGGTAACTTCATTTAATTTAGATACAAAGCAGGTTGTCAGTAGTATAAAAATGTGAATGAAACGAAAGAAAAAGATGTCATCATTGGACGCCAAACCCATTGGCAGGCCTCTCTGTCCCTGAGATCCGGGCACTGTATCACTAGGCAGGCCTCGTTCGGCTGGCTGGTGACTGGTGCTTATTTGTTGTGAGAGAAAAATACTGCTGGCTGGCTGGTGGCTGGTGCTGAATTGATGTGAGAGAAAAGCACGGCTGGTTGGCCGGCATCCAGCCAGCCGAACGAGCTGAAAATCTCGCTGGGGGCAGCCAGCCGGTAGGAGGCGGTGGGGACGCCGGGAAGGCAGCAGGCCTCGATCCACTGGCAGTACAGTCGGCTATTAGTTGCCAGCAGGCATTGGGGCCTGCAGCGCCGGTCCCGGCCGGACCACCGTTCCTCTAGTCGTACTATACGCTGCTGCACCATGTGAAAACATATTTATGGATATACTGATCTGAGGTCGTGAACCCCCAAAGTAAATAGTTGCTAACCTATGGGTGCAACCCATATTGACTCTACAATTTTGCGGTTCAAACAATGGAATCTCTGAAGATGTAGCTTGGGCGATACTGAGTTGCATCAATGACTATCATACGAGCAAAATGAGAGAATGAAGGTACAAAGATACTGAAAAATGAAAATACACACTTTTATTACATTGGGCCGAAGTAGTATTTTTTATTACTTTGACTATGCGTGGGAGAGGGCCGGTGGATTTTTCTATCGTGCCATTACGGTGACGGATTGGGAGACCTGGACGACCTGGAATTCATGAAGTGCTACTTCGTTAATTACACATTATATATATATATATATATATATATATATATATATATATATATATAGGGAATTTGGTGTTTCTATCCTTATTTCAAACCTCAATGGTGATTTTACCCCTCTTTTTTTAACTTTGCATTTTTACCCTCGTTAATTTTTAGTGAAGCCTCCGTCTACCCTTGGTTTGTAACAGCATTAATAAAGGTTAGATTAAGTGGCCAAAAAAATAGAACAGAAAAGGCTGCTGGACGGAAAGATAGAAATGCCCCTGGGGTTTTCCTACACGGCAGAAGACTCGCACGCCAACTCGAAAAGTTTGCAACTCCCTGTCGCTGCCTAGGGTTCCAGCGTCGCGGCTCTTGGCGGCGCGCCTCCCGACGGCGGCGCAGATCCTGGCGGCGGCGCGGATCCCAGCGCAGATCCCGGCGGCGGCGTGGATCCCGCCCTCCTCACCCTTCTGCTCGCGGTCGTGGGTGTCCGACACATCCGGCGCGCGTCCTCGGTCCACTGCTCGCAGTCACGGGCGCAGGCGCCCTCGGCCTGCTGCTCGCGGTCGCTGGGGCCTGTGGTCGCTGTGGGCGCGTGGCTGGGGAAGCAGCAGCAGCCAGCAGGTGCCTCGGTCCACTGATTGGATTGTATTTCTGCAGGTGGGTGGGTGTTGGGAACAATACTGTTCTCTCTTAAATACATACTATGAAGTGCGGTATATTGCTTAAGGCAGTGCTTAGTTCCTTTAAAATTCCAAAAATTTTACAAGATTCCCCGTCACATTAAATTCCAAAAAAAAATAACTAATTGCACAGTTTGTCTGTAAATATCGAGACAAGTCTTTTGAGCCTAGTTAGTCTATGATTGAATAAATTTTACCAAATAACAACGAAAAGTGCTACATAAACTTTACACACACTTTACAACCATCTAAACACACCCTAAGTGTGTTTTCGTATGTACAAGATGCTTGAAGTATTCTCAAAGCAGAGCAATCCTTAGATATTCCTATCCTGTACCCTATGTCTCTTTTTTTTTTGGTCTGCTTGGTGAGTGCACTATAATGCTTAGGCTCTTTTACACCAGGGCTGCAACCTTTTTAGAGTAGGCTGTTGGAAGCATCACATCTATTGCATTTCTTTTGAATGGGTGCACTAACTAAGGGGCTGTTTAGTTGGTTTTTTTTTGTGAAACGCTACTGTAGCAGTAAAAGATTTGTCCAATCATGGTCTAATTAGGCTTAAAAGATTTGTCTCGTCCATTTCGTCTAAACTGTGTAATTAGTTTTATTTTTTATCTATATTTAATGCTTCATGCATGTGTTCAAAGACTGAAAATTTTAGCAAAATTTTTGGCATCTAGACGGTGCCCAAGCTGAAGGAAGTGATGGTGAATTATTGATGCCGGACATGCTGTTAACAGTCAAATCATTCTCCTTTTGCAGCTGTCAGTGCAGAACTGCTTCATCGGGGGCTCGGTGGTGCGGTACGTGCTGCTCCCACCGAACGCCGTGGACATCGGCATCCTGCACGACGCCACCAGGAGATGAAAAATAGTAGCGATTAGTAGATGTGTAACTTCTTTCTTTTCTACTGTGATTTGTAGGCAAAATCACAGTAAATTGAAACTTGTTGTTAGAGTGCGTTCATTTTTCAGCTTGCCAGACAGTAGAAATGCTTGACCATATTAGACAAATGATCATTGAGAAGTTTGTTTTGAGGTCCAAGAGTGGTAGTAATATGTCAGGCATTATAATCCCAGCTATTATCAATGATTTGAATGCTAAAACAAAGACTATCAAAGACCATGAAGTTCTAATATGTGGACCTGGGAAAGCTGAAGTAACTGTGAATAGATTCAGGCATGCAGTCAACTTGGAGGAAAAGACTTGTAGTTGTCGGGCTTGACAAGTGACTGGAAAACCATGCAGCCATGCCTTGACTTTCATTGCAAAGATCAGTAGAGAGGTTGAAAGGTCCTTGTTTGGTTTTGGTAATTAAGTGACAACTTAGGTGGACTAATATGTGGTTATGTGAGATATACAGGAGATTAGTCCACATGTGATGGTGTCATGAAGGAGCTCATTGCATATGACACATGACATGGAGTCATGTGGCCAAGGTGGCGAAGATCAAGATGAGGCTTGGCTTGATGGACCGGTTGCTAGGGTGAAGGGCAAGTTATGTGATGGCTTGGCACCGAAGGACCGAGGCAACAATGAAGAGCAAGTGAGGTCAAGATCGATGAACCAATACGGTCACGTGATGATATGAAGTGAATCATATCATTTGTGATATGGTTGGTGCATGTGTTGCATCAACGTCGGAGGAGATGGAGTGGAATGCACAAGGCAAAGGTATAACCTAGGGCATTTCTATTTCACTGGTCATAGGTGTGTAGAGAAGTTGATGACCGGGTTTAGGATAGATGGCCGTACTATCAAGAGGGGCAAACTTGTTTGCATATCGGTCATCTAGTGCCACTCGTGTGATCTAACTATGCATCGTTGCTAGGATCGAGTGGCGTGGCAAGTTGAGTGGTTAACTCCTTCGGTAAAATGATTATGAAAATGCTAACACACGTGCACAAGGTGGTGTTCACTTGTTGGTGTTGGCACATTTATGAAGGCGTTTTCGAGGAGTTGAAATACCTATTTTCCACTACGCCGGAAGTCAGAAAAGAAACGGAGGCGAACGGAGGTCACAGAGGTGACCGGACGCGGTCCTTGCATGACCGGACGCGTTCGGTCAGTGTTCAGTGTCTACGCGTTTTTCAGTTATATGATCAGACGCGAGGCGCGTTCGGTCACTGATGATCGGACACGTCTGGTCGTTCAGGGAGCTTACTGGACTCTAACCGGACGCTGGCACTGTCGCGTCCGGTCATGTTTCTTCAGCGCGTCCGGTCGTTGTTTCGTTGAGCGCTGCTCAGGCGACCAGCGCGTCCGGTCATTCTCGGGACCAGCGCGTCCGGTCGTTTCCAGCGCGTCCGGTCTGCGCGATGAGCGCGTCCGGTCATTGCTTCGCAGTTAACCGTTGTGCGACCGGCGCGTCCGGTCAGTTGGACCAGCGCGTCCGGTCAGTACTTCGTGACTTAGCCGTTATGCGACCAGCGCGTCCGGTCAGTTTGAACGGCGCGTCCGGTCGTTTGACGGGCGCGTCCGGTCGTTGCCAGGGACGCGTCCGGTCATTTGGTTTGACCGTTGGCGCAGTGACCGTTGGAGAATCGGACGCGGCTGAGCGCGTCCGGTCAGTTACGACCGGCGCGTCCGGTCGTCCTGAAATCTGCCCAGTGAAGGGGTAACGACTCTATTTGACCGTGAGTTTATAAATAGATGTCTTGGCCAGCCGTGGCCGGTAGCTGAGCACACTATAGTCTTTGTGACTTGTGTGGTAGTGCTTGGGAGCCCTCTAACTCACTTATGCTTGATAGTGTTCATCAGATCGAGTGAGAGAGCGATTCTAGTGCGTTGCTTTGAGAGATTGCATCGTGTGGCACTAGGTGATCGTGTTGCAAGCCGGTGGTGCTTGTTACTCTTGGAGGTTGCCACCTCCTAGATGGCTTGGTGGCTTGTGGCTCCGTCGAAGCTCGCAAGAAGATTGTGCGAGGCTCCGGAGAAGCTTTGTGAGGGGGATTGTGCTCACCCCGCGGGGATCGCGAAGAGCAACTCTAGTTGAGCGTGTCATTGAGCTACCACACTTTATGGTGGGTTCTTGCGGTGCCTTTTGAGAGGCTCGGTGTGTGACCAATTAGCCACCGAACCACAAAGTGTTGGTCGACACAACGGGGATGTAGTTTGGTGGCAACCAAGTGAACCTCGGGAGAAAATCACCGTGTCAACATTGTCTACTCTTCTCGGTGGTTTGCTTTCGTGCAACATAAGCTTGTATTTACTTTCATATATACTTGTGCTTGTGTAGTTGCTCTCGTAACTAGTTTGCTTGGGTAGCTTGCTAGTTATCTTCTTGCTTGTGTAGCTAGAAGTATCCCCTTTGCGTGGCTAATTCGGTTTATGTAACCTTGTTAGTCACATTGCTTAGTTTGTGTAGCTAAGTGTTTTGTGCTCTTTAATTTGGCATTAGTTGCCTTGTTATTGAGCATTGCTAGTGAGCTTAGGAGCTTTGTACTTTTGCTTCACTAGTTGTGTAGAAGCTCCCTCTTGCTTGCAAAGTACTAGTGCATAGGTTTGTGTGACCTTGCTCTAGAATTAAATAGGAGAGCTCTTGCTAAGGAAAGCACCTTAGTTGCTTAATTAGGATCTTTGTGAGGTTCTTGTGAACTTAGTTAGAGGGGTGAAGTCTTGGCTAGACCGATAAGTTTAATTCCGCATTTGTTTTGGTTAGCCAACACGCTTAAGTTTTAGAAAGGACTATTCACCCCCCCTCTAGTCCGTCATCTCGACCCTACAAGTGGTATCAGAGCCGGGTCTCTCATTTGCGGTCTTCACCGACCCGAGAGGATGGCGGCTTATGGGCTAGATGATTGTGTGGAACACATTTTTTATGGCACTCACTATGCACGGTGGAAAAATCACATGCTTGATCATTTTCGTGCTCTTGGCCCTAAGTTTTGGTGGATCATAGTTGTTGGCTTTTCTCATGACTTGGATGGGTGTGGTAACCGTACCCAAGCTCAAAAGGATTGCCGAACACTTGATGCACAAGCTAAGTTTTATCTAATCAAAGCTTTGAATGATGATATTTTTGACAAGGTGAGGGGTCTCTCAAGTGCACATAGCATGTGGACGACGCTCAAGCATCACTATTGTGGCTCCTCAATTTGGGATGATGGAAAATTCAAGAAGGATGATCACATAGTGATGGAGGTACATGAGGATGTTGAGCATGACCACAACGAGGTGATTGTGGAGGATTGCTCCACCTCAATGTCAAGTGATGATGATGATGATCATGCCACAAGATCACTTGATAAGAATGATGATCATGCCACAAGTGATGCAAGCAATGATTCTACTCCATGCACACTTGATGGTGAAGATGATGGCTATATGAGTGATGCTTCAACAAGCTCATCAATATCATCACATGGTAACACTAAGATAGATGTTGGTGGTTTTGTTGTTAATTGTGATGATCCAAATTTTGAGCTTCTTTATAAACTCTCAAGAGCCTTAAAAAGAGAGATAGAAAAAGCAAGTAAATTGGAAAAAGAAAACTCTTTTCTAAAGACCACATGTGAACAACAAAAGCATCTACTTTATGTTACTACTTGTTCACATGAGGAGCTAAAATTGGCTCATGAGGAACTTAGTGTTGCTCATGATAACTTGGTACAAGAACATGCTTTACTCACTAAGAAGCTTTCTAATGAAGAAACCAAATCTAGTGAGAGCTCATCATTTGGGTCAAATGATCAATCACATATTACTAACCCTTGTGATGTAGGCAAGAAGCATGTATCCACCTCTTGTGATGATTTATTAGATATGCCATATTCTTCACAATTAGATGCTTGTTCTACTTCTATGTCTTGTGAGACTAACCTTTTGAAGAAGAACAATGAGCTCAAAAGTGAAGTGAAGAATTTGAGCAACAAGTTGGAGAGGTGCTACAACTCTAAAATCGCCATTGAGCATATCATGACCAATCAAAGAAGATATAGTGATAAGAGTGGTATTGGCTACAACAAGAGCAAGGGCAAGATTAAGAAGAAGCAAGATGCAAAGAAGCTATCCCAACTCATGTGCTACCAATGCCATAAAGTGGGACATATTGCCAAGTGTTGCCCTACCAACAAGTCTCAAGTTGAGCCAAAAGCAAAGCCCCAAGATCAAGTCAAAATCAACCATGAAGATGATGATGACTTGATGAAGAAGAAGAAGAAAACAAGAAGGGGTGGTAGAGCAAGGCATCCAATACAAATCCAAGATACCAAGATGATGAGCAAGAATCAAATCGAGAAGAAAGTACATGCTCACATCAAGTGCTTCAAGTGTGGAGATATGGGACACTTTGCCTCAGGGTGTCCTACCAAGCTTGAGAAGAAGGCTCAAGCAACTCGTGAGAGGCTAGACAATGGGAAGCACAATATGAGCAAGGAAGAAAAGGCTCAAGCAAAGAGAATGTGCTACTTATGCCGGGAAAGGGGACACATGGCACATTCATGTCCCCTAGGTAACACTTCTAAGCATATTTCAATTGATGATACTAATGTGCTTAGAAAGGATGTAAATGGTACCTCTATTGTTGCTATTGCAAAACATCCCGCTATTCATACTAAGGCAATGCCTAAGTATGTTGCACCTAACTTGAGAGGACCCAAACTTGTTTGGGTATCATCAAAGAGTGGATGATTGTTTGTAGGTACCATCAGCATTAGAGGCTTGATTCAATTGGTTTCATTTTGTTCATCATATATTGAGTCAAGTTATGAAGCTCAATGCATATCAAATCCCAATGCCAAGTCAAAATAAGTGAAGTCCAAGTGCTACAACATACAAGTGTCATGATCAAGTTGTGGATGATTTATTGGAATTATTTGATGGCTTGCAAATATTCAAGTTGAAAGCTTGCTATGAATAATCATGAGCTAACCAAGGTATAACTCTTGTTGATTATTTCATTTGGGTGCATATGTGTTGATTGAATTGGATAAATATGCAATGTTGCTTGCTATGAGATGATTGAATGGATTAAATGCTTAGCAATCGAGTTTGGATTAATTTGGGTTGGATAAGTTCATGAGATGACCTTTAGTAAGTGGATTGAATGGATATAAATCTTATGAAAATATTCAAACAAGTTAGTTTCAAATTTGATTCACTTTTGATGAAGAATAGCTCATGTATTGAAATCTGTCCTATATTAAAAATCTGAGCTAGCAGTGATCTTAGCCATGTTTGAGTGATCAAATATATTTGGATTGGCATGAATTTTGGTATGCATTCTCTAGACTTATGTTGTAAGATGCTGTACAAATTTCATGAGAATTGGATAAGAGATGCTTCGGCTTTGGAGTACATCTTGTCAGCTATAGTGCAGCAGTTTTCAGCATATAGCAGTGGTGTAAGATTTGAAATCTAGTAGCAATCTAGAAGTCAAAAGAAGTTCAAATCTTTACAGTTGCTAGATGACTTAGTGAAGCACATCTCCACCAAATTTCATGGCATTTAGATCCGTACATTGTGAGATATGAATTATTCTTTGAAGGGTACATAATCTGCCAAGAAAAGTAACAATCATTGGATTAATCTAGAGTCACTTTAATTGAAAGGTCCTCAAGTTGGAAACATGTTTATAAGTGATTGAGGTACCTAAGTTTGGTTTTGGATTGATCTAGAAGCATGACAAGCAATGAGTACAAGACTTTTGTATTGTGAAATGTACTTGGTGTACTTATTTGGTACTTAATTTGAAGATCAAGATCAAACTTAAGATGAAGATGAAGTTTAAGTTCTAGTGATGATTGGAGATCATTTGGTAGAAAGAAAAGAACTTAAACATGTAGGAAGAGTTGGACTCAAATATAGATTCAAGGATTATTCATCAAGATTGAGTTCATCATTTGGATCAATCAAACTATATTATTTCAAGTGAGTATCAAGAGTGGTTCTTTGGAGAAAGGTCACTTCTCCCTAGTGAGGGGCTTGCCGCCGTATGTAGGTGAAACCAAGTTTGGGACTTGGAAGGCTAACATGGAAGTGGTGATCCAAGGAACTTGTGATGCTTAGTTGAAGCAATCAAAAGGGTTGATCAAGAAAAGCAAGCAACACCCAAAAAGAGAGCTAGTCATATATTTCAAGTGGTATTCTAAGTAGTTCTCTCATGCAAGCATTGATCAAAAAGATGCAGTAAGCCAACCACAACTCAAGAGATAGTGCACTTGATCATAAGTGGTTTTCATTTCATATGGGTGAAGAATGGATTTATCTATGATGATTGGTCTTCACCAAGCTCATAAATTGGACTTCACATTGTTATTGGAGTAATGATTTGGAATCTATGTGACTATCCTCTACTCCAACATAGCAAAGGTATCATTGTAATGTGCATGATCATTTCATCCCTTACTAGTATGCGATTAGTGCATATAATAAATGCTTACTAGAATCATGCATAACAAATGAAATGTTTAAATTCATAGCCTACCACTATTGCTTGAATTGTTTAAATGATCTAGTGGTATGAGTATGAATTTGTTCATGAGCTAGTGAACCCAAGTACTTGATCTAGTTTGGATTACTAACAAGTGACAAGTACAACATTGGCAAGATAACCCTTAGCATAAGGTGTGAAGAAGCTTGTCATTGGATCAAACCGGACTTGGAATCTTAGGCAAATCAACATAGTTCAAGTCATACAAGAAGCTCATGACAATGATAAGAGTACAAGCATAAGACAACAATGAAAATGGATATCTAGTTTGTTTCAAGTAGTATCTAGATTCAAATTGATCTTCCAAGTGGTATTCACAAGTGGTGTCTAGATAATAATCTACAAGTGATATCTTACAAGTGGTACTCATGAAGATAGCAAATGTTCAAGAAGTGAATATTATTACCAAATCCTTCAAAGTGAATCCATACTAGAAAATTCTTTCAAATGGTATCACATTCCTACTCATGGTATCTTCACGTGGTATCATTCATGCAAGACGATAGTTTCACAAGTGATCCTCAACTTTAAGTGATCAAATCAAGAAATGCTACCCTCATTTTTAAGTGGTATCTCAAGTGAATGACACATGCTATGACATAGGGGGAGGAGCCCCACCAATTGGTATCCAGGTCAAAGATCCTATGTGGAATCTCAAGAGCAACCATAAAGTTTGTCATTCCAACATATGTGGTAATGTCCATAAAAAATGCAATATTCAAGTCTCAACCATCTACCCCAATGCAAGCCTTTGTATCAATTGAGAAGAACACCTTTTATGGAAATTGATGACAAAGGGGGAGAGATTGGACAAAGATATGAAAGCTTTTTGAGCTTTGGGGAGAGATTGAAAAATTGGACATGGACATGGACAAAGAGGGAGCAATATTGAAGAATGTAAGGGGATCAAACATTCTTGGACAAAGAAAGCACACAAGTAGGGGGGAGCAAGCTCATGAACTTTGATTGATTACATTTGATATGTGCATAATTCATGTGCTTGCTTGCATTGCATAAGTTCTTAAATTCAATATGCATGCTTGTGTGGTGTATGCTAGTTATAGAACTTGAATGATGATTTGATAACTAGCATGCATAGGATATTATCTAGACTTATGATTATCATGCAAAAACTAGAACCATGCTTATAATGTTGATCTCACGGGGTTTCTAGTGTTTTTGATGTCTAGCTACTCATGATGCTAAGGATGGTGGCAAACTTGTGATTTTCAAATGGTATCAAGCTACTAATTGGTATCAAGCTACAAAGGTTTATTCTATACACCTTAGCATCACTTAGTAGTGCTAACCCTCCCACAAATTTCATATTCATGCATATGTGTGAGCTTGAAACCAAACCATTTGAGCACATATGTAGGGGGAGCTATCACTACCAAGTCGGATTTTATGGTGCTTATCCAAATCCTAACATAGAGCTTAAATGTTGGATAAGTGGCATAAAGTCCAAAAGAACTTAATTTCTATATCTTTATAGAGTTTTCATCAATTACCAAAAAGGAGGAGATTGAAAGGTCCTTGTTTGGTTTTGGTAATTGAGTGACAACTTAGGTGGACTAATATGTGGTTATGTGAGATACACAGGAGATTAGTCCACATGTGATGGTGTCATGAAGGAGCTCATTGCATATGAGACATGACATGGAGTCATGTGGCCAAGGTGGCGAAGATCAAGATGAGGCTTGGCTTGATGGACCGGTTGCTAGGGTGAAGGGCAAGTTGTGTGATGGCTTGGCACCGAAGGACCGAGGCAACAGTGAAGAGCAAGTGAGGTCAAGATCGATGAACCAATACGGTCACGTGATGATATGAAGTGGATCATATCATTTGTGATATGGTTGGTGCTTGTGTTGCATCAACGTCGGAGGAGATGGAGTGGAATGCGCAAGGCAAAGGTATAACCTAGGGCATTTCCATTTCACCGGTCATAGGTGTGTAGAGAAGTTGATGACCGGGTTTAGGATAGATGGCCGTACTATCAAGAGGGGCAAACTTGTTTGCATATCGGTCATCTAGTGCCACTCGTGTGATCTAACTATGCATCGTTGCTAGGATCGAGTGGCGTGGCAAGTTGAGTGGTTAACTCCTTTGGTAAAATGATTATGAAAATGCTAACACACGTGCACAAGGTGGTGTTCACTTATTGGTGTTGGCACATTTACGAAGGCGTTGAAGTTTGAGCGGTAGAGAGGGTTTGGGTGTTTTCGGGGAGTTGAAATGCCTATTTTCCACTACGCCGGAAGTCAGAAAAGAAACGGAGGCGAACGGAGGTCACAGAGGTGACCAGACGCTGAACCGGACGCGGTCCTTGCATGACCGGACGCGTCCGGTCAGTGTTCAGTGTCTGCGTGTTTTTCAGTTGGATGATCGGACGCGAGGCACGTCCGGTCACTGATGATCGGACGCGTCCGGTCGTTCAGGGAGCTTACTGGACTCTAACTGGACGCTGGCACTGTCGCGTCCGGTCATGTTTCTTCAGCGTGTCCGGTCGTTGTTTCGTTGAGCGCTGCTCAGGCGACCAGCGCGTCCGGTCATTCTCGGGACCAGCGCGTCCGATCATTTCCAGCGCGTCCGGTCTGCGCGATGAGCGCGTCCGGTCGTTGCTTCGCAGTTAACCGTTGTGCGACCGGCGCGTCCGGTCAGTTGGACCAGCGCGTCCGGTCAGTACTTCGTGACTTAGTCGTTATGCGACCAGCGCGTTCGGTCAGTTTGAACGGCGCGTCCGGTCGTTTGACGGGCGCGTCCGGTCGTTGCCAGGGGCGCGTCCGGTCATTTGGTTTGACCGTTGGCGCAGTGACCGTTGGAGAATCGGACGCGGCTGAGCGCGTCCGGTCAGTTACGACCGGCGCGTCCGGTCGTCCTGAAATCTGCCCAGTGAAGGGGTAACGGCTCTATTTGATCGTGGGGTTATAAATAGATACCTTGGCCAGCCGTGGCTGGTAGCTGAGCACACTATAGTCTTTATGACTTGTGTGTTAGTGCTTAGGAGCCCTCTAACTCACTCATGCTTGATAGTGTTCATCGGATCGAGTGAGAGAGCGATTCTAGTGCATTGCTTTGAGAGATTGCATCGTGTGGCACTAGGTGATCGTGTTGCAAGCCGGTGGTGCTTGTTACTCTTGGAGGTTGCCACCTCCTAGACTGCTTGGTGGCTTGTGGCTCCGTCGAAGCTCGCAAGAAGATTATGCGAGGCTCCGGAGAAGCATTGTGAGGGGGATTGTGCTCACCCCGCGGGGATCGCGAAGAGCAACTCTAGTTGAGCGTGTCATTGAGCTATCACACTTTATGGTGGGTTCTTGCGATGCCTTTTGAGAGGCTCTGTAACACCTCAGGTGTTTAGCTCCTTAATTACATTGCATTTGCATAAGCATAAGCAAGCATCATCCATTTCATGCATAAGCTTTTAATATGTGAAACATGCTTTGGAAACATTGCCACATATGTTTATATTTCATGTGAAGTAAGCAGTGAGTAGTGTGCAACACACAAGTACCTTATGTGCAATTTCCTTTGTGAGACATGTCAACCACTTTAGTGTAACATAATTAGCAAGTGTTATGCAACACACTCTTGCAACATGTGCAACATGAGCTTGCAACATTTGGGAGAAAGTATTGAATTACTTGTTCCAAAGTATGTGATACTAAGAATTTTGTGCAACCAATGTGTAGAGTGGCTAATTAGGTCTTATAACACCTTAATTACATTTAGGTTAAGTAGTGGAGCAATGTTCATGTTGACCAAAATTACCAAATTGCCCTTCCAAATGTTGTTGACTAAGTTGGACCCCTAGAGTGATCTGGTTTGACCAATTAAAAAGTCCAGCTTAGAAATCTTGCATGGAGGAGCACCCTTAAGCAAAGTTGTAGAGAATTTCATAAGGAACAAAAGTTCTAATATGTCCATCTCATGAAAATGATCAGAACATGCTCAAAAATGGCCCACAAGTCAGTATTAGAGGCTGTTTTGGGACTTAGCAATTTTGGCTAAGTGTGAAGCTGAAAACCGTTTCACTGTACCTCACTTTGGCAACTTGTAACTCACAAACTAGGCCGAACCAGTCCTTGAGCCAATTGACAAAGTTGTTGTCCACCCATAGCTCTACAACATTGTCAATATCACCATCACCTAGTTCTAAATGGTTTAGGAGTTGTGGTGTCTTGAAAATAGGGTTTCAATCGGTTTCACTGACTGAAAATACGTTTCAGTTTCCAAGTACACCACTTTGGAGTGTTGTAGTTTCAAATCCAAACCGAATCTTTTCTTGAGCAAATTAGCAAAGTTGTAGCCCTCACGAAGCCCTACAATTTTGATGTTATCACCTTCTCCTAACTCGAACCGGTTTGGGAGATAATCATCGTTTAACTTTCGCTGTCAGTTGGCTCGATGGATACTGAAACGAAAAGTTTAGACGCTACAGTGCTCGGGCGATTCAGAACTCGGTGGCCACGTGTACGCCACGCGTCGACGGCTGGCTGACCGCGCTGGCCATGCACCGTGCACATTTTGGCGTCGCAGCCACGTCTTGAAGCCACCCCGCGCCTACCGACACCCTCACCCGCTCTAGTTCGCCTTTCTTCTCCTCCACCGCGCACTGCGCCAAGCAAGCAGCCGCTCCGCCATTGCCGCCGTGAGCTTCGGCAAGCTCACCGTCGCACCCTGTCCTCCAAATCCCGTCCACCGCTCTACCTGAATCCCCTCTACCTCCTCCACCCGTGGCTTGACCGGATTGTGTCGAGGTGAGGGCAAATTTTGGTTTCCGCCACCGTGAGTCCTCGTCGGCACACTGTCCGCGCGGCGGCTCACCGTGGTCAGATCCCTACGATCACCATCCAGTCTCCCCGCTAAGTGTTCTGGGTTCCGGGGTGGGTAGAGCAGCCTAGGTGATGACGCTACCAGATGGGATGGCCGGTACACGTCGGAACACCGTCGTGCGCTGCCGCGCCATGGCCGCCGGTGCGGTGCTCACGCGGCCAGCGGCACTCACTCCACCTCTGTCCTCTTCCTTGGCATGGAGAGGTCCGCCATGTCCTCAGGAAGCCGTAGTATACCTCACTTAGGTCCCTGGTCCCCGGAGCTCACCGGACCGCCGCCGGGTGCCGTCTCCGAGCCGCGGCTGCCATGGCCGTCGTAGCTAGGGTAGGATAGGGTCAGCAAAGCTAGGTTTGGTCGATGCGGAAAGTCACGGGGAAACCATCGGTGATCTTCCCGTCACCGGAGATGCCGTCGTCGGCGAGCTAGAGCTCGCCGGAGTCGCGACCGTCTCCTCCCCTCCGCTCTTCTCTCTATGACCTGCGGGCCCGCGCTGTCAGCCCCCGCGCGCGCGGGCGGGATGGCCGAGCAGGCCGCGCGTGAGAGCGGGCCGCGCGCGCGAGTTTTGGGCCGCGTCGGTTCCCAGGCCGGCCCAGTAGCGAATAGGAATTATGTCATTTTATTTATTCTATCACAGTTTTGGTTAAGTTTTGGAAATTATAGATCTAGCGTTTTACTTGCCCAAAAATTATGAGATAAATTTTGTTAGGATCTACATGATGTGTAGTATTTTAGAAAAATATGAATTGGTTATGTGATGTTTGGTTTCCGGGATATTTAAATAGGTCTTTGAAATGTGTTTTAAATCACATGCAAAGTTGTTTAAATCATATCTTTAGTTTCCGTGTTCCAAAAATTATAAAATTTGGTGGGTAGACTAATTTATACTTGCTCTAGCTCTGGTAAAAATTTGGGCAGTAGTTCTTAAGTACTTTTCAAGTTATAATGCTATCTTGTTATTTTAAGAAATACTTAAATGAATTTTTGTAATTTTTCTACACGTGAAATGTTCATATAACTTTTTGGAGAATGTCTTGGTACCCTAGAGTCTCCAAGAAAATTAGGAAATCTGTTGTTTGACACTTTTTACTATGCCTTGTTATTTATACAATAATCAGCCTTTTTGGCTTGGGAATTTTGTGTAGGAAGTTCCTGTGAATAGATTTAGTTCAAATTTTTATAGTAGCCTCTTTTTGGGTCAGAGAGTCTCCTGTACTTTTTGTAGAATTTTAGGAGCAGTTTACATATATGTTTGAAATTTCACTTAATTACTTAAGTAAATTAAGAAATGAATTTAAATAAATATTCTAGGTGGGCACACCTTACTTTCTAGTGTTTTTCTGACCTTGGTGAACTTGTAGTAGTATTAGTTTGGTCTTAGAGAATGTTTGCCACATCAATAAATATTTAACCTTTACAATTCTAGGTTTTCTGGACAGCTGGTAATATCTTTGGGTTTGACCCTTAATAAAAGTGTTTGCTGGAAAACTTGTAAATACCAAAGTTGGAGTAAACTTGATAAATTAGCTTGTGTCAAAATTTGGAAGCATTTGGCTTAGTAGTTTAGGAGTTATTGCTGTTTTAAGTGACAGTCCAGAATTGAGTGCTCTCCGTTTGGAGAGGACAGATTCTGGAACTTTAGAATTTCGACTAGGTGAACTTTAGAATTAAGTGTTGAGGTCTGAAAATATTTTGTAGTGCATTTCTTAAGCTTTCCAGATTGTCTTAGACCATAACTTTTGGAGTTAGGAATCTTCAGTTATGTTAGAATCTTTGAGCTGCTGTCCAGAATGTCTTACTGTGGTAACCTAAGTAATATTACTCTTGTATTTTTAGGTGCTAGGGCCTTAACCGAAGAAGAACATCTATATCTTAGGTTGGGTAGATTAGGTAAGTACTTCTCCACCGGAGAAGAGATTTGCACTTACTGATAAAATAACTTGATTAGATTATTGTTTTTATTTTTTTGAAATGCATTTCATTCCGAGCATGTTGCACCTTTATGCATCCATGATATTTATTGTGCATTCATGCAATAGGTGTTCCGGAGGGGATAACACTCCTCGAGTTCGAGCCAGTGATTCCGGAGGAAGTCCAGGACCTGCCGGAGCAGCCAGAGGAACCAACCGGCGACGAAGCTCCTGTCGAAGATCTACCTGAGTGTCCTGATCACCGGCCTTCGACCTTTCTGAAAGGCAAGCCCCGGTGCATGCTGAACCTACTGATTTATAAATTAATCTTGAGTACTTTTAATTGTTTACTGCATTAAGTTGTAGGAGTTATATGAAAACACTTGTTGCATTATACCTGTCCTTGTCCAGATATCGTACTTAATCCTATATTAGGTTTAGGCACGTGTCAATGCTTAGCCCTGCTTAGTACGGTAGAAGTTGAGTGATTTCCGGTCATCCGCGAGATGTAGGAAGGAGTCACGAGTGGCTTTATGGCTATCGTGGATGGAACCATGCTTAAAAATGAAATTGAGATCAGGCGGGAGTTCGATAGTACAGCCGCAAGACACTTCACGTCTTGGGTGTGGAGCTATGCCCGTCTGAGTCGTTTAAGGACCGATTTGCTGTACGTCCTTGAGTCATGTTGAACGCAGTCTAACACTTAGTTGGCCGGATAAGTCGTTCCGACCGCGAAGCCGAGTAATGTGGTTCAGGCCGGGAATCGAATGGTAGGTTGCTTCTTAGAGGAGAGAAAGGATGTGATTGGGGACATTGGCGTGAGACCAAGGGGGGGTTAGAGTCCCTATCACCTGGCAGAGTGTCACCCTTAGGGTCGTGACATTATTCGGACCCGCGATTCCTGAATCATATGAAACAGTGGCCTATGCGACCTTGGCAGGGGTCTACACGGTGAGTGTTAGAAATACCCCTCCAGCTGGATAGGAATTCGATTCAAATCGCCGTCGCTCCCGGTTAGTGAGCACTTGACTTGAGCAGCGGCAACGTAGATCTCATTAAATGAACCGGTGGTTAAGGGAATGATACCATGTTGCCACAATTCATACCTGCTCTGGATATAATGATGATAATTGTTTGATTATAATCAAGTTCATGTTTAGTACAGGTGCTAAGATAGATGACAGGTAAATGCTAAAAATAACTGCTAGTACTGGTTATAAGAGTCTCAATTACTTATGCCTTTATGCAAAAATGTGATGTCAGCTAGCCTCTTGTGTAAGCCTTGCATAATCCTTGGTGTCATCTTATTTCTGGTTTTTATCGGGTAAGTCTAGCTGAGTACATTCCAGTACTCAGGGTTTATTCCCTCCTGTTGCAGATGATATGCTCTATCAAGGCTTTTGCAAAAATTGTCTCCACCCTGCGGGTGACGAAGACTAGATCACTTGGGCGTGATCATCTTTTATGTACTTTCCTGATGCTTTTGTGGGATGTTTATCAACAAGACTGGCAGTAGTTAAACAACTGGTGTGTGTTTGCTTCCGCTACTTTTATAAATTTGGTTTGTAATAATTGCGACTCCGTGTGTGTAAACTTATTTCAGAACTACTTGTGAAATGTAACGTATGATGTTGTATGTTGAATGATGCGATCCTGGTTGTAAGCAAGTTGGTTTGAAATCCTTCGTGGTTTCGATTGACTACCGGGATTATATGGGCTCAAGTTCGAAAATTTGAGCACTTCGGTGCTTGTTTTTGCACTTGTGCTCTTATAATTTGGTCGGTTCTGTTACAGCTGGTACCGGAGCATAATTCAACATTAAACACATCGTATGAGTATTTAAAAACAAAAGTATTTGATTATGAAAAAGGGTTAAAACACTAAAAATTATTTTTAGGTATGCCAGTGATCACATCCCTTAGCCCAAATAAGGACTCTTAGGTGGCTTATTATAAAGACTAACTTGGGGGCCTTGTTTATTTTTGTTTCGTCGTCCATACGGCGTGATATTGTATGGATGCCATCCACTTGGGTGGTAATGTATGGATCAATTGCCTCGACGCTCTGGTAAGTGTGAGTTGGGAGGGCATGATTGCCCAACCGGCGATCTAGGGGAGAGTAGTTTTGGTGACTTGCATACTTACATGTTTAAACCATGTAATTACGTAAGCACTTAATTGTGGGAACCTTTATATCGGGTAGCTTTGATACTGAAGTATATACATCAGGGGATGTGTATACGGAAAGTATTTAAATTACTGCTTTCTTATGTGCATATATTGGGAAACTGTTGGGCTGAAATGAGATTTTCTGCAGGTACACTAACAGCGTAACGAGTAGACCGATAGTTTCGCTTATATGAGAGAACGTATGTATACCACCGCCTAGCATTAGAACTTTAGGTTTCTACTAAGGTGAGAGGGCGTACGGAACGTGCATGCATCATGTTTAATTATATCATACATATCATTTACTCCCTCCTTAAAAATTTTAGTACTCCCAACTAAATTAAATTTTGTATCCCCTAAATGATCCTCACTTTAAGTCGCATCTGGTTGCTACAGATGGCACGTACCAAGAGGACCGCTCGCAAGTCCACTAGAGGTAGGGCACCTCGTCACCAGCTCGCTCCACGTGAGCCCCACCCCGAGCCCACTGAGGTGGAAAGGCTGAGGGTAGAGTTGGCTGAAGTGACTGCTGCCAGGAATGCAGCGCGTCAGCAACTGGAGCAAGTGATTCGTGATCGTGACCAGGAAACCCTTGCAGTCTAGAGATTGACAGTAGCAAACCGCAACTGTCAACGCATGTTGGTCCGTATCATGAACCAGAGGGATGAAGCCTGGTACGAGGAGAACGTTCTAAGAGCTCGTCAGTTTGAGCTCGAGCAACAGTTGGAGAATGCGGAAGAATACAATGACAATCTTCATGAAGAAGTGCACCGCCTGAACAACGAGCTTAATCCCCTACTGCCTCGAAACAACAACGTCGATGAGGACATGGGTTCAGGAATCTTCATAGCTGAAGATGATGATGAAGTGGGGGTCAATGGGCCCCAAGATGCCGCACTAGAAGAAGCGCCAGAAGAAGAACTAGAAGAAGAAGAAGATGAGGAGGAGTTAGAGCCTGTTAGTGATGAGGACGGCGGGGAGATCCTTGACACCGACTCTGAGGACGATGCTTAGAGTAGTTATCACGTAGCTATGATGTTAGGGTTGTCTTTTGTGCCCTCCCTGTGTTGGAGTGAGGCTTTGTAATAACTTGACTTTTGGGATGTAAGGTCAAACCCTATGTTTCCTGGATGTTTAGTTGGAACCTGTTAATTTCGATCGTAATTGGATGTCTTGTTGTGTGGCGTTTGATGATGGTGTCATGATTAGCACCCTTCGGTGCCGCGACAAAACCGAGAGCCTCCTATGGCGCACGACATAAGGCTGTGCTGCTTGGCACGCGCTGGTATCGAGGTGGCTAGTCATGATCCACCATGGAACTCTACCGTTGAGAAGTCTCTTTGTGGTCAGTTTGAAGTAGCCTTTCTCAGTCAACTAAAAACTTTGAAATCGAATCCAAGTACCGAGCGAAAGATCAAAAAAAATCACGTAGATTTTAACATAAACGGTTCAGTAACTGCTGTGCTCCTTGTGAGTGAGCCTTTATCAAAGTACATCTTGTTGGATTCTCTCGCATGATTGCGCCAATTGATCCGTTTGAATGGATTGTGCGGTTGTGATGAATTATTGTGCCATGATTATTTTGAGAAGTCTATTTCATGAAGTCAGTTTGACATATTTACAATAATTCATCTACAAACTTCCCACATCATCAGTGCTCATTGGCTATGCATTTTGCAGATGTCGTACAATCTCCGTCGGGGTCGTGGCAATGAGGATGAGGAACAGCCACCCCCTTCGCCACCACCTACCCCGGCTGAGTTAATGCAGACCGTGGTCGAAGGGCAGCGCATGCTGGCAGATGCTATGCGCCAGCTTGCCAACCGGGAGGCTCGTCATGGCCGCCAGGGCCCAGAACCAAATCAGTATAGTGATTTCAAGGACTTTCTTTATACTAAGCCCCCGCTCTTTAAGGAGGCGGAGGAACCACTGCAAGCTGATGAGTGGTTGAATACTATTGAACAAAAGTTTCGTTTGCTTCGCTTGACCGATGAGCTGAAAACTGAATATGCTTCTCACCAACTACATGGTCCAGCGGGTATTTGGTGGAGCCACTTTCGTTCCACACTGCCTGCAAATGTTCCTATTGCTTGGGACCAGTTCAAGGCCGCATTCCGTGGGAACTATATTCCTCCAGGTCTTATAGCTATCAAGCACATAGAATTTATGAGGCTGTCGCAGGGCAATAAAAGCTTGACTGAATATCTGCAATCCTTCAACAACCTGGCAAGGTATGCCACAGAGTTTGTGGATATCGATGCCAAGAAAATTGCTAGCTTTAAAAGGGGCCTAGGTCCAAAGCTGATGAAGACTATGGGCACTAGCAAGTGCACTGCTTTCAATGAATTTATCAGTGATGCTCTGACTCAAGAGAACAATAATTCTATCTATGCTGCTTCTAAGAGCCGCAAGAGGGCACTTGAGGCAGGTGCTTCACAGTCTCGAGCTCCAGCTGCCCCGAGGGCTCCTCCTCGCCCTCCTGCCACAAGTGCTAAGTTCCGTCCTCCGCAAAAGAAGGCGCCAGGGAAGACTGGGTTTCGCAAGGCATATACAGTGGCTCTGCCAAAGAGTAATTCGGGCCAAGGCGGCTCCAGTGTCCCTCCGAGCAACATGCCTTGCTGGAACTGCAACAAGCCAGGCCATTGGTCCAGAAACTGCCCTTACCCTAAGAAGAATGTCAACCAAGGTGGCCATCAAGGGCACACTCATTATAACAGTATTAAGGAAATCCCATCCGGTGAGGTTGTCACTGCTGGTAAGTTCCTAGTTGACCAACATCCAGCAGTGGTACTTTTTGATTCGGGTGCTTCGCATTCCTTTATCAGTCCTAAGTTTGCATCAGAGTTTGCACACAAATTGCATACTGTTGAAGGTGGGGGTTATTGTATTAGCGCAGCAAGTGGGAATATTTCCACAAATAAAGTAGTGGGGAATCTTGAGCTTGAGATAGAAGGGCGAAAGTACTCGCTTGCCTTAGTGGTTTTGCCGGGCTTAGGCATCGATGTTATTTTGGGCATGAATTGGATGAGTCAGAATGGGGTACTCATTGATACATCCACTCGGGTAGTTATGCTCAGAGACCCTACAGATCAAAAGGGTTTTCTGGTACAACTTCCCAGAAAAGTTGATTTATCTGGGAAAATTCATGCTGTGCAAGCAAAGGCATTGGCCGAAATTCCAGTAGTAAATGAGTTTCCGGACGTTTTTCCCGATGATTTGCCGGGGCTCCCTCCGGATCGGGATGTGGAATTTAAAATCGAGTTGTTGCCTGGCACGGCTCCCATCTCTAGGAGACCTTATAGGATGCCTCTGAATGAGTTAGCTGAACTTAAGGTGCAATTGAACGAACTATTGAAGAAGGGGTTGATTCGTCCTAGTTCGTCACCGTGGGGATGTCCTGCTATCTTTGTAAAGAAGAAGGATCAGTCATTGCGAATGTGCGTAGATTATAGACCTCTCAATGCAGTCACTGTCAAAAATAAGTACCCTCTACCACGTATCGACATCTTGTTCGATCAGTTGTCTAAAGCTAAAGTTTTCTCCAAGATCGATCTAAGATCTGGCTACCATCAAATTAAAATCCACCCGGAAGATGTTCCAAAGACAACCTTTTCTACCAGATACGGTCTTTATGAGTATCTTGTTATGTCTTTCGGCTTGACCAACGCCCCCGCACACTTCATGTACTTGATGAATTCGGTGTTTATGCCTGAATTGGACAAGTTTGTGGTGGTATTTATTGATGACATCCTGATATATTCTGTAAATGTGGAAGATCACGTTGAACATCTGCGTATAGTCCTCACAAGACTGTGTGAACATCAACTATATGCAAAGTTCAGTAAGTGCAAATTCTGGCTTCGAGAAGTACCTTTCCTTGGGCATGTGTTGTCCGATGGAGGAATTATGGTGGACCCCGCCAAGGTACAAGAAGTACTGAACTGGAAGGCTCCTATCTCGGTTCACGAGGTCTGGAGTTTTCTTGGTTTGGCTGGCTATTATCGTCGCTTCATCCCGGATTTCTCCAAAATAGCCAAGCCAATGACTCGGTTGCTACAAAAAGACACCAGGTTTGTCTGGACTCCTGAGTGTGATGCGGCTTTTCACCAACTGCGAACCCTCCTAACCTCAGCTCCGGTTTTGGCACAACCGGATATCGAGAAACCATTTGATGTTTATTGTGATGCCTTCGGCATAGGTTTGGGAGGTGTGTTGATGCAGGAAGGCCGGGTAATTGCATATACCTCTCGACAACTTCAGAAACATGAGGTGAATTATCCAACGCATGACTTAGAACTCGCCGCGGTTGTTCATGCTTTGAAAGCCTGGCGGCACTATCTGTTGGGCAATGTTTGCCATATCTACACAGACCACAAAAGCCTCAAATACATCTTCACCCAACCTGAGTTAAATATGCATCAAAGAAGATGGCTCGAGTTGATTAAGGATTATAACCTTCAAGTGCACTATCATCCTGGCAAGGCAAATGTGGTTGCGGATGCTTTAAGCCGTAAGTCTCATTGCCATTCCCTAGTTGAAGCTGATTTTCATCGATCTCGCCTTCTACATCCAGCAGTCTTGTACAACATCACTGTCAGTTGTACTCTCAAAAGCAGAATTATTGAGCTCCAAAAGACTGACACTGGTGTATTCCACATAAAACGCAAAATGAAAGAGCAAGAAACTACACAGTTCAGGGTAGATGAAGAGGGTGTACTATGGTTCAAGGATAGGTTAGTTGTGCCTAAGGACCGAGAGCTTAGAAATGATATTATGTCTGAAGCACACTCCTCTAAGTTGTCCATCCATCCTGGTAGCAATAAGATGTATTATGATTTGAAGCCATACTATTGGTGGACCAAGATGCGGAAAGAGATAGCTGCATATGTGGCTAGGTGTGACACCTGCTGTAGAGTTAAAGCTGTGCATATGAAAGCTGGGTTGCTTCAACCACTTTCTATTCTAGGTTGGAAATGGGAAGAGATAAGTATGGATTTTATTGTCGGACTTCCTCCTACTGTCAAAAATCATAACTCCATCTAGGTAATTGTGGATCGTTTGACCAAATCAGCTCACTTCATTCCAGTTAGAGTGGACTATCGTCCCACTGACTATGCTGAGTTGTACTTCAATCAGATAGTCTGGCTCCATGGGATACCTCGTACTATCATATATGACCGTGGTTCCCAGTTCACTGCTCGCTTTTGGGAGCACTTACATCACCTTCTGGGAACCAAGTTAGTGAGAAGCTCTGCTTATCACCCCCAGACGTCAGGTCAGACGGAACAAGTTAACCAAATCTTGGAAGATCTGTTACGGGCATGTGTAATATCGTCCAAGGGTTCTTGGGAAAAATGGTTACCTCTAGCTGAGTTTTCGTATAATAATAGTTACCAAGAGAGTATTAAGATGGCCCCATTCGAAGCTTTGTACGGTCGTAAATGTAGAACTCCCCTAAACTGGGTAGAAGCTGGTGAAAGAAGGTATTATGGTATTGATTTTGTTCAGGAAGCTGAGGAACAAGTCCGTACCATCCAAAAACATATGGCTGCAGCCCAAGCTAGACAGAAAAGTTATGCTGACCGTCGTAGAAAACCGCTCGAGTTTGAAGTTGGAGACTTCGTTTATCTGAAAGTTTCTCCAATGAAGAGTGTCCAACGTTTTTGTGTTAAGCGGAAACTTGCGCCAAGATACGTGGGTCCTTTCCAAATCATAGGCAAGAGCGGAGCTGTTGCGTATAAAATCCAGTTACCTCCAGAAATGAGTGCCATATTCAACATCTTCCATGTATCACAACTCAAAAAGTGTCTTCAAGTTCCTGAGGAAAGAGTCCCTTTAGGAGATATCAGGCTGGAATCCGATCTAACTTACGAAGAAAAGCCAGTCCGAGTGATCGATACTCAGGAACGAGTGACTAGAAGCAAAGTGGTTAAGTGGTATAAAGTAATGTGGAGTAATCAGGGTAGTGAAAGTGACGCTACATGGGAACGGGAAGACTATTTACGGGATGGTTATAAGGAATTCTATGAAAAATGGTACGCTTTCCAAATCTCGGGACAAGATTTTTATAAGGGGGAGGGCTGTAACACCTCAGGTGTTTAGCTCCTTAATTGCATTGCATTTGCATAAGCATAAGCAAGCATCATCCATTTCATGCATAAGCTTTTAATATGTGAAACATGCTTTGGAAACATTGCCACATATGTTTATATTTCATGTGAAGTAAGAAGTGAGTAGTGTGCAACACACAAGTACCTTATGTGCAATTTCCTTTGTGAGACATGTCAACCACTTTAGTGTAACATAATTAGCAAGTGTTATGCAACACACTCATGCAACATGTGCAACATGAGCTTGCAACATTTGGGAGAAAGTATTGAATTACTTGTTCCAAAGTATGTGATACTAGGAATTTTGTGCAACCAATGTGTAGAGTGGATAATTAGGTCTTATAACACCTTAATTACATTTAGGGTAAGTAGTGGAGCAATGTTCATGTTGACCAAAATTACCAAATTGCCCTTCCAAATGTTGTTGACTAAGTTGGACCCCTAGAGTGATCTGGTTTGACCAATTAAAAGGTCCAGCTTAGAAATCTTGCATGGAGGAGCACCCTTAAGCAAAGTTGTAGAGAATTTCATAAGGAACAAAAGTTCTAATATGGCCATCTCATGAAAATGATCAGAACATGCTCAAAAATGGCCCACAAGTCAGTATTAGAGGCTGTTTTGGGACTTAGCAATTTTGGCTAAGTGTGAAGCTGAAAACCGTTTCACTGTACCTCACTTTGGCAACTTGTAACTCACAAACTAGGCCGAACCAGTCCTTGAGCCAATTGACAAAGTTGTTGTCCACCCATAGCTCTACAACATTGTCAATATCACCATCACCTAGTTCTAAATGGTTTAGGAGTTGTGGTGTCTTGAAAATAGGGTTTCAGTCGGTTTCACTGACTGAAAATACGTTTCAGTTTCCAAGTACACCACTTTGGAGTGTTGTAGTTTCAAATCCAAACCGAATCTGTTCTTGAGCAAATTAGCAAAGTTGTAGCCCTCACGAAGCCCTACAATTTTGATGTTATCACCTTCTCCTAACTCGAACCGGTTTGGGAGATAATCATCGTTTAACTTTCGCTGTCAGTCAGCTCGAAGGATACTGAAACGAAAAGTTCAGACGCTACAGTGCTCGGGCGATTCAGAACTCGGTGGCCGCGTGTACGCCACGCGTCGACGGCCGGCTGACCGTGCTGGCCACGCGCCGTGCGCATTCTGGCGTCGCAGCCACGTCTTGAAGCCACCCCACGCCTGCCGACACCCTCACCCGCTCCAGTTTGCCTTTCTTCTCCTCCACCGCGTGCTGCGCCAAGCAAGCAGCCGCTCCGCCATTGCCACCGTGAGCTTCGGCAAGCTCACCGTCGCACCCCGTCCTCCAAATCCCGTCCACCGCTCCACCTGAATCCCCTCTACCTCCTTCACCCGTGGCTTGACCGGATTGTGTCGAGGTGAGGGCAAATTTCGGTTTCCGCCACCGTGAGTCCTCGCCGGCGCACTGTCCGCGCGGCGGCTCACCGTGGTCAGATCCCTACGGTCACCATCCAGTCTCCCCGCTAAGTGTTCTGGGTTCCGGGGTGGGTAGAGCAGCCTAGGTGATGACGCTACCGGATGGGATGGCCGGTACACGTCGGAACACCGTCGTGCGCTGCCACGCCATGGCCGCCGGTGCGGTGCTCACGCGGCCAGCGGCACTCACTCCACCTCTGTCCTCTTCCTTGGCATGGAGAGGTCCACCATGTCCTCAGGAAGCCGTAGTATACCTCACTTAGGTCCCTGGTCCCCGGAGCTCGCCGGACCGCCGCCGGGTGCCGTCTCTGAGCCGCGGCCGCCATGGCCGTCATAGCTAGGGTAGGATAGGGTCAGCAAAGCTAGGTTTGGTCGATGCGGAAAGTCACGGGGAAACCGTCGGTGATCTTCCCGTCACCGGAGACACCGTCGTCGGTGAGCTAGAGCTCGCCGGAGTCGCGGCCATCTCATCCCCTCCGCTCTTCTCTCTATGACCTGCGGGCCCGCGCTGTCAGCCCCCGCGCGCGCGGGCGGGATGGCCGAGCAGGCCGCGCACGAGAGCGGGCCGCGCGCGCGAGTTTTGGGCCGCGTCGGTTCCCAGGCCGGCCCAGTAGCGAATAGGAATTATGTCATTTTATTTATTCTGTCATAGTTTTGGTTAAGTTTTGGAAATTGTAGATCTAGGGTTTTACTTGCCCAAAAATTATGAGATAAATTTTGTTAGGATCTACATGATGTGTAGTATTTTAGAAAAATATGAATTGGTTATGTGATGTTTGGTTTCCGGGATATTTAAATAGGTCTTTGAAATGTGTTTTAAATCACATGCAAACTTGTTTAAATTATATCTCGAGTTTCTGTGTTCCAAAAATTATGAAATTTGGTGGGTAGACTAATTTGTACTTGCTCTAGCTCTGGTAAAAATTTGGGCAGTAGTGCTTAAGTACTTTTCAAGTTATAATGCTATCTTTTTATTTTAAGAAATACTTAAATGAATTTTTGTAATTTTTCTACATGTGCAATGTTCATATAACTTTTTGGAGAATGTCTTGGTACCCTAGAGTGTCCAAGAAAATTAGGAAATCTGTTGTTTGACTATGCCTTGTTATTTATACAAAAATCAGCCTTTTTGGCTTGGGAATTTTGTGTAGGAAGTTCCTGTGAATAGATTTAGTTACAATTTTTACAGTAGCCTCTTTTTGGGTCAGAGAGTCTCCTGTAATTGTTGTAGAATTTTAGGAGTAGTTTACATATATGTTTGAAATTCCACTTAATTACTTAAGTAAATTAAGAAATGAATTTAAATAAATATTCTAGGTGGGCACACCTTACTTTCTGGTGTTTTTGTGACCTTGGTGAACTTGTAGTAGTATCAGTTTAGTCTTAGAGAATGTTTGCCACATCAATAAATATTTAACCTTTACAATTCTAGGTTTTCTGGACAGCTGGTAGTATCTTTGGGTTTGACCCTTAATAAAAGTGTTTGCTGAAAAACTTGTAAATACCAAAGTTGGAGTAAACTTGATAAATTAGCTTGTGTCAAAATTTGGGAGCATTTGGCTTAGTAGTTTAGGAGTTATTGCTGTTTTAAGTGACAGTCCAGAATTGTCTGCTCTCCGTTTGGAGAGGACAGATTCTGGAACTTTGGAATTTCGACTAGGTAAACTTTAGAATTAAGTGTTGAGGTCTGAAAATATTTTGTAGTGCATTTCTTAAGCTTTCCAGATTGTCTTAGACCATAACTTTTGGAGTTAGGAATCTTTAGTTATGTTAGAATCTTTGAGCTGCTGTCCAGAATGTCTTACTGTGGTAACCTAAGTAATATTACTCTTGTATTGTTAGGTGCTAGGGCCTTAACCGAAGAAGAACATCTATATCTTAGGTTGGGTAGATTAGGTAAGTACTTCTCCACCGGAGAAGAGATTTGCACTTACTGATAAAATAACTTGATTAAATTATTGTTTTTATTTTTTTGAAATGCATTTCATTCTGAGCATGTTGCACCTTTATGCATCCATGATATTTATTGTGCATTCATGCAATAGGTGTTCCGGAGGGGATAACACTCCTCGAGTTTGAGCCAGTGATTCCAGAGGAAGTTCAGGACCTGCCGGAGCAGCCAGAGGAACCAACCGGCGACGAAGCTCCTGTCGAAGATCTACCTGAGTGTCCTGATCACCGGCCTTCGACCTTTCTGAAAGGCAAGCCCCGGTGCATGCTGAACCTACTGATTTATAAATTAATGTTGAGTACTTTTAATTGTTTACTGCATTAAGTTGTAGGAGTTATATGAAAACACTTGTTGCATTATACCTGTCCTTGTCCAGATATCGTACTTAATCCTATATTAGGTTTAGGCACGTGTCAATGCTTAGCCCTGCTTAGTACGGTAGAAGTCGGGTGATTTCCGGTCATCCGCGAGATGTAGGAAGGAGTCACGAGTGGCTTTATGGCTATCGTGGATGGAACCATGCTTAAAAATGAAATTGAGACCGGGCGGGAGTTCGATAGTACAGCCGCAAGACACTTCACGTCTTGGGTGTGGAGCTATGCCCGTCTAAGTCGTTTAAGGACCGATTCGCTGTACGTCCTTGAGTCATGTTGAACGCAGTCTAACACTTAGTTGGCTGGATAAGTCGTTCCGACCGCGAAGCCGAGTAATGTGGTTCAGGCCGGGAATCGAATGGTAGGTTGCTTCTTGGAGGAGAGAAAGGATGTGCTTGGGGACATTGGCGTGAGACCAAGGGGGGGTTAGAGTCCCTATCACCTGGCAGAGTGTCGCCCATGGGGTCACGACATTATTCGGACCCGCGATTCCTGAATCATATGAAACGGTGGCCTGTGCGACCCTGGCAGGGGTCTGCACGGTGAGTGTTAGAAATACCCCTCCAGCTGGATAGGAATTCGATTCGAATCGCCGTCGCTCCCGGTTAGTGAGCACTTAACTTGAGCAGCAGCAACGTAGATCTCATTAAATGAACCGGTGGTTAAGGGAATGATACCATGTTGCCACAATTCATACCTGCTCTGGATATAATGATGATAATTGTTTGATTATAATCAAGTGCATGTTTAGTACAGGTGCTAAGATAGATGACAGGTAAATGCTAAAAATAACTGCTAGTACAGGTTATAAAAGTCTCAATTACTTATGCCTTTATGCAAAAATATGATGTCAGCTAGCCTCTTGTGTAAGCCTTACATAATCCTTAGTGTCATCTTATTTCTGGTTTTTGTCGGGTAAGTCTAGCTGAGTACATTCCAGTACTCAGGGTTTATTCCCTCCTGTTGCAGATGATATGCTCTATCAAGGCTTCTGCAAAAATTGTCTCCACCCTGCGGGTGATGAAGACTAGATCACTTGGGCGTGATCATCTTTTATGTACTTTCCTGATGCTTTTGTGGGATGTTGATCAACAATACTGGCAGTAGTTAAACAACTGGTGTGTGTTTGCTTCCGCTACTTTTATAAACTTGGTTTGTAATAATTGCGACTCCGTGTGTGTAAACTTATTTCAGAACTACTTGTGAAATGTAACGTATGATGTTGTATGTTGAATGATGCGATCCTGGTTGTAAGCAAGTTGGTTTGAAATCCTTCGTGGTTTCGATTGACTACCGGGATTATATGGGCTCAAGTTCGAAAATTTGAGCACTTCGGTGCTTGTTTTTGCACTTGTGCTCTTATAATTTGGTCGGTTCTGTTACAGGCTCGGTGTGTGACCGATTAGCCGCCGAACCACAAAGTGTTGGTCGACACAACGGGGACGTAGCTTGGTGGCAACCAAGTGAACCTCGGGAGAAAATCATCGTGTCAACATTGTTTACTCTTCTCAGAGGTTTGCTTTCGTGCAACACAAGCTTGTATTTACTTTCATATATACTTGTGCTTGTGTAGTTGCTCTCGTAACTAGTTTGCTTGGGTAGCTTGCTAGTTATCTTCTTGCTTGTGTAGCTAGAAGTATCCTCTTTGCGTGGCTGATTCAGTTTGTGTAACCTTATTAGTCACATTGCTTAGTTTGTGTAGCTAAGTGTTTTGCGCTCTTTAATTTGGCATTAGTTGCCTTGTTATTGAGCATTGCTAGTGAGCTTAGGAGCTTTGTACTTTTGCTTCACTAGTTGTGTAGAAGCTCCCTCTTGCTTGTAAAGTACTAGTGCATAGGTTTGTGTGACCTTGCTCTAAAATTAAATAGGAGAGCTCTTGCTAAGGAAAGCACCTTAGTTGCTTAATTAGGATCTTTGTGAGGTGCTTGTGAACTTAGTTAGAGGGGTGAAGTCTTGGCTAGACCGATAAGTTTAATTCCGCATTTGTTTTGGTTAGCCAACATGCTTAAGTTTTAGAAAGGACTATTCACCCCCCCTCTAGTCCGTCATCTCGACCCTACAGAGGTACAAATGGATGAATTTGTCCATGAATACTTCTCTGTTGATAGGTACAGAAAGGCATATGCAAGTAAATTTAATCCAATGACATCCAAAGATCAATGGTCCCGTGTTGACTTAGGATACAAAATCAGAAAACCCAAATTGAGAAGGAAACCTGGGAGGCCAAGAAAATCTAGGATCAAGGCATTTGATGAAGTTGGCACTAGCAAGAAAAAGAAAGATGTGCTCGGAATGCAATGAACTAGGCCATACAGCCAAGACTTGCCAAGGTGGTCCTACGGCTAGTCAAAAGAGGAGGCAGTCAATGCCACAAGATGGTTCAGGACAAGGAAGCAATGACCCAACGTTAGTAATACATGCATTGCAGCTCAATTTCATTTATTTAGCCCAATTATTCATATTTACTTGTACTGACAATTCTTTGAACAACCATTTAGTGTAAGTACAAGTGCTAGTGCAAGTGGTACTACAACTGGAAGGGGAAGGGGAAGGGGAAGAGGAAGAGGAAGGGAAAGAGAAAGGGGCTCAGCAGAGGACAACAATGAGACAATGTATGTGATTCATGGCTGTTGTTCGTTACTATTTTTCTAGCAAATTTCAGCGTTGCCACCTATATTAACTTGCTTTTACTCTATTCTTTGTTAAGTGCAAGTGGTAGAGGAAGGAGAAGGGGCTCAGCAGAGGACAACAATGAGACAATGTATGTGATTCATGACTGCTGTTCGTTACTATTTTTCTAGCAAATTTCAGCGTTGCCACCTATATTAACTTGCTTTTTCTCTATTCTTGTTAAATGCAAGTGGTACAGGAAGGGGAAAGGGAAGGGGACGGGGAAGGGGAAGGGGAAGAGGGTTAGGAGAGGCTAACAATGAGACCAAGTAAGATATACGACCTTTGCTTCTGTTTACTACATATTTTAGTAACTTTACTAACATAATTAAATTCTTTTTTCATACAAAGTGCAAGTGCTTCAGGAAGGGAAACAAGAAGAAGTGGAACAGGAGCAACTTCTGAAAGGCTTGCTACTTTGTTGGGTTTCAATTTTTGATATGTAGCTCACTGCTAGTTGCCTAGAAACTCACTACTACTTCCTACTTTTGTTTCGCATGTCATTTGGTGTTTGACAAGTTATTTGAACCTCTATATTGGTGTTTGATATATTCCCCTATTATTTAGACCTCTATGTTGACATCTAATATGGTACTGTGATGGCATGTTATATGGATTTGGTTGGTTGCATTAATGCAATATGTGTAAAATTAATTTGTTGTGTAATATTAAATTCTGTTTATATGGATTTTCAACAGAAATGTTGTCGAATTTTTCTAAAATATCTATATGCAAAATGTCAACTAACTGATCTAAAACAGGGGTAAAAACACAAATATCATAATAAAATAGGGGTAAAAACGCATGGACAAAGTTGTCATTTTGTCCCAAAGTTAACACCGTTAAAGGGGATTAACAGAATAGGGGTAGACTCTCCCTTCGTTTTGAAAAACCAAGGGTAAAATCACAAAGTTAAAAAAACGAGGGTAAAATCACCGTTTCGCTTAAAACTAAGGGTAGAAACGCCAAAATCCCTATATATAAACAGTGATTCCATACAATGCTTGAGGCCCTCAGAACACTGGAATTCTTTCCGTGTTGAGAGAGGTCTGTTTGGTTTGCAGAACGGATGGATGTGGAATGATCCGATCCAACGTCCGAACCTAGCGTTGGCATTTGGTTTACGTCGCACGTTCAACCGGTCCGTAATCCATCAGTTCTTTACGGTGCCAATCGCAGGTAAGTTAATGGAACCAACTGATTCTCTAAAAAATCGTCAGATGACTTGGTGTGGAATGGACCCATGCCGCATGGGTCGGACAGTCGAACCAAACACGCCATAACAAGAGGCCTTCGTTTCACTATGCGTTGATGAAACACTAATCTATACTATAATGCACCAATCAAAACTATACTAGGTCCACTCAAGATTGTGTCCCCCACTGAGAGAGTCCAACCATCATGCACCCAAAAAAATACACCTAGAGAATCGTCTTGGTCAGGCTTCAACCCAATCCGGCGGCTGATAATCGTCTTGGTCAGGCTTCAACCCAATCCGGCGGCTGTGGTTGTGTGTATCAACCCCAAGGCTTCAACGTAGGCTTTAACGCTCCTCCCCCGCACCCACCCCGGCACGGCGCGATGCTCGGACGGCCAGGGTTCGATTCCCATCCCTGTATCCTATTTTCTTGATTTCTTCTCTTCCTCCCCAAAAAAAGGAAACGTCAGGCTGCCACCGTCGATGCCGTCGGCTCCACCTTGCGCGTGGCCTACTTCCTCGACGTGGGCTGCTGCGTCCGCCCGCCGCCGTGGCTCCTTTCTGAGGACAAGCACGCCGTGGAGCCCGCACCGCCACTGCTGGCCACGAGCGTCGCAGCCGACGCAGGGACACGGACACAACGCCGAGGCCATCGTGATCTCCGGCGGCAGCGAGACGAGGATGACACCCGCGCCGCCGCGCTCGCCTTGAACATGTGAAACCCTAGGTTTTGGGGCACGCATGGTTTGTGGAAGTCGGAGGGATATTTTTTGCTGTGATGGCGGCGGCGGCGACGATCTGCATGGATGACGAGGCGTCCTGCGCCGCCGCGGAATGCACGAGGATCGAGAAGTTGGATCCCGCTGCCTAGGGATGACAGCCTTGGCGGCGGGCCTCCGCTCCTCCATCTCCTGCCGGGGCTAGAGATGTGCCTGCGGTCCCGTGCGCTTACCCTCCTCGCTGTACATCTCTACCCTGACTCCACGCCGCCGGACTCAACTCCTATTGGCTTCTCTGCCCCCAAATTCACAAACTTTTGCTTCTTTTGCAGGGCAGATGGGATGGCTTGTTGTCGGCGTGAGCCTCCGAACCTTGTGACCTGTGGGCAAAGTGCTTTCGAAGAGGGGAATGCAGGTGAGGCATTGATGAATGATGATGCTGCTGAAGTGGTTTTCAGTTTGGTGCTCTCTAGACCATTTTGGTTTAACTTAGCTGATTTGGTTCTTGCCACTTGCCGGGCAGCGAGGGATAAGGTTGTGCCGATTCCTGGTGAACTTGCTCGGTCATTGCAAGGATGCCAATGGCAAGGCCCTAGACCTAGAGCTCATTTAAAAGAACTTTGCCAATGAGTCTGCAGTTTTCTTTTGAAGAGGAGAGTGATGATGTGGTGTGCGAAATTAGCGAAAGCGTGGTGCGAGATGAGGTCATGTGGAGAAGGCTGCAATTGAATTGCTTGCTGCCAGGTGAGAACTGACAAATGATGGTATTTTCCTCAAACTTTGTTGGTAGCAACTGTACTTAACATTTTTGTTCTTTCACTCTGCATACATACCCATTTGTTGGTCCTTCTACACCTGATTATTTATACATGAATGTTGTCCTTAAAATTATTTCCAATTCAGTACTTTGCTGCCATGATGTTCGGCCTTTTATACATACACTACGCTGTACCAGTTTATTCCATCATCATGTTGGATTCTTCAAGAAGATCTTCTAGGTGGTATATGTACCAAATAAAGTTTTAGTATTTCACAGATGCAGGAAGTACTAGATTCTTTTGCAGCACAAATCACTTGCCTAAATTATTGACAACACTTCCAGGATGTCGCTTTTTCTTTTGCTGAAGGAATGAAGGGAATTGGAGAAGAATCCCATGGCAAGCAAGGGGTTCCCTCTCCATAGTCCACAAACTGAAGCTCATTGATGATTTATTATGATTATGATGCCGAATTTGTCATGTGAGTATGCTATTACATCTTTGTTGACATTCAAATGACAAAAATTTTGCCTACCTACTGATTGCTATTTTGTGGGAGCAGACAGAATATCCAATGCTTCCGTTGCCCTGTCAGAACATGATGTAGCTTATTTACTTTTCTCATGGGGTGCAGGTCATGCAACTTGATGTAGGTTGACAACGTATTTTCATACCATTCTTCTGTGTGTTCACTGACTCTTACAGCAGAACACTAGCGATTTATTTTTGTTACCCTATGCATGCACAGGCAAGACAAGAAACCAGCACGGGTACGCACAGGGCATGGGATTATTGGTGATTGAGTTGAAGATGGATTTCTTGGTTGGATTTGTTTGGGTGAGGCGCGGTCGTTCAGTACAACATGTCACCGCAATGAGCTATATACAGAGGTACAATAAGCAAATTAATGTCGTCTTTGTATTTTTTCCAATTCGGTCAGCTTTTCCCTTTTGGCATAATAACATCTACTATTTTGGTTCAGGCAGTTATGCTTCGCTTTCTTAATTCAATGGGCATGGCCATCTCCATCAAACCTCAGCCTCGCTGTTGAAGGTACACAGTACTTTAATGCATCCATCTCTCCCTGTCACTCGGTCAGTCGCCCTATATATGTATGTGGACATAGAGATCACTGGATCATCTTTCTCCAATGAAAATCACTCCCTCTTTACAGATTTAACAGGTTTTGTTATAGTTCGTTTTATTTCGTTCAGTAGCCCAACTAAATTAAGCTATTGCTTGTTTGTTTGTCACCTATTCATTTGTCGCTTACACTGGTGGATCACTGAGAAGTAGGATATCAGCTATTGCAATCCTTTCCTGCTGCCTCCCATTCTCATGCCTCTGTGCCATTATATGATGATTTACGTAGAGTCGACATTTTTCAACAGGCTTGCTACAGCAGTATCATTTGTAGTTTTAAACGGTTTCAGTAAACATGCTGCGGTCAGGTAACTGAATAACTGCCCTCCTTCCTTTCTTCATGTTTCCTTCCATCTTCTGCATGGCAAGTGTTCGATTTATGACCTAACATCAATTCCAATGAATAGGTGTTTCAGCTCTGAAATATGAAAGATTTGCCATACTTGTCAGAATCGTCAGACAGACATGGTGGACCTCAACAAATGACTTACTGGTGACCTATGGTACAGGATCAGATTTATTTCGTGCCTCTTTGCTTTCTTTCAAAAGGACTAGGATGATGGTTTAGTCAACAAGCAAAGATGCATGTATGCACTCTAATAATAATGGTTGGTATATTTTTTTTGTCCTCTCTATTGTCATTTGACCTGTGATTTTTTTTAAGAAAAACATGCTTCTTTACAACATGGAATAGTTGTTACTGCTACATAGTAATTAGTCGTTCCCTACATCAGTAGAACCTCATACTTGCTTCCGCAGAGATGCCTTTGATGTCGAACGGTTCATCGACAAGCCTACAAGGGGTCCATGGGTTTGTCCCTTTTTTGCCGTGCCATGCTGATGTTGAACAGTTGAAGGTGTTGCACCCGTCATTTTCCACCTATGTTTGTATTTTGATAGCTTTCCTCCTATGGTGGTTTGATTGTCTTATTTCTCTGTTACTTACAGTGTTCTAAGAAAAACATCATTTCAGGGATGCACTCCGTGTAAATTTGAGCTCCCTGAACCCGTTGTCTTGCAGAGCAGGTACCTATCAGTTTCATCGAATATTTTCCATAATACACAGGTGCCATTGTGTTTTCACCGGTTTCCCATAATAGACTGGCATCATTCTATCTATAAAGTACTAATTAAATATTCCTTACCGTCCTCGCTCTTCGAGTTTGATAAAATATACATGGGACTTATTCAAACAATATATCTGTTAATTACCTAATATTTTTTGTAACAAATTATATTGTCTTATGTAGCATATAAAAAAGAGAATATCTTGCATAGTTATCTTGATAAAAACATTATTGCATTACCACTTTTATTTAGGAATATACTGGAGCTTACCAATCATCCTTTTAAAACAGTTGAGTCACCAATTTTTTCTCGCCAACGTTGCAATTAGCGGAAGATGTTTGAGAGGGAAATTGGTCATCTTAGAACATCGTTCCAGCAGAATCAACATTGTCTTATTATTTATTTTAGTTTTATGATTTATTTTTTTCTAAATGCCACCGTAGCGTTAGCACGGGCACTGTACTAGTTCGTGAAGTGCTACTTCATTAATTACACATTATAAACAATGATTATGTGCGGTGCTTTGCTTGAGGCCCTCGGAACAATTGAATTCTTTCCATGTTGAGACAGTAATATCTTATATGAGTGTGGCTAGCGTCTAGACGTCCGGACACTAGCCCTCATCCGGACGCTCGCACCTGTCTTACCTGTTGCGTCCACCCTGCATGCCTGATGAGTTTGACCGCATGCTGCACTTGCCACCGTCTGCGTGCCCGTGGACGTGCATGCAGGTGGGGACCAGATCTACATTTGCAATACCAGATTTACTTTTGCAACATTCAGATGAAACACAGACAACATTCAGATAAAACATATGAAAAATACATCTGAAACGCATGAAACATATTGCGACTGCTAATGAAAACACTAGCAATATGATGAATTTGCTGCAACATACGTTTGAAATAGGTGAAACATTTGAAATGTACGGTTGCAACATATGTGTGTAGCCACTGCAACATATGCAATATACAGATAAAACACTTACAACATACATTTGAGACAGATAAAACATTTGAAACATATACCTGCAACATACGTGTATACTCATTGCAACATATAAAACATATAGATAAAACACTTGCAACATAAGTATGAAACAGATAAAACATACACTTGCAACATATGTGTATAGCCAACGCAACATATGATCTAGATAAAATACATGCGACACCAGATGAAACATACATCTGAAACACATGAACACATACGAAGCTCGATGCCATGAAATGATGATTTTTTTTTGCTAGCACTCAGCTACCAACGGTCAAGCATCACGGAATTATTAGCAAACGGCGCATGCACATGTGGGTTGGCGAGGTAAGCGGCCTAACCGGCCCTGCAACTAGCTAATCCGATCAGCCAAAGCAGCAACGCTGCATGCAGGCAACATGCGGCAGGGGCAGCTTGGCCTAGGCGCAGATAACACACAGAGAGAGAAAAGAGCAGGCCGGCAAGCAACAGTAGACCTAGGCACTAGGCAGCAGAGGGAAGGCATGACAAGGAGGCCTACGGCCCTGGGCACGTGCGGCTAGACGCTAGAGGCCTAGCCAGTTGTTCCAACCAGCATCAGACGCAGCAGGAAGTCTCTCTCCATGGTCACGCACATGCACGATTCCGCAAGCGCCACATGCACCTCGAAACGAGTGGCCGCACACGCTCTCATGTGTTGTCCTGCAGAAAGAATGGGTGCGGGCCCGCCTAACTATAACTGCACGCCCCCTCTTTTTTCTTGGGCGTCATGCACGCAGGGTTAGTCCGTCTGTTCGTCCAGACGCTCTGAACCATGACAATGTTTCATCTAAATGTTGCAATTGAGGATCTGATCCAATTGGTGATCTGATCCCCACCTGCATGCACGTCCACAAGCACGCAGCATAGAAGCGAAGGGAGGGGCACAGGAGCATGTAGGGGCATGAAATGAAGCAAAACACGCAGCAGCAGGCACAGGCTTACGTGCATACGTAGTCAGACTCATCAGGTGCAGCACGCGCAGCAGTAGCAGGTGTAGCATGCAGTGACTCATCAGGCATGCAGGGTGGGCGCAACCAGCGAGACGTACTCCGGGCGCTCGCCACGCCCATTACGTATCTTATATCTGCCAATTATCTCTGCAATAGTATGTGCGACGACACACATATCTGCCCATGGGCGGGTCGGCACAAATGGAGCGGGAAAAGACGACATGCCAGCAGGGCTCGTCAACTACGACAACCGGTGCATTCCATGCGAAGCGCAGCAATAAGACTACCTCTATATTCATCCTCTATACGTCCTAGTCATCAAGATTCTCTCCTCTATATCAAATTCTCCCGAACCTATCCATCCTCTATATCATCCTCTATCCATCCTAGTCACTGTGGGGCCCACTTATTACTTTATTTAAATATATCCATGTGACACCTTGTTTTGAAGGATTTATTGAAACAAATTTAATGGTGCAATCAGAATTTAATTTGGTTTTATGGTTTGTGAGTTATAATATTTTTTAGTTAGTTGAACAAGTGGGGCCCACCGTCCTCTCTCCCACATGCACTTTCTCCCCCGCATGCGTGCGCGCGCTCACTGCTGAGTCACACGTATAGCGGACGGACGTTATGACTACATTTACCGGACAAGTTGCCTGCATGCAGAATGCCGGATGTCTTAGCGGACGCCGCTGCTAGCATTTTTTAGGCTACACACGTTTATAGGAGGCGGTTTCGGACGCCAGTACACTAATGCACGAGCGCTGTACCACTGTTTATCCGTTTGGGCTCGTAGTCATTGATACATAGCAGGCCGATGCCTGATGCATCCGTGGCTCCGTGTGGACGGCGACATGGCAGGTACAGGCCATGTGAATGTGATGACCAATCAGCAATCACGGGTCAATCTGTCCATACAGGGTCGATCAAAACCACAAGTTTGTATTGCCTTATCCACACGTTCAAAAAAAATAATATTCAAGCAACCCGTTCGGTTGTGCTGATAAGCCGACTGAAAAACACTGTTGGCTGATTTGTTGTGAGAGAAAAACACTGTTCCGGCTAAAAAAACAAGCTGAAAAAGACGGATTATAAGCCGGGTGAACAGGGCCTAAGAGCATGCATGGTTTAGATATCCCAAAGACTATGCAAATCTAGATTCCAGGGAGTGATTCAATAACTTGGATTCTGGATAATAAAAATGTGGTCTGTTCAAGTTATAGGTGGTTGAAGTTATTTTACACAACTACACCCTATTATCCCCAAATATTAGGATGGAGGCCGTGCATAGTTGGATTATCAAAATCTCGTGGTTGGATTATAAGAATCTGCCTTTGGTTCTACCTGTTTGAATCTCATTCTCATCCTCTTATCTAATTCTCATAATTTTTTGGAGATCCAAACATAAGGTCTAAGCGTAACTCAACTGGGTGGGGATTGAGCCTGGCTACTCTTTAATGGTAGACAACATGCTCATCGATAACGGGCATATGTTGTGATTTTGTTAATCATGACATTTGCTGACTTAATCTTTCAAAGATACTCAGAGGGATAGGATGAGTGTAGATATGTATACACAGGTGATTTTTTATAACCGTATCCCCTTTGTTTAGGGATGGGTCAATAGTAAACCATCACTAGAAATTTCATGGCACGTTGTAACTCTGGACCGTGGCTAAAAAATGATTTTTACTTGTGGTTGGCATAATAAAGTTGTCTCTAGAAATTACATATTTTCAAGGATTGGTTAAAATAAAACATCTTCAACACTCTGTTGTGATGGTGAAGGATTGTAAGCTTGTGTTCTTTGGAATGTTCCTTCAGCCGATGTTCTTTCAGTGGGTTCTACATCTCAATGTCAGCAGCAAATGGATTTTGTAGTCTTCAAAGCCTTGTTTGGCGACAGTGTTTATATATGTCTGTTTTGTTTGTTGTCTTTTCAGTATGGAATTAGATGTCGCCTTATGTTTTGTGTGCTTTTTATTCAAGTGTATAACCAATTGTTCAGGTGGAGATGCTTTTGTTAGTGGAGGATTCAGAAATTGGTATTTAAAAAACAGAAATATCACAATGTGGGGCCATAGCTAGTTATCACAATGTGGCTCTAGAGAAATGTCATTTTTTTCTGAGGCCTAAGGCAACAACAGTTGAGACATTTACTTACATCACCCAAAAAGAGAAAGTTGAGTACAAGTCACGGTTGACCTATGCACTTAAGTGCTTGAAATTTCTTTTGCGTCGAAGTTTGGCTTGTCGTGGACATGATGAAAGTGAGGATTCACTTAACAAAGGGAATTTTCTTGAACTACTCAATTGGCGAGCAGAAAATTTTGAAGAAGTTGGGAATGTTGTTTTGAATAATTCTCCAAAGAATTTTATATAGGCTGCCCCTACAATACAAAAAGATATCATCAATAGTTGTGTCAAAAGAACTACAAAGCTTATCATGGAAGACCTTGATGGTGATTACTTTGCAATACTTGCTAATGAATCTAGTGATGTGTGTTAAAAACAACAATTGGCTCTTCGTTTGTGCTATGTTGACAAAACTATAACACATGCCCTCTCTTTGTATCCTTTACTCTAGAAATTTATCACATGGGTGGGACGGGATACCTCTCAAGGTGCAGAGTGTTCACAAGCACAAACAATGTTGACAATCTTTGATGATTCATTTGAGTTTGTTTTCATGTTACACTTGATGCGAACTATACTTGGGTACACAACTGACTTATACTCCCTCTAGGTTGTTAAAAGAAGTCGTTTTGGATAAGATTTGAGTCAAATATTGGGAATATAAATCATGAATAAATTTGAAGTTGTTGAGTTTGGAAATGTGAATACCATATGAATAGATTTGTCTTGAAATATACTTTCATAAAAGTATACATATATCACTTTTAAATAAATATTTTTATATAAAAATGAAGTCAAAGTTATGCTTTGGAGACCGTATCGTTGTCTAAAACGACTTCTTTTACCAACCTGGAGGGAGTACTTTGCTTTGTAAAAGAGAGATCAAGATATTATTAATGCAGAACAACTTATTTATTTGTCAAACATTCAGTTGCAATAAATGTGTGACGATGATGGATGCGATGATTTGCTTAAAGATGTCCATTCTTTTTTTCATCAAACATAAGGTCCAAATTGCTTATATGGACTACTTCTGCATGGTTGTTGGAAGAGATAAGAGGTTCTATTTGAAAATCAAGAACAAGCATCACTGTCATGTTGACATGTTCTTAAGTGTTATTGATAGATAACTTGGAGAGCTTAATGACAGGTTTGATGAGGTAAACACGTACTTGCTTATTTGTAGGCATCATTCAATCCTGCCAATTGATTTGTTGTTTATGATAAAGCCAATTTGGTTAAGCTCGCTGGATTTTATCGTAATGATTTCTCAAGAAGAGAGTTAGGCCATCTCCCTTGTTAACTTCAATTTTTTATTACTGATGTGATGGGAGATGAAAGATTTAGAGAATTGAAGAGTCTTTCTAAGCTTTTTGTTATGCTTGTTACAACAAAAAAAAGTACATCAAACATGATATTATGTACAAGCTTCTTAAATTGGTCTTGCTACTTCCTTTTGCAACAGCTACTATAGAGAGAGTGTTTTCAATCATGAATTATGTGAAGAATAAGTTGAGAAATAGGATGGGAGACCAATACTTGAATGGTTGCTAACTTGGTCGCATTTATTGAGGGCGAGTTCTTTTCAAAGTCAAGGATAGTGACATCATCAATCGATATCAAGCCATGAGGGACGACAAAGTTAAATTAAAATGTAATTTTCTTTTGTTTTTTGTAATTTCCGTTTGTTATGAAATATCTTTAGGGCTTGTTTAGTTGGTGAAAAAGTTTGGGTTCAGCTACTGTAGCACTTTCGTTTTATTTGGCAATTTGTGTCTAATTATGGACTAATTAGGCTCAAAAGATTTGTCTTGTGATTTACAACCAAACTATGTAATTAGTTTTTTCTTTCGCCTATATTTAGTACTCCATGCATATGCCGTAAGATTCGATGTGACAGATACTGTAGCACTTTTTTGGTTTACTTTTTGCAAACTAAACAGGCTCTTAGTTTGAACTATATGTACCTTATATTTATGTTGTTGTAAACTTTTTGTACCTTTCAACTAAGGTCTTGTTTAAATCCAGGGTATAAAGTTTTGGGGTGTCACATCGACTGTTATATCGGAGTGTCACATGAGAGTGTTCGGATAGTAATAATAAAACAAATTACAGAAGTCCTGAGTACTCTGCGAGACGAATTCATTAAGCCTAATTAATCCGTCATTAGCACATCTTCACTGTAGCTGTACTGTAGCACAGCATTATCAAATCATGGACTAATTAGGCTTAAAAGATTTGTCTTGCAAATTACACACAATCTGTGCAATTAATTATTTTTTAGTCTATATTTCATACGCCATGTATATGTCCAAACATCCGACATGACAGAGACTAAACTTTAGAGGAGACTTAACGAGGCCTAAGTACTTTCTTTAGTTTGTGAATATCCAACGTTGAAATCCTGCATCCGCCACGGGTAAGAAATCCGTGTCGAGTGTAAAACTAATTTTATGTAGTAGTATAATAATAAAGTGGTACATGCATTCTTAAGAAACTGGTTCTCATGTTGCCGTCAGAAAAAAAAAACTGGTTCTCATGGTAAAACCAATATTCCAACGTGTGAGCAGAGAATAGTTGGCTGATGCTGTAGACATGGTAGACATGTAGAGAATAGTCAAATAAATTATTCTTCAGTGAATTTTCATACAGGATTAATTCTTTATTATAACTACTGATCACCATGTGTCTTAAAAATTTATTAAAATAAAGTTTTACCAAGCTCAATTAAAATGGTCCGTTTTCATAGTTTGTTGTGAGCCATCCTCTAATCCTAGCTCATGCACAGGCGGTTTTCTGTTTCCGACGTTTATTTTTTTTTCCCACAGGCACAAGTTGTATCTCACGCACCCGGGCGGTTTTCGGTTTTTTTTTCCCTCTGGCGGTTTCCAGTTTCCGACTTTTTTTCCACATGCCCACGTGGTGTCAGTGTCACACGCACGGCATTCCAATTTTTTTCCACAGCTCGTGTTTGCGATTAGTTTCTAGTTTTCTTTCTTGTTTCCGATTCCTTTCCGTTTATTTTTCCACGGGTACGTCACGCATGCCGGCAACAAACTCCTGTGATAATTTTTGATGTGTACCGTTGACACTTTCTCAAGAAATAAAGTTTGTCTCACCTGTGCATTTCTTGTTAATTAGAAACAAAACAGAGATACTGTTAGTTGAGTCTAAATAAATATGCTCTCAAGCTATTCACATGCACGATGAGAGCCGCCATATGAAAACTTAAGATTGGTCTTTTATTTTATTATATTATAATCATGAGCGGAAAAACCAGTTCCTAACATATCAGCTATATAAACTTCTTGGTGACTTACATCAAAGATTAGAACTATAATAATTCTTTATTATTGGTCTTAGATGAAGTTATGGAGCTTGATATTTAATTGTACCAATGTATTGGATAGTTTAGTTGATTTTGTCTCTAGTCTCAATGCATAGACATATCTTCCCAGTACTATACATATACTCCATCTGTCCTGTAATATAGTGCATCCTAGAAATTTTAAGACAAATTAAGAAAGAACATAAAACATGTATGTACTCTCATTTTATTTTATAATCAGACGCTATCATCAACATGATTAATAGTGATTGTTTGATAAATAGAAAGTATTTAATGTAAAATTAGTTTTTGTCCTTAGAATGCATTATATTTAAGGACAAATTTTAAATACTACAATGCACTGTATTACAGGACGGAGGAAGTATGTCCTGTTTTGGATTATATTTGTCTATAATAGGCATATTGGCAAAAAGAAGGGTGATGTGGTAAAGGTAAAAGTAAAAGCTGAAGATAAAGTGGTACATGCAGACTTGAAAAAATAGACAGTTCCCATGGTGAATAAAACCAATATTCCAACGCGCGGGTACCTCAATGACTAAATTTGAGAAAAGGATTGGATGACTAACAAGATGTGTTTTTTTCTTTCCAACTAATCCTATTTGATACGAACTGAGCATAGCTTAGCTGGTTAGGTTCCTTGTGGTGGAACTGGTCCACCTGGATTCAAATCCTGGGTGAGTATGCGCTCGTGTATGTGAGCGTATGTAACTAGGTCTAAAAAAACTAATTCTATTTGATTTACGCAGCAGTCCATTGTTAGATGATTATGCATGGACACGGGACATAAATCCACGTTGGGTGCCCAAGGGTGCATGCTGGGGATAGTCACATCCAATTTTTCCCCTAAATTTTGCATGTGCCCCTGAAAATGTTAGCATTTTGGAATGGGGCAATCGAGCAGCGAATAGTTGGCCCATGGCGGCGTCTCGATGTACCCATATATACGGGGGCACACTGATGCTTTCCCAGCACAAATCAGCAATACCCAAGATCTATAATCTAACGTACGTACTCCAGCTGATTTGTCCACGCGGCATGGCGACGGCCAGCGCCGCCTGCACCAGCTTCCTCGTCCCGGCGACTGCTGTCGCCTCGACACCCTCTGCATGCCCATCCACGCTCCCCAAGAAGAATGCTGGCCGGCGGCGGCGCACAGTGCTGTGCAGGGCCAGCGGCGGCGGCCGGGGCGACGACGTCGATAGCCGCCTCCTCTGGCTACCCCGGCGTGGAGTGCTCACCGGCCTGAGCGGCGTCGCCGCCGGCTTCGTCGGGTACCCGGACCAGGCGTCCATCGCCCTGGAGGCGAACCCCGTGGAGAGCTGCCGCCGGGGCGAGAAGGTGACGGACAAGCTGGTGGAGTGCTCGGACCCGAACCGAGGCTTCCCGTGCCCGCCGGCGTCGCGGATCCCCATCGTCGACTTCACGCCGGAGCGCACGGTGACGCGCATCCGCAGGCCGGCGCACCTCCTGGACCCGGAGTACCAGGCGAAGTACAAGGAAGCCGTCGGGAAGATGCGGGCGATGGACAAGTCGAACCCGCTGAGCTTCGCGGCGCAGGCGGCCGTCCACGAGTCCTACTGCGACGGGCACTACCGGCTGGACCCGACGGAGAAGAACCGCCCCTTCGACGTCCACTTCTCGTGGATCTTCGCGCCGTGGCACCGCATGTACATCTACTTCTACGAGCGCGCCCTCGGCGACCTCATCGGCGACGACACCTTCGCGCTGCCGTACTGGAGCTGGGACACGCCGGCCGGCATGGGGATACCTGCCGTCTTCAAGGGGGTCTCCACGGCCGAAAACCCGCTGTTCGACCCCTACCGCAACATGGATAACAAGGACGCCCTGATCGACCTGGACTACCTGAAAACCCCCAAACGGCCGACCATCCCCTTCAAGCCGCCGCCGGAGTCGGACGCCGCCGCGCGCCAGGCGTACGACGACGCCGTTCGGACCAACCTTTCCACCATATACATTCAGGTAATCAATCAAGGTGTGTACATACATAGATTCGTTTGGAAATGGCTAGCTCTTGATTTTGTTTGGCCTTGTTTGTATGTATGTAGCAAGTCCGTGACGGCAAGGGGCCCCGTGCGTACCTCGGCGAGAAGCTGTGCAGCGAGGCGAGCTCCCGGGTGAAGGAGGTGAACGAGCGTTCCAATAGGCGGCAAGGAGCCGGCGGCGCGCCGAAGGTGAAGGCGAGCAACGCACAGGGCACGCTGGAGCGGATGGCGCACACGACGGTGCACGTGTGGGCCGGCAGGTCGAGCCCCAAGGCTCCGGCCACCTGCTCCGTGGACGGAGGCGGGGTGGTGGGGCACGACGGCAAGCCGCACTGCAACAACGACATGGGGTTCCTGGGCACGGCGGGGCGGGACCCGCTCTTCTACTCGCACCACGCCAACGTGGACCGGATGTGGCACCTCTGGTCCACCAGGCTCGGTGGCAGGGGCTTCGACGACCCGGAGTGGCTGGACACCAGCTTCGTCTTCTACGACGACGTCAAGAGCCCGCGGCTGGTGCGGATGAAGTTCCGCGACGTGCTCGACACGGCCAACCTCGGGTACACCTACGACAAGGAGTCGGAGGCGGCGCTGCCGTGGCTGAAGAGCAAGCCCACCCGGTTCTCGGCCGGCAAGACGACCAGGTCCGCGCCGGCGAAGCCCAAGGTGGTGTCGGAGTTCCCGCTGACCCTGACGAAGGAGGCCGTCGACGTACCGTCGGTGGCGATCCCGGCGAAGCAGCCCGGGAAGGACCTGGTGCTGCTCATCGAGGGCATCGAGTACGACCCCCAGATCAACAACAAGTTCGACGTCATCATCAACGTGCCCAAGGAGGACGCCGGCATGGTGGGGCCCAAGGACTGCGAGTACGCCGGCAGCTTCACCGCAGTGCCCAGCTCCAACGCCGCCGGCGGGACGCTCGTGGGGAAGGTGACGCTCTTCATCGACGGCGTGCTGGAAGACCTCGGGCTCACCGGCGAGAGCGCCGTCGACATCGTGCTGGTTCCTCACACGGACGAGGAGATCAAGATCTACCTGCCCCCGACCATCGAGAACGCATGATGAGATCACTGGCTCATCAACAGCCGCACGCACTGCTGGCTGTTATCTTCACCGCCGCCGGCGCGTGAGCAGTGGCGATTTTTTTTAATAAGGCTTAAAAAATAAATTAGTACGATGTCCTACTCCTGCCGTATGATTATTGTGTTTAAGTTTATAATAAATAATCTAGACGAAACCCTGCACGTTGCTACGGGACAGTAGTGGAATTATTCTTGTTAGAGGGCAGGTTTTGAGAAATTGCATAGTCCGATGTGGAAATGTTGATTTCAATTAATATAGTCGTAAGTTCAGAACATTTCGATTAATTTACATGGATATTTAGCGGTATATCTGAAAGAAATTGCAGACTACAAGAAGAAATTTTTTGCTCCAAGAAGAAATGTACATGGACATTTAGTTTGCATACTAAATTCAGTGCACTCAAGTACACGTTATGGCATAAGAGAGAGTGATGCATGTAGTGAGGACCTCAAAGTCATGGAACATAAAGTTAGAAATTTATGAGGAAAATGTTTGCAATATCACCGTAAACTTTTGAACCCACAATATCGCCAGATAAATCGATGAAATCATCTGTGTATTTGTTGGTGGAGCACAGAACCGCAGTGTCTAAATCGATCGGCCGTCACGTGCAGTGTGGTGCTTGTGGTTGGAGGCCATCGCCCATTTGAGATTATTGGCTCAACCTACTGGTGGTGTTGTGCGTGCGGCAAAGCTCCAGTAGATGAAGTGCCGGTAGATGGGAGCACATTCCGTACGGTATGTCGCACGATTGGCCAGGGATCGGAAAAGGGAAATAAAGGTGATGATCAGAGAATTGTTGACATGGAACAAATCTAGGGGTTGTCAACTAGGATGCAACAGCAGGCAGTGGCGGAGCGTGCCTTCAAGTCGAGGGGGGGGGGGCAATTCAACAAATAAATTGGGTGGGCGACGGGCGCACCGACGACCGTGTGCACTCGCCTGCTGATGGATGTCACGTGGAGCCCAACCCGGATGCCGCAGAAGCAGAGCATGGCGTTGCAAGTCGCGTTGGGGCGGGACAGCGCTACTCTGCTTCTATGATTGTCGTACGGTATCATGGGCCCATCGTCGCCGTGTGATGCTGTCGGGCTCCACGTGACGCCCATCGGCCAGGGAAGTGCACACGGGCCTCAGTGCGCCCATCGCCCACCCATTTTATTTCTCCAATTCAATGGTAATCAACAGCTGCACAATTTACTTTCTATATATGCTAAGTTGCGACTTTCTTTGTTTCTCATGAATGAACAACTAATAAAGCGATCACGACAAAGTAGAATGAGAAAATCAATACTCGGCGGATAAATTTGCACAGTTGCGAACTTGCGATCCACTTGGCAATAGCAGCGTCCATTTATCAGAGCATGGGTTTGAGCAAGCATATGCAAGACGGCAATGTTGCATGAGCGCGGACCAGCTAAACAAACATTGCCGTCTCCTTCCATGCATGAAAGGGGTGGACTGCAGCATGCTACACAAGGTTGCACGGCACCATGCAGGAAGAGAAAGGGGTTGGCTGCATGCACGTTGCAGATTTTCACTTTTTTAGATGTGCAGCAGCTCCATTCGCCAGATGTGCAGGCATGTGGCAGCTCCATTCATGCGATGTTCTTTAAAGTTTTGTGGAGGGCAAGGGGGGGGGCGTCGCCCCCTATGGCCCCAACGTAGCTCCGCCCACGACAGCAGGCATGTTGGAGGAGCCAAGAAGGGGATGCAGGAGTAGAATCAGAGTTGGGGAGAACAATTTGCATTTGGTATGGTGGTGGCTTCTGCTTGGTGGATTGTTATTTGAAATGTCTATGCAATGCAAGATCAATAAGCCAGTTTGGATCCCTCCAATTTTTAAGAATCTAGTTGTTGAAAACTAGGTGGGAACTGGGTGGGTTTAAACAAGCCAGTTTTTGCCAGTTTCTTGTGGCAGTCTGTCAGATTCTTGAAAAACCAAGAAAATGTTGATACCTAGCTTTTTACTAGTTTCTTGTGACTCAAAGAGCAATAAATGAAGTCAAATTCTTTTAAAATAGGAAGTCCAGACATTCCAACCAGTTTTTGCTCAGAATCCAGATTTTAGAAACTAGAGACAAAAGTTGGTTTTTAAGAATCCGAACTGATCCAAACATGCATGATCCAAGCATGCACACAATTCAATTAGTCTTCGGTACTTTCTTCGACCTCTGGATTCGTTTGTTTGTTTGTTTATGGTGTCCTGTGTGGGGAGGTCATTATCCGCAATTAAGGGCAACATACGTGCATATGCAGGGCACATGAGGACTTCATGTACAGGGAGGATGATCCAATGGTCCACGAGTCTCTCGTTCCTTGTACGAGGGCTGCTGGACAGCCAAACTACTATGAGGAGGCTCCCACGTCACCGATGCATGAGCTTGGCAACTCGGTGGAGGCCTCCAGCAATGAGGTCGTTTGGCCTACCAATTGGATTGACCCAATGCTTGATGAGCTTGCTGCCTCCCTTGTGGGGTGTCGGTCTCCTGGTGTTGGGTGTCCGTCTACTCCGACAGCTGCCTCTGTGGTTGAGGCAGCGGCGGTGGACCCCTAGTCGCCGCCATGGATGGTTCAGCTTAGCTTCGTGGAGGCTGAGGCGCCGGGAGTGGTTGATGAATCACCCCCGGCACACGTGGACGTTCCCAGCGACTAGGGTGATGCCGACAAGGAAGGTTCGGCGCCTGCCGATATTCACGCGGTTGGGGTTGACGTCTTCGACGACCACCTGGGGCCGCTGCCCTCCTTGGATAGCGTGGCGCCGGCGGTTCCTACCTTGCCGCCCTCCGTGCAGGAGCAATTGGAGGCGGAGATCTATCTTCCGTTGCCTACGCCGCTCATCCGAGCAGGCCCTAGGCTTAGGCGTTCGCGGACGCCGGTGTCCGTCCATTCCCTCAGGCGAAGCACACATATCGCGGCCAAGCCACGAGCGGCTAATGCAACTGTGCAGGCGCAGAAGGTCCTTCTCAAGAAGCTAGGTGTCGAGGTCCAGGAAGATGAGCTCGATCCAGACATTGACGAGAAGTTCAAGGTCGCGTTTCGAGGCAACATGTCGGAGAACAAGCAGTGGCGCTTGCAGATCCTCCTCAATGGCCGGTTTGACGTCACGGCCTTGGATCTGAACCTGGAGGGCCTGGAGGCCGAGTGGGCCTGATTACGAGTTCAGGACTCCTTCCGGTAGCATTAGTTTCAATCATGTAATCTTTCATGTTTGGGTTGTTGGGTGTAGGTTTAGTAACCAGGGTGTTACTAGGCCTGCAATGTTGTAACAAAACTCTTTCTGCTTAATGAAAAACGCGCCAAGGCGTGGTCTAAAAAAACATTTTGGAAGATGAAATGAAAAGCTGCACAAATAGGGGGAGCATGAGTGCATTGCTTGCTCCTGGAAGATGAAATGTAAAGCTTGCACTAAGCTGTGACATGACTTTATGAACTCCAAGATAAATCTGGAGTCGAACTAACAGTTAGGATGGAGGTGGCAACTTAGGATGGGACGGTCGAAATCATGGTGATGACGTGGCATAACGTGCAAGCAGAGAAATAGTATTAGTGGGTTTTGGCTTTATAAGAGATATAGATAGATATAGATATAGATAGTTAAGTAAGGAAGGGCGGTGATTCACGTATGGATGACAGATATGATGCAATTCCTTTCTGGTTGTGTTTAGTTCGCGAAAAGAAATTTTTTGGGTGTCACATCGGATATTTTATGAGATATCGGAAGAGGTTTTCGGATACTAATAAAAAAACTAATTACATAGCTCGCCTAGAAACTATGAGGCGAATTTATTAAGCCTAATTAATCCGTCATTAGCACATGTGGGTTACTGTAGCACTTAAGACTAATCATGGACTACTTAGGCTTAAAAGATTCATCTCGCAATTTCCAACCAAATTGTGCAATTAGTTTTTTTTCGTCTACATTTAGTACTCCATGTATGTCTAAACATTCGATGTGATGGGTGAACCTAAAAATTTTTAGAACTAAACCAGACCTCAATAACATGCTGGAAAAAGAACTCATGCATGAACATGCTGCTACAGACCTACACTTGACCCTGGCCTTTCAACGCAACTACCACGCACCTTATCTTTGTGACTGTATGAAAATCTTTCGAGAGATGATGGACCGAGCTAGCTGATCTTAAGATCGACCGAAGAAGTCTCCAAAAAACCACATCATTGTCGGTAGGCCACACATCACGTGTTGTATCACTGAAAGGTTGGCATTGCCAGTGTTCCTGAATCCGGATGAATAGGTTCTAATAAAAATAGCCTCGCAAACCGAACTATGCTCAGGTCGTAAGATGATACACGTGACTGAGGCAAGCATGAATTGTGTTCGACAACACACAAGAAAAATTTGAGTTACTCTCTCCTTGGTTCAGTGGTAAAATAAGCATATATTGCCTCAGAAACTTGCCAGGAGGCAACTGTAAAACGTGTATGGTAGAACTGTAAAATCTAGCTTTGCAACAGCCCAAGCAAAGGACGAAACATTGTCCGATCCATGCTCACGCAGGCTGGACAAATCGTCGATCTGTCTTGTATGGGGAATCATATCTTTTTGTCGATGTCGTTGCTCCTCCTTTGCCTCTCTTGCACTGTCATTTACCGTGTTTCTCTTGCAGTCGAGTGTAAAAATTAACAAGTCCTTTTTTTATGTAGCACAAATCGATATTGGAAATTGTGAGATTCCTAGCTAGTGATGTCAAAATGGAGGACGCGCTGAGGTGAACCGCGCGACTGTATGTATGTATTCCTGAATCCTGACTACTGCGTGACTCACGCGTTGCAGACTGAATCAACGATTGAACAGGTAGAAGCATGTGGCGAAACAACGACATGCTAAGGAGAGGAAGAAATAGCAGACATATCGCTGTTGTCTGTCTGAGACCGAAAAGTCCTTAACTTCTCGCAGCGAAAAGTAGCGAAATCAAAGGAGGAAATCATTAATCAAACTGCTTCATTGTCAACCGCTCCTTCATATTTCAAGGAAGCTTTATTTCTAGACTAGAGTCAATTTATATTAATGCCAACTGTTTTTTTCCTTACCTTCTCGGTCTAGATTCCTAGCATATTCTAAAGTTGAAAGCCAAATCGCATTCCTAATCAAACCATCCTTCCGTGCCAATGCTATGCCTCTTCGGTTTTGCTCCTCCCTTTCCCGAGCGAGCGCAAGCAGAAGTGTGGACTCGACCCACGCACGAGGGAGCTAGCGCAAGAACAACTGTAAAACAGCCCCAGCAACAGCAGGGCACAACTGCTGGGGGGGCTTATCCGCTTGTTTGGTTGTCTATTTATTTTCTGCCTTGTAGCTACGTCTGTTTTCTCTCCCGATAATGACATGCACCGGCCGTCACTAATCCCGCACACCCACTCCTTATCCCGTCCAGTGACCCCTCCGCTCCCCCGCGCGCACTCGCGGCCGCTCAGTCCGCCCGCTCTCCAACCTACCCCTCGCTCCCCCACACCCACTCACCGCCACTCTGCCCGCCTGCTCTCTAGGCTGCCCCCGGGACGGGCGCCGCACCCATGCACCAGCTCCCTATCGCCCTGTCCGCCTGTCCTCCCTCCGTTCCTCCCCTCTCCGCGACCTCCATGCGACCCGCGCTCCCTAGTGACCCGGCTCCCACTCCCTCTATCGGAGACGGCGATGGCGGCGGCTCCAACGAGGTACGTCAGTCCTTCTTTGGATCTGAGCCCTCCTCCTCCTCCTCCTTTGGATCTGAGCTCTTCTCCTCCTCCTCTGGATTTGAGGGATGCGGCGGTGGCTAGAGTTCCGGCAAGCTCTGGGGTCCTATTCCCTACTCCCTCCGGCGAGCTCGAAGGTGATGGGCCAGGACTGGAGCAGCATACACCTCGAACCCATCCCCTTGCTGTTTGTAAGTCCTTTCTATTTTTCTGTGTTGCAATGGGTTTTTGGATGTTGCAACGGATGATTTTCAAATGTTGCATGGGATTTTTGGGTTCTTACAACTGATGATTTTTGAATGTTTCCATTTCAATGTTTTATGGTTGATGTTTTGCGATGGTGCAGTACTACTGTTTGAGATGTTGCAGTACATAATTTTTGATATTGCAGCACACAATTTTTGATGTTGCAGTACATGTTTTTCGATGTTTTACTACATATTTTTGTGATGTTACAGTACATAATTTTCAATGTTGCAGTACATAATTTTTGATGTTGCAGTACATATTTTTCGATGTTGTACTACATATTTTTTCGATGTTACCGTACATAATTTTCAATGTTGCAGCACATAATTTTCGATGTTGCAGTACATGTTTTTCGATGTTGCACGACATTTTTTTGCGATGTTGCAGTACATAATTTTTGATGTTGCAGCACATAATTTTTGATGTTGTAGTACATGTTTTTTGATGTTGCACTACATACACATAATTTTGGATATTGTAGTACATATTTTTTGATGTTGTAGTACATGTTTTTCGATATTGCATTACATAGTTTTACGATGTTGTAGTATTTATATTCCGATATTGCACTATATAGTTTTCCATATGTTTACGATGTTGCATTTGAAGTGTTTCGTGTTCTTGGGACAAGGGCGCGGTGGGGGACGGGATGTGTCCAAAAAAAAAAAGGGCACGGTAGCAAACGGAGGCCAGAGGCGCGATGGATGCAATTCAATTCTGTTCTATTCTGATGCAATTTTTATTCGCGTTGCGAGGGCAGACGGAACCGGCAGACGTGCGGACGCTAAGATAACCGTTTTCTCTCCTGGAGTCAGTCACCGCGCGCGTGCGCCCTCTCGAGCCCCCCGCGAGCCGGCCAGGCTCGGAGGAAACACGACAGGAATCGATTTTACTTGATTGGGTGGAATCGGGCAACCAATCACGGCCCTAGGCACTCTTGAATTGAATCCTGAATTCTTGATTGTGTGTGTGGCTGCGTCGGTGGGGCAAGAAGCAGTGGAGACTGCGGCGCGCGGGCCTGAAGGGTCCCGGCGAAGGCAGCAAGAGGCGGGGAGGAACGGCCGGCGGCGAGGTTCCCATCGCCCACGGCAGGACAAAGCGAACGCAGGAGCAGGCAAGCAGCGCCTGCCGCCTGGAAAGCCCAGCGCCTAGAAGCCCGGTTCTAAAAGCCTTATTATAAGCCCAGTGCTAAAAGCCTAGAAAGCCCAGCACCTAGAAGCGCGGAGGGAGGAGAATGCCAGGCTACATGTGTGATGTGCCGTGCGTGTCCAGGGTCGTCAAATTTTTCAAAAGCGTGTGAATGGGACGTCAAATATAGAGAGGCACGCATATTAAGAGTTAAATATTGAAATTTCTCGCTCTTCACCTTTTGTGTTTCTGCCCGACCTAGGCGTCCATGCATCATCGTACGTACAGTCGTACATGCATCTTCACAAGGAGATGAGGAACAGCAAGGCGCAATATTTCCTCGGCGACAAGTTCTGCACCGAGTTCCCTGGAACGGTGTCATCCGGCACCTCCGGCTCGCTGGAGAGAATGGCGCACAGCAGCGTGCACATCTGGGCGGGCGACCCGGGGAGATCCACGCTGGCGAACGACGGCCAGGAGCACAGCGGCGCCGACACGGGGTTCCTGGGCAACCGCATACCCTGTAAGGCTGTAATGCTCCTTTTGGTATATACCAAGCCCACGAGGATCTTTTCGATCTCTTAAGTCAGTCAGTGACATTAAAAATAAAAAAGGGCTTAGAAGGTCATCGCCATCTATCCAGATTGCAATAGTATAAGTTTGGGTAGTTCATCGCCATCTATCCAGCAGATTGCAATAGTATAAGTTCCGGTAATTCTGAGAAGCGGGCGTCCGTCTGCCCGGACGATACATTATTGGCCGCAGTGGTGGATCCAGGATAAAATCCTAGGGGGGGCTGAACTTTATAGCTGACTCGACCTTCGTTTTCAACCTCTGTCTAGTGTCCAACGTCTTCTTCCTAAGTTCCAATGAGAGAACTTTCATGGGGCTCAGGGGGGCTGGTTTCTTCTTCCTCTCTTTCTCTCCATTTTTCTTTTTTCCTCCACCACTTCTTCTCCCTCACCCTCCCCATTTTCCATTGATGCATCAGCTGTGCGGGGGGGCTGGAGCCCCCCCAGCCCCCCTGTAGATCTGCCCCTGGTTGGCCGCGATGCTAGCTCAACGACTGCCTCTTATCTGCTCGTCCACTCACCCCAAACCATTCTAAAGAAACACCCCAAACCGTTCTAAAGAAAAACTCACCTCACCGCAGCGCTGCGACCGCGCTCCGCTGCGCCGCCTCGGCGATTGTGCTCTCCACCACGCTTCCCTCTCCATCGTGCCTCTGCTCCGTCGCCTGGCATCTCCACCGCACCCAAGTGTGGCAACCGGTCTTCCTCCCTCTCCACTGTGCCTCTTGCCTGCCGCGGCCTTCTCCAGCACACGGACCCGCCGCGGCCTTCTCCACCAGACCTGACGCGGCCTTCTCCACTGGAGCGGCGAGCTCCGAGCCACGGGTGAACTCCACGTGCCGACGAGCCTCCACTCGCAAGCAGTAAGGAGATGTTGCACTGAAAGAAAATGTTGCAAGCCTATGTTTTAAGTGTTTCATATGTTTCAGAGGTATGTTGCAAGTGTTTCATATGGATCTTGTAAAGTAGATCTAGATGTTGCATATATTGCAATGGTTGTACACCTATGTTGCAAGCTTCTATTCCTAATGTTTCATCTATTTTTTCAGACGTATGTTGTAAGTGTGTTTATTTAGATATTGTATATGTTTCACACATATATTGCAAGCGTTTTATCTGGATGTTGCGTATGTTTTACAATAGTTTTAAGTGTTTTTGCAAGTGTTTCAGATGTATGCTTCAAGTGTTTCGTTTATCTTTAGACGTATGTTGCAAGCGTTGTATATGAATGTTTTAAAAGTAGATCGGGTGTTACATCTCTCTCCTCGCCTTTTACTGCTTTGTCTCGGTGTCTCCTCCTCCTCCCGGTGCCGGCTGGGCATTCGAACTAGAGGCGCAAGCGGGCGCTGCAACCTCCCCCTCTTCTCAATGCTGGTGACGTTCGGGGCGGCGCGGTCCCCCGCGTGAGGCCTGCGAAACGGAGTACAAGCGCGGGCGTCTATCCGGACGTCTGGAGGCTAGCAACGCCGTATAAGTTTTGAAATAAAAAGAGGAAGGCTGTATGCGTTACCATTCTGAAACTAAATTTACTTTAGTTATTAAATAATGGAGAAAACAATCGTCTCTTAACCATGTCTCCTACATGTTGTTCTCGAGCCTCGACTTCAATTTTTTATATACTTCTTAAAAATGGGCAGCTTCACATATTGTTGATGAGCGTCTCAGACAATGTCATAAAAAGCCAAACCTACAGTATGTACAGAACCAACGATACTTTAATACTTTATATGTCAGTGAATTGGTGATGATCCTCATATGTGCCTACTGCATTGAGATTTGCAACTGCTGAGCGCAGGAATGGTACAGGCATGATTCGTTGGCGACTTTGTGCAGCTCATCACAAGGCGTTGGCAAGTGTGCAGGGACGCATTGGATGAGCTTGTGCATCGCATTGTGTAGGACCTTGCCTGTGGCTGCAGCCTGGTGGGCAACATGTAATTATGTATTAGTAGGAAGTAAAACCTACTATTTTTTCCCCTACATATGTAATCACTAGTACACAAATCTTAATGGAGGCGGTCATTTTTTATTATTGGAGGCGGGCAGGTACAACCGCCTCCAATGGAAGGCCTCGGTTAATCGCTGGATAACCGAGATGGTTGCCCTGACCGCCTCCGTTAATAGTATTAATGGAGGCGGTTGTATTAAGCTGCCCGCCTCCGTTAATCGATTTAAAAAAAATAAAAAAACCTAGCGAGCTCAATCGAGCTCGTTGTTAGGCCCAATCGAGCCCGCTGCCCATCCGCGCGTGCGTCGCCGCCGCTCGCTGGATCCGCTGCATCGATGTTGGATCCGCCGCTCTCGAGCCGGATCCATCGCTGGCCATCGAGATCCGCATGAAGGAAGAGGAAGAGAGGGTGATCCGCCCCGGCCTATCGGGATCCGCCTCGTTGAGGATGCACCGCCGCCGCCAAGAGCGCCCCTCCACCTGCTGTCGCTGAATCGAGTCTGCTGCCACCCCCCTCCACCTGCTCTGCGCTGCACGTGGCCCCTGATGCAGAACCGCCACCGGGGGCGCAAATCCACTGCCGGGTCGCAGATCTGCCACCGGGAGGGCCTGTGCGGCCCTTGCTCGCGCCCCTGCAGCCGTAGCCACCAGCCAGGACGCCGCGCCTCGGAGGGAAACCCATCGTCGTAGCCATATCCAGGTGGCCGCGCCTCGGAGAGAGAACATGTCACCGTAGGCGCCGAGCCGGGACGCCACACCAAGAGGGAGGACGTGAGGCCGCACCGCTAGAGAGGACGCGAGGTCGCGCCGAGAGGGAGAGGGCGCGGGGGAGAGGGAGGGGGCCGAGGGATGGAGAGGGCGCTGAGGGAGAGGGAGTGGCGCGGGGGAGACGGAGGGTGCGGTCCGCTCTCGGCTGAGGAGGGAGAGTGCTCGGTTGAGTGAATGAAGGTTGAAACCCTAACTCCCTCTACTTATATTGGAGAAGGCCATCGGGCCTTGCTGGGGCCTGTTGGGCCTCGGTCTTTTTTGGAGGCGGGTTGTATAGTGTGCCCGCCTCTAAAAATAGATTAATGGAGGCGGGCACCTAAAATCAACCGCCTCCATTAATAGGTTATTAACGGAGGGAGTCGATTTAAGGAGACCGCCTCCGTTAATCCATTAATAGAGGCGGTTGTTATTACGCAACCGCCTTGGTTGATTCTGGAAGTTCTGCATCTTTTCTTGCAGCATCTGTGGCCAACCAGTTACCTCAGCTTTAGCGTACTCCTCTGTCGGTGTCTGTGAAAGTCGCCAATGGCCAACTGCTACGCTGTACATCTGTCATCCTGGGCTGTCAGCTTCACTTGGGCAATCATCAATTTCAACATGATCTTCCAATTCTGCCCCTGGAATCTTATGATCTCATTTTAGGCATGGACGGGCTAGAGTTACGTAGTCCGATGGAAGTACATTGGCAATCCAAATGGTTATCATTACCCCACAATGGCGAGACAATGGTACTTCAAGGAGTGACTGCACCCTCTGATTCTGATGTGGTCATTCAATTGTTAGCAGTCAGCCTTCAGGACAATGACAGTCCACCAGAGGCTCTACCTCCTGATATTGTAGCACTTTTACAGGAGTTTCCACAAGTCTTCACAGTCCCAACATCACTTCCACCCAAACGTGCCTGCGACCATGCTATTCCACTTATTAGTGGTGCCACACCAGTCAATATCCGAGCCTATCATTACCCTCCAAGTCTAAAGGACGAGATTGAGCGACAAGTGCATGTTATGCTGGAGCAAGGTCTGAGTCAACCATAGTCACAAAGTTTCTGGGTCGATGGGGTCGAGGTACGGGGTCGCGGTACGTGGTACGCTACTTGCGAGAGATTTTTACACTTCGGGTCGAAAATGAACCCGTGAACCTGGGTCGGGGTCGACGAACCCGGGTCGAGGGTCGAAGGTGGTGAACCCGTTTTATGTGACTATGGAGTCAACCGAGCAAATCTCCCTTCTCGTCGCCAGTACTGATGGTCCGCAAGAAATACGGATCTTGGCATTTTTGCGTTGATTACCGGTACCTAAATGCCATGATCGTCAAATCGGTATACCCTATCCCTGTTTTCGATCAGCTAGTGGATGAATTGGGGTCAACTACCTGGTTTTCAATATTGGACCTTCATTCCGGGTATCATCAGATACGTCTACAGCCGGGGGAGGAATATAAAACTGCTTTCTCCACTCATGCCGGGCATTTTGAGTTCACTGTGGTTCCCTTCGGCGCAACTGGAGCTCCTGCAACATTCCAAGGAGCAATGAATTCAACCCTGGCTCCTCTTCTTCGCAAGTGTGCGCTTGTATTCTTCGATGATATTCTCATCTACAGTGCTTCCTACGAAGAACATATTCACCACTTACATCAAGTGTTAACTCTTTTGGCCAAGGATCAGTGGGTTGTCAAGCTCAAGAAATGCAATTTCGCCAAGCAAGAGATTAGGTATTTGGGCCACATTTTGAGCTCACAAGGTGTTCAAACAGACCCTGAGAAGGTTACAGCTGTGTTGCATTGGCCGACCCCATCAAATGTCCGTGACCTGCGAGGATTCTTGGGCTTAGCTGGTTTTTACCGCAAATTTGTGCGCCACTTCGCTATCATAGCCAAGCCACTGACTCAGCTGTTGAAAAAACATCAACTGTTTGTTTGGACTATAGAGCATCAACAGGCTTTCGCAGCTCTGCAACAAGCCCTCTGTTCGGCCCCGGTGCTTGGTATTCCAAATTTTTCTCGTCCATTCGCCATTGAGACTGATGCCTGCCAGACCGGTGTGGGTGCTGTTCTTCTACAGGACGGACATCCTTTGGCGTACGTGAGCAAACCGCTCGGCCCAAGGACACAAGGTCTTTCCATCTACGAAAAGGAGTATTTAGCAATTCTGATCGCAGTTGAACAATGGCGTTCATATTTACAGTTGCCAGAATTTTTGATCTTTACCGATCAGCAGTCATTGACTCATTTGAATGGTCAACGGTTAAACACTGTGTGGCAGCAGAAAGTCTTCACTAAGCTCCTCGGTCTTCGTTACCATATTGTCTACAAGAAGGGCACCGAGAATAGCGCCGCTGACGCTCTGTCTCGTCGTCTTCATCCAGAGAGTGTGTGTTGTGCTATCTCTGTTGCAACACCACAGTGGTGTGCCGACATCGTGCACGGCTATGGCTCTGATCCTCAGGCTCAAACATTGCTGACCAAGTTAGCTTCTGACAGCACCTTGTCTGCTCCATTCTCACTGAGCGAGGGTCTCATTAGATACAAGACTCGCATATGGGTGGGAAACAATACCATTCTGCAGCAACGGTTGATCTGGGCATTTCACAGCTCACCGCTGGGAGGACATTCAGGCATACCCACTACTACCAAGCGCCTGCAAGCGTTGTTCGCGTGGCCTGGACTCCGGAAGCATGTTGATGAATTTGTGCGCAGCTGCCCTACATGTCAACAGGAAAAGGTGGAGCGAGTTAAGTACCCCGGCCTTCTCCAACCCTTAGCTACACCAACAGCTGCTTGGCAGGTAATCTCGTTGGATTTCGTTGAAGGATTGCCTCAGTCCCACGGCTATGACTGCATTCTGGTCGTAGTCGATCTCTTTTCAAAATACAGCCACTTTATAGCTCTCAAGCACCCGTTCACGGCTCTGTCCGTTGCTAACCAGTTTATGCTCCACATCTACAAACTGCATGGCCTTCCTACAGCAATAGTGTCAGATCGTGATCGGATTTTCACAAGCACTCTATGGCGTGAGCTCTTTCGCTTGGCAGGCGTGGATCTCCGGATGAGTTCTGCTTACCATCCTCAATCGGATTGACAAACAAAGAGGGTCAACCAATGTATGGAAACATTTTTACGCTGTTTTGCCAATGCTGCTCCGTCCAAATGGTTCGATTGGCTGCATCTTGCTGAATTCTGGTATAATACTACTTAGCATTCCGCTCTGAAACAGTCACCCTTCTTTGTGCTCTATGGTCAGTCACCTAGACAGTTGGGATTGGATGCTTCCGCCGCCTGCACAGTTTCTTCTCTTGATGACTGGCTGCAGCAGAAAATGGTAATGCAGTCACTCATTCAACAGCATCTTGCTCGAGCCAAGAACAGAATGAAGATGCAGGCTGATAAGAACCACACAGAGTGCTCTTTTGATGTGAGCACATGGGTCTATGTGAAATTGCAACCATATGTGCAAACTTCTGTTGCCAACAGAGCCAACCAGAAATTGTCATTCCGCTTCTTTGGCCCTTATCTCATTACTAAGAAGATTGGAACAGTGGCATACAAATTGTAGCTCCCAGGTTTCTCTTCTATTCATCCCATTTTTCATGTCTCACAGCTGAAGGGTGCGGTTCCAGTAACTCACACCGCTCAGCCATTACCAGATAATCTGACTGGTTTGCAGGTTCCAGAACGTATTCTCCAGAAGCGAGTGGCTACAACCGGCGCTGAGGTGCGTCTTCAAGCTCTGATTCAATGGACCGGCTTACCTGCATCATTGGCAACGTGGGAAGATGTGGAAGCTCTGCGACAACGCTTCCCTCGAGCGCCAGCTTGGGGGCAAGCTGGATCTCAACAAGGGGGGATGTCAGCAGTGTGGCTACACCAGCAGCTGCGTCCGGCTCCAACTCTGAAGAAGCCAAGCCTGACGCCAGCGACAAGGGCGGCCCAAGAAGGAGTGAGCGTGAATGCCGGCCCAACCCACGCACACATGGCCCAGAATGGGAATGAGACGTCTACAGCTGGAAGAAGAGCCGTAGGCTAGCAGCATATGTATCGCTAGAGAGAGGGGGGAGAAAGCATCAAACAACAATTGTAATCTTCCTCTACAAGCACTCCTCTGTTCTAGTAAAGACTCCTCCGATCTAGATCCTATCTCGTGCTTGCTAATCCTGCCCCTGTTCTACTCTGCTATATTCACCTATGCTTACAGAAAGCACATATTTTCTCACCGCATGTGTATGTACACATGAAAGAACCTTTGTGAACTTCTTGTCGATGGTAGAGCCTGGACTTAACAGCTTAGCACTTTATTTTGGAAGCATTTTAGGTTGGCCTGCAAATATATTGCTGTGATATTTACGAGTTAAGATTTTAGCTGTGTGATAGAAGTTAAAAGGTTACTGAATGAAGTGGAAAATATAAATTACAGTGGTGGTAGCTACAAATCCTAAATGGTCCCTCCATGGAGTGGGAAATAGGTTTTCCCTAATACAGTACTCTAATTTTGGCATGCTAGGAGCAAACCACAGATTTGTCAATTTTTTCGCATAATCATATTCTTTTATGAAGTTTTCTTAACCAGAATATGCTTACAATGCATGATATATTGTCTTCTCAATTGCACTACATGCAGGATGTACAGTGATCATCATGGTGACATACGTCTGAAGGGATCTCTAGCTTTCTGGTGGACAGTGTGGTTTATGGAGGCCACTTTGTACTGGGACCAAAATGGACATATATAAGAGATCTTTTTGGTTTGTATTATATCATTGTCCAACATAGTAATAGTACGTAATGGCAATGAGTAATTTTGTCAGTTTAGCTTGTAAAACTTGATGTGCATGTTATTGTACCTTTTTGTTATATATGTCTTCGGACAGATAATTGTTCAGATTGTATCATGGTCTCTTACAAGAACTTTTGTTAAAAATGGGCATGACAACCGGTTTGTCTTTGTAAAAACAGGATGGTAGTGTTTTCTTTGTTGGAATTTATATGGGCTTGGCCCAATAACTAATTGTGAAATTCCTAATAAATCTCAAAGGCCCATTCATGTGAGCAATGGGGATGTGGGAACTTTTTAGCACCACCTTTGATTGTTGAAGTGGAGGTAGCCATATTTAAATATGGAAGTTCTCTCTACTTTCTCAAGTCTAGTGTGAGGAGGAGAAAGAGAAGCCCCCACGTGCGCGCTCGCCTCGCCGGGCGGGGCGAAGGGCGTGGGCGTGAATGGTCCACTGAAATCCGGCTCCTTGCGGGAGCGCGGTCTCCTTTTGCAGTTTTAGTTTTTGGTTTCTTGGCCTTCAAGTTGCAGAGTCCTAAAACGACTTAGATCGTGATCGCGACACGAGGTCGGTTGGACAGGACTATATAAGCAACGTACCGTCCACGCCAAAATCCATTTAATTGAGCTAGAGTTTTTGCCTATTCTCGCTGTTGCGCTGCCGCCGTAGCTACTCCTGCACCAGGAGAAGGCGAATAAGATTTTTAGGAAGCGTTATCCATGCGACTGCTCCCAACTTTCACAATGGGTCGTCTTCCATCCAAGTCAGGCGGTGCTACGTCCCGGCGTATTCGTCGTCAATGAGTCAACTGCGTCGAGCTCTCCCTCCACCTCTCATTGACGACTTCGACGACGATTTCAACATCAACGACTTCGACATCGACCTCGTTCCACCATCTGCATCACCAACGACTACAACTACAGTCGACAGGTATAATCCTCATGATCTAATCTTGTCGTTCATACTATCCAATATGTCGATATGTCATACTAGTATGCTATACATACATAATCTAGTTCATCTGTTTTACATGATTTATTTTCTGTTTTTAATCTGGAAATTGTCTAATTACTTAACATTCTTTACCATAAGCACTCACCCCAACTCTGTCGGGCAATGAGTACGTAATTGCTCACTGAGATATACATGCCTGAACTGACTATACATGCCCTAGCAGAACAGAATTTGTTCCTCACTGAGATATACAAGGACTGAACTGATTACAAGTTATAAATTGAGATATAAAAGGATTGAACTGGCTACAAAGTGACGTCCCATGAGTGACATGATATGTCTTGTTGATCCCAATGAGATTAGGATGGAAGGTCTAGATACCCTTGGTTATCTAGACAATCTTAGCCACAAAAAAACATTTTACAGAATAAGAAAATGCATAATGTTTAAGTTGTAATTTTTTCATGACACTTTCAAGGATGATTAATGCACTATTCAAATATACACACTAGCTTGGAGGGGGCGATAATCATGAACAATTTGAGTTGAACTTTCAGATGTCACCTTTTGCATAAATGACCATATCCTGTAGCAACGCATGAGCATAGATTACTATGTTGATTTCCATCAAATAGTAGTAGATGAATAGCTAGAGAATCTGATTATGTTAATGTTGTTTAGTCCGAAAATTTTCTTTAACAAGTTTCTGTAACAGACTTCTAATTACACGCAAACAAGAACTCAACGTCTCGATTTTGGCTTAACAACAATATTCATCTAAAACCAAATAATAACTCGTGAGAATATATTCTGCTCCCATTGCAATGCATAGGCACTCACCTAGCTAGTAGATATAGAAGATAAATGGATATAGAGAAATCGACCATGGGCTCGCTCCTTCCTAAATACTTCCTCCATACCAAATTATAAGTCATTCTAAGAATCTTGAAGAGTAAAAGCATCTTAAGTTTGACCAAATTTATATGATAAGATAATAATATTTATGATACTAACTAAACATCATTAGGTTCTTCATTAATTATATTTTTAAAGTATATCTTTTTGATGCCATGAATTTTTATAATTTTTTTTTACAATTTAGTTAAACTTACAAGCTTGAAATGTCTTATAATATAACCAACCCCACCCCCCCGGGAGTACAACGCACGATGCAATCAGCTGGTACACAATAAATACGTTTATTCTCGCGGACACCCTACCGGTGCGCGCTGTGCATGACACCATGAAACGATGGTCCATGAATGACCACAGAATCGAGTACATACGTACGGTGCTTGAGCACTAGCAGCAGCAACTAAGCTACTAGTTTCGATTCTTGATGGTGGGGCGAACGTTGAGCGTCACCTTGGCAGCTGTGCGCGGCACGATAACGACGTCGACGATGCTATCGTCCTCAGAGTCGAGATCGTACAGCACGTCGGTGATGCAGAGGGAGACCTTCCCCTTCCGCGTCCCGCCGGCGCCGGAGCCCGGCACGACGGCGAAGCTCCCGGCGTACTCCTTGTACTGCGGCCCCACCAACAATGCCTTGTCCGCGGGCACGTTGATGGCGACGTCGAACTTGTTGTTCGCCTGGGGGTCGAACTCGATGCCGTCGATCACCAGCAGCTGCTCCTTCCCCGCCTCCCTGGCCGGCACAGCTACGGCCGGCACCTCCACGACCTGGCCCTTGGTCAGGGCGAGCGGGAACACCGGCGCCGCCGCCGACGACCTCGCCGTCGTCGCGCCGCTGTCCGTGCCGTGGGGCACCAGCGACGTGATCTTGGGGCGCAGCCACGGCAGGTCCTTGTCGGCCTCGGCGTCGTACGTGTAGCCGAGGTCGCGCGTGTCCAGGACGTCGCGGAACCTGATGCGCACCTTCCGCGGGCTCTCGACGTCGTCGTAGAAGACGAAGCTGGCGTCCAGCCAGTCCGTGTCCGTGATGCCCTGCCCGCCGCCGAGCCTGGTGGACCAGAGGTGCCACATGCGGTCCACGTTGGAGTGGTGCGAGTAGAAGAGCGGGTCGTTCCCCGCCGACCCCAGGAACCCCATGTCGTTGTTGCAGTTGTACCCGCCTGAGGAGTGGTTCGGGACGCCGCCGGAAGCTTCGCCGCAAGTCGCCGTCGCAGGCGTCGGCCCCGCCTTGCCGACCCAGACGTGCACGGCGGTGTGCGCCATCTGCTCCAGCGAACCCGCGCTGCTCGTGCTTGACCCGAGGTCGGTGCAGTACTTCTCGCCCAGGAACGACTCCGCGCCCTTACCTACTTGCTGTCAAAATGAAGCGAAATGTGGTTAGCTCACATACAGCATACTGTACGCGGCGGAGTACGTATGTATGTCTGTGTACATGTACACACCTGGTTGTATACGGTGCTCAGGTTCTTGTTAACAAGTTTCTTGTATTTTTCGTCCTTTGGGCCCTTGAAAGGGATGGGCTCCGCATCCTGGTCGTTGAGGTAGTCTAGGTCGATCAGCGCGTCGAGGTTCGCCGGGTTCCGGTTGGCGTCGTACAGCGGGTTGCTGGCCGTGGAGCCCTCGCTGAAGAGAGGCGGCACCACCATGCCGCCGGGGGCGTCCCAGTTCCAGAACGGCAGCGCGAAGGTGTCGTCGCCGATGAGCTGCCCGAGGGCGCGCTCGTAGAAGTAGATGTACATGCGGTGCCACGGCGCGAAGATCCACGAGAAGTGCACGTCGAACGCCGGGTCGTCCTTCGCCGCCGCCGAGCCGGACGACCGGTGGTAGCTGTAGTAGCTGTCGCAGTAGGCCTGGTGGATGGCCGCCTGCGCCTTGAAGCTCAGCGGGTTCGACTCCGGCAGCGCCTTCATCTTCGCGAGGGCCTCCTTGTACTTCTCCTGGTATTCCCGGCTCAGGAGATGCACCGGCTGCCGGAAGCGCGTCACCTTGCCCTCCGGCGTGAAGTCCACCACGGGGGCCGTCGCCGACACCAGAGGGCACGGCAACACCCCTTCCGTGTCCGTGCACTGCACGGTGTTCTCGTTCACCTTGTCGGCCCGGGTGCACTCGGCAGCATCCGCGAGGCCCGGGTACCAGGCCATCCCGGCGGCGAGACCGGACAGGCCGTTGAGCATCGCGTCGCGCCGGGGCAGCCAGAGGAGGCCGTCATTGTCGCCCAGGCCGCCGCCGCCGCCGGTGGCCCTGCACGACACCGTGCGGCGCCGGAACCTGGCAGCGGCGGTCTTCTTGGACGGGCATGCAGAGGGCGCCGAGACGAGGGGGCTGGAGGTGGCGCAGGCGCTCGCCATGGAGCCGTTCATGTCTACGAGACTACGAGATAGCAGTGGTCTGGATTTGGACGTTGCCACACACATCCATCCATGCCCAAAGCCAGTATATATAGTGGAAGTGTGCACTGCGTGGGCATACATGCGAGCCAATTACTGGCCTGGTTGCTCGCTCCATTTCGAAATAAAGTCCCCCTCCGTCTCCACTCTCCACCATCTCGGTTTTTTTTACACTGGTTATTTGTATCTACTGTAGCAATTTGCATCTGCCTGAGCATAGAATCTACTATGTATCTAACATATGTTATAACTGGATACATAGTAAAAACGATGTATAAAAAAGTCAAAACGATTTATAATTTGAAATTGATGGAGTAAATATTTTCAATAGACATGTGTACGCCGCATGTACATATTTGCTATAGTAGTTAGAAAAAGAATTCACACATGCACTACTACAACAGGTCTTTGGTTCTTAACCCCCATCACCGACAGTCTGGGGCCTTAACAGTGAATTGTCGACGGTGACATGGCCATCACCACCGGTACCCAACCAACTGTGATAATGTGCTACACCGCAGCTTTGTACTATGACCTGTCGTTGTAAAGGTCATAATCACCGCCGTCTTGTTGTATAAGCTGTTTGTGTAGAGGTCATGATCACATCCACTTTGGAGTAGGATCCATCCGTGTAAAAGTCAAGATAACCACCGCTTTGGAGATGGATCCGGCTGTGCCAAGGTCATCATCACCATCGTTTTGTAGTAAGAGTTGTCTGTGTGAAGGTCATGACCACTGCCTTGTTGCAGTTTGATCTGACGATGATGGTCATACAATCATTGTCGGTTTGCTAGACGATCCGACGATATTGGTTTTTGATCATGAACTCAGATGGACCTTAATAATTTACTGAACACATCATACTGATATATTCATCAAATCCATACATCATGTCCACAAAACAAGCTAAGTGTACTATTAAACAATAATATATCAAGTGTGTGAGCTCATAATGTACTAACACAAGCAACCGCTTGATTACATAATGTAAGAATTGATCTCTACACAGACTTACATAATGAAAACGAGGTGGTTGTGCTTCATTTGACTCACTTCCAAGTATGTTTTACTACTGGCTCCAACACAAAGTGAATTTAATTAGTGCATCCTTCAGATTGGTAGGCAATGCACCTTGGAACCCCTCCTCTTGACCTCTGAAATAATCCTTACCAGAGACTCCTTTTTATGCTCCTGGCCAATTATCCAATTGAAGGGTCGAGATGTCAGACTAGAGGAGGGTGAATAGTCCTTTCTAAAACTTAATCGCGCTAACTAACCGAAACAAATACGGAATTAAACTTATCGGTCTAGCCAAGACTACACCCTTCTATCTATAACTTTAGCACCTCACAAAAGATCCTAATTAAGCAACTAAGGTGTCGAGCAAAGCAAGAGCTCACCTAATCTATTCTAGAGCAAGGTCACACAAACCTATGCACTAGTACTTTGCTAACTGAGAGAGCTTCTACACAACTAGTGAAGTAAAAGCACAAAGCCCCTAAGCTCACTAGCAATGCTCAATAACAAGGCAATCAATGCCAAATTAGAGAGCTCAAATTACTTAGCTACACAAACTAACCAATGTGACTACCAAGGTTACACAGACCAAATTAGCCACGCAAAGAGGATACTTCTAGCTACACAAGCAAGAAGATAACTAGCTAGCTACACAAGCAAACTAGTTACAAGAGCAACTACACAAGCACTTAAGTATATAAAGTAAATACAAGCTTGCGTAGAGAGGATGCAAACCACCGTGAAGAAATACACAAAGTTGACACGATGATTTTTCACCGAGGTTCACTTGGTTACCACTAAGCTAGTCCCCGTTGTGTCGACCAACACCTCGTGGTTCGGCGGCTAATCGGTATCCACAACCGAGCCTCCCAAAGGCGCCACAAGAACCTACCGCAAGTGTAGTAACTCAATGACACGCTCTACTAGAGTTGCTCTTCGTGATCCCCGCGGGATGAGCACAATCCCCCTCATAAAGCTTCTCCGGAGCCTCGCACAATCTTCTTGCGAGCTTCAACAGAGCCTCAAGCCACCAAGCCATCTAGAAGGTGGCAAACTCCAAGAGTAACAAGCACCACCGGTTTGTAACTCGAACACCTAGTGTCACTCGATGCAATCCTCACGATGCAATGCACTAGAATCACACTCACTCGTAATCGATTCGCACTCTTGCAAGCACAAGTGAGTTAGAGGCTCTCCTAGCACTCCCAAAGCATGGACACTAAGTCCCAATGGTGCCAAGCACCAGCCAAGGCTAGCCACCACAAGTATTTATAGACCCACAAATGAATATAGCTGTTAGCTCCTTCACTGGGTGTCTTTCGGATCGACCGGACGCGCCGGTTGAACGAACCGGACGCGCTGCACCGCGTCCGGTTACTCGCAGCCGTCCACGTGTCGCCCTGTGTTCAACGTCGTCCGCGTGATCCCAACGGTCACTTGCACGCCAACGGTCAAGAGATCGACCGGACGTGCCACCTACACAGACCGGACGCGTAGGTCACGCACAACGCATGCGCCCACGAATCACTGACTGGACGCACTATAGAACTAACCGGACGCGTTACACCCGGCGTCCAGTTTGAGTCCAGTAAGGGTCCACTTGCGACCGGATGCGCCACTGCATCCGATCGACCACACAATCTGCAGACCCTCTGAGCGCCTGACCGGACACGCCGGCCCCGCGAGTGACCGGACGCGCCGGTGCAAAACCCTAGCCCGCGCGCCTCTGCAACAGCAGCTACTGACCGGACGCGTCCGGTTATACCAATACCGCGTCCGATTCAGCGTCCGGTCACCCCAGTGACCTCCATTCACCTCTGTTTCTATCCACGACGACTCAGAGAAATTCTCCACCTCCGGCATAGTGAAAAATATGCATTTCACTTCCACAAAAGTGCCAAACCCAAACCCCTCTCTACCGCTCAAACTTCACCTCCTTTGCAAATGTGCTAACACCAACAAGTGATCACCACCTTGTGCACGTGTGTTAGCATTTTCACAATCATTTTCTTCAAAGGAGTTAGCCACTCAACTTGCCACGTCACTCGATTCTAGCAACGATGCAAAGTTAGATCACTCGAGTGGCACTAGATGACCGATATGCAAACAAGTTTGCCCCTCTTGATAGTATGGCCATCTATTCTAAACTCGGTCATGCACTTCTCTACACACCTATGACCGGTGAAATAAAATGCCCTAGGTTATACCTTTGCCTTGCGCATTCCATTCCATCTCCTTCGATGTTGATGCAACACATGCATCAACCAATCACCAAATGATATGATCCACTTCATATCATCACGTGACCGTATTGGTTCATCGATCTTGACCTCACTTGCTCTTCACCGTTGCCTCGGTCCATCGGCGCCAAGTCTTGCTCAAGCTTCACCGTCACACGCGGTCCCTCGCTTCAAAGCCTCTGACTTACCCTTCACACTTGCAATCGGTCCATCAAGCCAAGCCTCATCTTGATCTTCGCCACCTTGGTCACATGACTCCATGTCATGTCTCATATGCAATGAGCTCCTTCATGACATAATCACCTGTGGACTAATTCCCTATGTATCTCATATAAACACAATTAGTCCACCTAAAGGTTGTCACTCAATTATCAAAACAAAACAAGGACCTTTCACCAATTCTGAACCATAGCAGCAATTTTGCTCAAAAGCAAGTCATACTTCTCGAATCCACTCTGTGAAAAAACATATCCTTTCTCAGTTTCCATGACCTGCACACAGCAGCAGAAGTAAATATTCAATGCACTATTTATTTTGTTACTAAGCCAAAATTGGCCCTGAACATATACGTCGAGGAGGGGATAGGAGGCCACTGAACAGAGAACTCGTGCCCAGGGAGCCGCGTGGAGCAAAGTAGTGACCCAACGATAGTGGAGGGAGGGAATGGCGGTGAGGGGCTTGATCCGCAGGGAAAGAAGTCAAGTCTATGTAGATCAATTGCAAAGGAGACGAGGGAGGTGAAAGCCCTAGTTTGGTTTTGGATAATTGATTAAACTTATGCACTAACCTTTGTCATAAGTAATTATATGAGCTAGGTTGGTGCAATCCAAGTGTGAAGCATGGTGGCACTCAAGTGATGGTGATGATCACATAAAATAATGAGATGTCCACATGTGATGATGATCAAGTGCTCAACTTAGAAAAGAAGAAAGAGAAAAACAAAACCCTATGGAGATCAAGGCAAAGGTATAAATAGGGGTTTTGTTTCGGTGATTAAGATACTATAGAGAGTGTGATCACATTTAGGATAGATGGCTGTACTATTAAGGGGGTTCTTAACTAGACAATTCGGTCATCTAGTGCTACTAGGTGTTGGACTTCATGCATTGCATTTAGGCCTAGTACACATCAAAGAGCAAGCAAAAATATTTATTGAAAATGTTTTGAGAAATGTTAACTTTGCTTTAACATGTTTTGAGAAAACACCTTGAGAGTTAGCATCGTTTGCGGGGAGTAGCTCGAGTTGACATGGATCAAAACGTGAAAGAGTTTGCAACTCGGAGAGCTAGTGGAGGTGCCTGAGTGGCACTACCACCCCCTGTACGGTGCACCGCCCTACCTGTGGCAATGCCCACCTAGACCTGATGGAGAGCGGCTGAGTTGGGGTGGTCACCGGACATGTTAGTGCACACCGTCCCTGGCACAGCGGTGCACCTCTATGGGCACCGCCGCCCTTGTCCGGTGCCACTGCCTCTTTCCTCCAGAGAGCACCGAAGCTGAGCTGGTCACCACCATGGTCACCGCTAGGGTGATGGTGGTGCACCGCCCCTTTTTTCCAGAGAGGAGGGCAAACTCAAGGCTCGGCTGGATGGTCACTGCCACCCCCATGGTGGTGCCACCACCACCCTGTCCGGTGCCCTAACAGCTAGTTTGCAGCTATTGGAATTCGACCGTTGGGGAGGTCACTGCCATGTCTAGTGCCAGGCACCGCCCTGTCCGGTGACCTCGCAGAAATAGCTCCAAGGGGTATAACAGCTCTATTTGCTTGTGTGGCTATAAATAGAGGGTGTGGCCAGCCTTGGCCACTCTCTTGGCACCTCTTGCACTTGTGCACATCCTTTGGAAGCTGAGCAACACACTCCACTCACTTGTTCACTTGATTTCATCATCTTGAGTGAGATTGGAGAGCCTCTAGTGCATTGCATTGAGTTGCATCATCTTGTGGTACTAGTTGGGTGATTTGGGCTGGTTGTGAGCTTGTTACTTTTGGTGTTTGCCGACACCTAGACGGCCCGGTGATTGGAGGATCGTTGAGCGGAGTTGGTGATTGTCTCCGGCCTCGATCTGTTGCTTGTGCGGGTTCGTGACCTTCTCCCGGCGAAGAGCCAAAAGGTACTCTATTGGATTGCACATGTCATTTAGCTACCTTATTTGTGGGTAGGTTCTTACAGTGTCCAATGGACGAGGTTCATACAACACCTCTTAGCCACCGAACCACCAAGTGTTGGTCGACACAACAGGGACTAGCTCACCGGTAAGCACATGAACCTCGGGAGAAAAATCTTATATCTCTTGTGTGCTTGATTTCTCCCGGTGATTGGTTGTCTCCACATTATGATTGGTTCATTCCTCGATGCATCGGTATAATCACCCTACTCACTCCTTTACATTCCTTGCAAACTAGTTGTCAAGCTCTTTAGTGTAGTTAGTCTTTGAGAGCTTGTTAGTTTGATTAGTGTGGCTCTTTAGTTTGTCTTTGATAGCACACTAGCTTAGTGAGTAGTGACCTAGTTTACTGTGTGTACTAGTAATCATAGCAACTAGAATTGTTAGAATAGGTGGCTTGCAACCCTTGTAGAGCTAGAGCAAAATTATATTACACCGTTTGTTGTACTAATCAATTGCTCTAGTGAATTTGTAGAATTTTAAATAGGCTATTCACCTCTCCTTCTAACCATATTAGGGCCTTTCAAGAGGTCCATTGGGGTGTCTTTCGAGGTGGGGAAGGGTGGTGCAAACTTGGAGATGGAGAACAACAACGGCAGTGCGCAGCATAGTCCAGGCACCGGAACGGAGAAAAAGCGCGCACATGGGGTGGAAACCTATTAACTACTGTATGGGGAAACACCCAAGGAATGAGGGTCATGGAGGCAAATTTGAGGGCCTACTCATTTTGAGGGCTCAAATAGAAGCCCTGTTGGACATGTGTTTTTAACGTGAACCCTTAAATTTTAGTTTAAGAGCTTGTTGATGGTTCTGCTGGAGTTACTCTTAGTCCTCGAACAGACCATATGAAAGATAACTATTTTATGTCATGTTTCTTATATTATTTAGTGTACCTAGAAACACAAGACACATATACTCAGACAACACGTTTAATGTAATATACTTAGTGGCGCATAAGATGTGAATATGATCAATCATGATATGATGCTAGCGTCAGGACGTCCGAACGAACACGAGCATCCAGACGCTCGCGCCTGCTTGTGTCGCATGCCTCTCATTTCTTGCACCACATTCATTCCTGTGCCCATGTTCCGTGGACGCATCGCCCTGCCCGTGCCCTCCGCTTGCACACGGGAACCGCCCTCTTTAGCTTCGCTTCCCGCGTGCACATCAGGACCGCCTGCACTCCCGCTCCATATCAAGCACACGACAACTGCCTGTGCCTGCGTGGGCTGCTTCCCACGCCCGCTTCACGCGGGAACCACATGCCCACGCACTAGCAACTGTAGCAGGTGACAGCAATATAGGTGGGTCCCATTGCAGCATATGCAACACCCGATCTACTTTTGCAACATCTAGATAAAACACTTGCAACATACGTCTAAAACAACTGAAATTCTTGCAGCATACGTCTGAAACACTTGAAATACACGTCTGAAACACTTGCAAAATGCCTGAAAACACTTGAAAGTTGTTGCAAGAATATGCAACATCTAGTTAAAACACTTGCAACATATGCATGAAACATATGCAACATCCAGATATAACACTTGCAACATACGTATGAGAAACAGATGAAATATTTAGAATAGACACTTGCAACATGCGTGTATAGCCATTGCAACACATGCAATATCTCGATCTACTTTTGCAACATCCATATGAAACACTTTCAACATACCTCTGAAACACATCTAAAACAATTAAAACATACGCTTGTAACATGCGCTTTCACGCAACATCTCCTTGCTGCTTGTCGCACGGAGGGAGCGCCGCTACTGCTGCTTGCTGCATGGAGGGAGCACCGCTACGCGCATGGCCCCGCTGTGGCAAACCACCATGTCGCTGCCGTCCAAGATTATCCACGAGCAGGCTAGCCATCAGCATAGGCGACGCAAAAGATATCTAAGCGAGGAGAGGGTAGAGGCGCATCAAGGCAGCCGACGTAGCACGGTGCCATAACAAACAGGAGGGCCGCGCGGCTGCGTACGCCTATGGCAGAGGAGTTCATCTACTACGCGCAGCCAGCGGAGGGCTATGCCATGGGATGGCATAGTAATCGGATGAAGAGGTAGCCACATCTGGCACCAGAGCAAGGTGAGGACGACGCAAGGGCCAAGAGGAAGACGGGCGACCGCGGTGGGCAAGAGGCGCGATGGAGAGGGTGGAAGGCGGGTGGCCGCACTCGGACGTGGTGGAGATGCCGGCCAGCGATTCCCCAGACGCCAGAGGCAGTGCGACGGAGGACGGTCACAGCGCTACGGTGATTTCTGCGTGACTTGTTCTATGGAGAAACGAATGGACAAGCAGATAGGATAGGATGGAGAAACGTGTGGATAAGCAGATAACAGGATAAGATAGGAGGGGTCATTGGGCTCGCGGCCCACCAACAGGAGTGTCCGGATGGAATGGCGCCGTTCAGGAAGCATTACCGTAATTTTTTTTACGAATTACATAGTACAACACAGATAATGACAATACATGCATACTCACCCCTATGAACATAGCACGCATAACATGCATCTAACCAGTGGCAATATAGTTGAGGGATGAAAATTTTCCATGAGTCCAGATCTCCACGCACCTCCTCCGTGCATCAAGCTAGAGCCCCTTGTCAAGTACCACATGTGGTGGCATCAACATTTATTCCCCTTCTACCCCTGCCTCTTTCGTTTTTCTTTCACGAGCTGTCAAGCGCTCGCTGGAGGAGCGCCATGGAGGCGGAGCTGGATGCGTCGGTGACGCTGCTGGACTTGTGCCAGTGCGCCATGGACGCCATCGCGTCCGCAAAGTATCACGTGCACGCGGTGACGCGTATGGCCTCATGAGGAGCTCATGCGGCTCCACGGCGGCAGCCGCGACGTGCACGCGCACACGCTGTTGAGCGCTCGCGGGAGGAGCGCCGTGGAGGCGGAGCTAGACGCGTCGGTGGCGCTGCTGAACCTGTGCCAGCGCGCCATTGATGCCGTCGCGTCCGCGAAGCAGCACGTGTGCGCGGCGCAGCGCTCGGTCCGGAGAGGCAACGCCGTGCTCGCCAGGGCGGCCGTGCAGAGGTACGTCCATGGGGGGCTCGCCGTGTGGGGAGCTTCCTTGCTCGCTCAGCTTCAGAGAAGAAGCCCCGCTCGATCCGTTTACCTCCCTTCGTTCCGTCCCAGCGCAAAAAGAAAGGGGCAGGGGCAGAAGAGGAAGAAAAACAGCCCAAATTCCTCAGATGACATTCTAGCGGGTGGGTTGCGTTTCGTAATGGCAATCTGGCGAAGCTCCGTTACGGGATGGCAAATCGTCGAAACCCACATCCCATAATGGTCTAATTCCAAATAGCTCGGGCTGTACGTGTGCGCGGCCAATCAGTACCCATCAACGTTGCGAATGCATGTGGATACTGCTTCCATTACTCCCTTCGAAAGAGGTTTGTTGCGGTGCAGGAGGTAGCAGCTAATAACTAACTTGAGACGTTGAGGTGGACGATCGATGATATATTTGGCATGAGAAAGCACCGATCTTTTCTTTCAAAAAAAGAAAGCACCATTCTCAGCAGGAGTGTATCAGAAAGGTCGTCGGTGCAGAGGCATCAGACAGTAGCTGGAGTTAGGGCACCACCATCGCAAGCTAACAATCTTGTTGGCCTCAACTAAACTTTATGTTACACGTAGATGGGGATGCCTTTGAGGCTGCTGGTTTCGCAACGGGAGCAGACATGCTGAGCATGGCTAGTACAGCAACACCTTTATTCTTGGTCCCACCATACACAGGGTTTCTTCATCACAGCCACAAACTTTCTCCACCACAGCTTCCCACAACGCGAGCCTTGGCCGCTGCTTCAAACTTTTGACAAACGAGGTGTATGCTGCTTCTGCAGGCAGTTCGGAGGCTCTGCGAAACCACCGTTTGATGTGATATGGACTCGCGGTGCTGACATGGAACTGGGGCAGCACGCCAACTAGATGCGTTGGGGAAGCCCTTAGGGCACCACCATCGCAAGCTAACAATCTTGTTGGCCTCAACTAAACTTTATGTTACACGTAGACGGGGATACCTTTGAGGCTGCTGGTTTCGCAACGGGAGCAGACATGCTGAGCATGGCTAGTACAGCAGCACCTTTATTCTTGGTCCCACCATACACAGGGTTTCTTCATCACAGCCACAGACTTTCTCCACCACAGCTTCCCACAACGCGAGCCTTGGCCGCTGCTTCAAACTTTTGACAAACGAGGCGTATGCTGCTTCTGCAGGCAGTTCGGAGGCTCTGCGAAACCACCGTTTGATGTGATATGGACTCGCGGTGCTGACATGGAACTGGGGCAGCACGCCAACTATATGCGTTGGGGAAGCCCTTATAGAAGAAGACAATGTGCGTAACAACCCTGCAGTGCATTCGTACTTGCAGGGACAACAGCAACAGGAGTCGGTACATCGCATCGTATACGTGGCACCACCCCGTTCTGCTTGGCTCTCTGTACGATTACACGTGATTAAAAATGCACATATTGATCTTTCTTTCCACAATTCGTCGCCTTTCCTATTCACCGTGACAGTAGTAATACTCTGGTACACTCTGCTGGTCAAATTATACCCCCGAACAGTGGATTGTGTTCGTCGGACTATGTGCCACATATGTTGTAGAAATTTTAATTATAGAATTTAATTCATTATAAGTATTAATATAATCAAAATGCATTGCATCTTGTTCTGCATGAAAAAAAACTACGTTTTGGTGGTTCTGACTCTAGCCCTAAAACGGTTTTGACTTCATTATTTTTGGCTTAAAAAGCCGTTCTCTTGTGTACTTATTTGGTAGTAGGGCTTTTAAATAATAAACAGGTGGAGAAACCTCTACAAAAGCCCTTCCAAATAGAGCCTTTAGTTTTTCTATATATTGATAGTGGTAGAAGAAGCATACATATATCTGCACTCTATGGTTACTTATTTATTTATTTATTTATTTATTTATTTATTTATTTATTTTATAATGCATATGTTGGTAGTTTAGATGTTGAGGTGTATTTATTTAATTTGACATAGGGGGTAATTTAAATAGAAATACAAGGAGCTAGTTACTTTTTTCGAATTATGTACCATAATAGCAGAGGAGGTGCTAGTTTAGATCCTAATTTAAGGGGTATATGGATTATCTTTTATAATGGTAAAGATGAGTAACTTAAATACAAATTTAGGAGATTGTATCTTATTTTTAATAATGGCTCAGATGGATAATTTACAAGCTAAAGCAGATCCACCCAATGGACATTATCTTCCACTAGCTCCAAGCCACCTAGGAACCACAGGCAATGGTCCACACGGCACTGGCTGAGGGCAGCAAAACATCTTGAAGGGCAAGTACATCGATACACTATGTAGGCAGTTTTAAATTAAAGTTCATCTCATGTGGTGCCATATTGAATTTTTGATAAACATGGAGGAGAGAGGGAGGTAAGAGAAAGAGGTGGTTGTTTCGTGAACCAACCACCTCATAATATAAAACCTAGGACTATGAGACGACTTATACACTATTACATAAGTAGTTGTTGTCATACAACTCATAAACATTCATTTATTTTATGCACAAATTTAAGACCCTAGAATTACTCTAAAAGACAACACCAATGCATAAATTGTACGTGTTGTTTGTTAAGCCATCTCATAAGTCATAATTACGTGGCACGGCATGAGACCATTTATGAGACAATACCAATATACTCGCCCTAAGGGTGCGGATGCCACAAGGTATATGGATTTACATATGATGATCCACTAGTCTAATAATTGGATTTTTTTAGAGAATCTGTTTATCTTTCTAGAACATTTCGTGATAACTAGTATGAGGCTTAAGAAAAAGGCCCTCAATTAGTAACGGTATAAGATATTAAGAATTTGTTCTTTTTCTATTCCGTTCGGATGCTAGATTGTTGTAAAGATGGGTTGAGATACACGTATCTAGTTACTAGTTGAGACTAAAAATTAGTCCAAATTAACTATAGTTGATTAGCTAGTTGTCTAACAACTAGTTGAAGTAGCTAAAAAATTAGTCCACCTATTAGCTCTCATATTTGGATGTACTAGAGCTAATTTTTAGCTAGCTAACAATTAGTTCATGTATCAAACAGGTCCTAAAATTGAATTTTTCTTCACGTATTTTTTCTATATATGGAAAATATGCCAGTGAGTTGTTACGTTTTCATTTGGACTGAAATTTCAACCGATAAGAAAGTTATATGAAAAAAAAAACACAGAAAACGCGAATCCCATCTCTGTAAACTTTGGTCTTGGGCCTGAACTGATACGTGCCCTTGTTCGCTTGTTGGTAACCCGCGTTCTCCAGTTGGGCCGGCAGCCCCGCGGCCAGCTCAGGCCCTCGGCCCAGCCACACACATGCTCCTCATCCTCCTCCTATTTCCCCATCTCTCTCCGGTCTCCGCTAGGAAAGAGCTGCTGCTTCGTCTGATCCCTCCTTCCACAAGAAAGACAAACCCTATTCCCTAGCTCGCGGCTCGCCGGATGGACCCTCAGCAGCCGGAACCCGTCAGCTACCTATGCGGAGGTGATCGCTCGCTCTCCCTCTTTACCTTCCTCTCGATCTCTAGTTGTCGCCGCGGTTCCGACCGGGACGCCTAGCCACTAGTGATTTCTTTTTGTGTGTATAGCAGGCAGCAAACATAAGGGAAACCAGTTGGTTTCCTTGTTTCTCACCTGGAAAATAGTTTTTTAGGGGGCTATCTCTGAGATTACATGTAGATGTTGTAGAAGAGGACTGAAAGTGGTCCTGGAATTTGAACCCGTAGACATGTATGAGCAGCTTCTTGAACAAAGGGGTTTTCAGTCCGGGTAATTAGAAAAGCTTTGATGGCTGAAATACGGCGGCTCCCTGACCTGTGGGGGATGTTTGGTTTCGTCTCCAGTAGTTTCCTTGCGGTCACGCGAATAATCAAGCTTCAAGCACTGAATTCCTCGTCCATATTCTGACGGGAACAAAAACTGCTTTTATTTCAGATTGCGGAGCTGAGAACACGCTGAAGCCGGGAGATGTGATCCAGTGCCGGGAGTGCGGCTACCGCATCCTCTACAAGAAGCGGACCCGCCGAAGTATGGCCACCTCTACCCCTTATCTCTTCAATTCCTATGTGACTTGTCTCAAGTGATTGCTTGTGTTTTACCTGTGGCTGGTTAGATTTTTTTTTCTACTTTCTGATTGGTATATGTATATAATGCGATACATCCTATACAACTTCTGATAACTGGCTTGTGCTATTGTTATGTTTTCCTCGGTATAGTTTGAACTTGTACCATTTGCTTTTGGAGATAGTGTAAAGCCATGTAAAATCTCTTAGCCTGTTATAAGAAGGTGTTGGTGTTAAGTTATTGCTTCCTTTGATCACAAATATAAGTCCATCTGATTTTTTCCTAAGTGAAAATTTTTTAACTTTTGGCTAGCAATATCTGTATTATCTTAAATGACAAGAATTATACTATATTATAATGTACTTTCCATAATGAATATATTGACGTCAATCTTGTACCTTCAATCTATCTGAAATTTTAGACATTGATAGTCAGTTTTAAAAAAGTTTGATTTAGGACAAACCTAGATGGACTTATATTTGTAATTGGAGGAAGTATACCTTTACAGACCACTGTCAAGTAGCTCAAGCACAGTGTCATTGAGTTGTCCTGTGGTTACCTATCCTAACTGAGGCCAGAATTCTCCCCCCCCCCCCCCCCCCCCCCCCCCCCCCCCCGTGTATCACTATGTGCCATACAAAGTAGATATTGCCTATTGAACATGGAATGGATTATTTTTAAAAAATAGTTAAAATGGTCTTTTGTTCTTTCCATTGCTTGAAGTGATTGCGACAACTACGAAGAAACGACGAATCCCAACTAATTCACTCGCTCAGTCTCTTTGACTAAATGGTTAAAGCACTTAACTGGCTTACCTTTTTCAGCTGCATCGTACCGTGGGTCAAACTCTGTATGTAGATAGAGCCCCTATGCTCCTAATGTAGAGCTGGAACTACAACAGTTACCGTGGAATCTGCAATCACACGAGTTACAGTTGTTTTTCCGGTGAAGCTAGTACTTTACTTGAGTATACCATACTTGCCTGTTTGTATAATTCATTGTTGGTTTTTAACCAAGACCCAGTTTGTTAGTCCACCATTAGGTGACTGTTTCTTTTCATATTTTTTAAGTTGCAGAAAAGGCATAGCTAACTTTGCTGAAATTCTGTGTGTACAAAAGAACTGATTCATGTGGCCTTTTTTATACTACTGTTGAGAATATCGCTGCACGCACTCTGTATTTGTTGACTGAACTAAAACCTGACCATGGAAACCCTTAACATGTTCCACTTCATTAAATTCTCAGGGGAAACATGTTGCCACAAGTAAAACTAGCTTTCGCATCCCAATTTCTTTGACTATGTAATCTTGAAGTAGATCCATTCCTATGGTTTTGCTGTTTAGAGCTCTATGTTGCTTGATGACTAGGGTCTTGTCCTCCTAGATAAAAGTTACACTCGTTCCTTAGTTGTATTTTGGCAAGTGGTGGAAGCAGTCTCTACTCACTACTCTCATGATGTTGTTACACATTGAATTTGCTACCTGGTAGTTAGTTATTGTACCCTTTATAAATATATGGTTTTGTTTTTTGTTCATTAGCTGTCAATCATAGTGCTCCGACGTCTAAGAATGTAGTCTTCTGTAAAGCAGTTTGGTTCTAGAATATTCATGAACCATAATTCACTTTAATGATTCATGTTTGACTGGCAGTCAGTGGTTTATATGCTCTTACATATTTACTGTATTTTTTGTTATATGCTCTTACATATCTACTGTATTTTTGGTAGTTAGATTAGATGATCACGATATGTATATTTACTTCCTAGAGGCTGGTTAACACTCCCAGAACGGGATTGTAGGCAATGGTCCATTGATGCTGATGCAAAAGAGCTTTCTTTTTTTTTGGTTTGCTTGGAGAGATTCCTTAAATATGCTCCTGTACATATGTTTAATTGCATTGTTGTTGCTCCAGTTCCACCTTCATATATGTGTTGGATGTGTTTTTTTAATCTTTTCTCTCTTGAAGTTATTATTATATACAAGATTGAGAATAGATAATATGTTTAGGGTGAATACTCATACCTCCAAACAGCCTTAACGGCCATGGTAATGTATGGATATTTTTGGGCATTTATGACTGAGCTGCCCAGTGACACTTGCTTCCCCCCCTTTTCTTCTCTGGAAATGGTCATAATCTGGAAATTTTGTTTCCACAATAAAAGTTTGCCCACTGGACATTGTTTTGAAGAGGATTATGCTGTGATGCAAGGGGTCGTGCTATCTTTAAAAGAGAAAGGTATGGGGCAGGTAGAGGGTATGCAAGTTGTTTTTTTAGTTGGGAGATGAGGGTAAGGCATCACAGGGGGGCCTTGAAGTTGACATGAATGTGTGATTGAGGACCAGAAAGTTTAGGGTTGCTACCACAGGACTTTGGGTGAGGCATAGTAGTTTTTCTAGATGGCATTTGATTTGCAAAAGTAGCTTGATACTTTGTGTTCTGTTACAGAAAATGTATTGTTTGTTGTGAGCTTACTACATTTTAGCCTATGGTGTTATTATTGGCTTCCTTCGTGCATGTCATTGACTCATTGTTACTGTGATTATGAAAAGGCAAGAATCTGATGGTTTATAAGGCATATACACGTCTGTCGAAAGAATGAAGGCATATTTTTCCTTCGTAACACTGAAACCATTTCACACTGAAAATGGTAGCTAAACCAATTTGATAGTAAGCTCTCACTATGTACTCTAATCAACAAAGCATATATGCATAGGCCATCGTGCTACTAGACACTTTTTTTCGGTTCCAGTTTAAACTGAACAGACCACCCTTTTCTTTAGATCATTGTAATCACTTCCCAGTTCCCATTGAAAATGGTAGGTAGCCCAAGTTGAGAATAAGCTCTAATAGTTGCTCTGACTTACAAAGCGTGATTGCTCCATGATACTACTGGATGCTACATTTTGCATCTTGGCAGTTTAAAGTGATTTTTTTTCTGATCCATTATACTTGTCTGATCAATACCGCTCTTCTCTTCTTCTGTTTTGGCAGTTGTGCAGTATGAGGCACGCTGAAGACAAGAGAACAACGTGCTATGCTGTGTAAGGTGTTGGTTGTGCCTATAGCAGTGTAACAAGTCTCTTGGGAGAATGACTCCTGGGAATCACAACTACAATTACAATGTGTGTAACCGTGCACTGAACTTCGTCTGAAAGTGTTGATGAAACGTTGGGAACTGTCGGTAGATTTCAGAGACTTGTGTTGAAGTTACATGATTGATACGTTTTTGACTTGTGGCAGGTTCGTATTTTCTGCGCTTGCACTGTTAATCTGCTGGCCTTGCCATACAGCAGTTAAGGCACCTGTTTAGTGGTTTCATGATTTCAACCATGTTATTTTGCCACGTGTCGCTGTCGCGGGTACCATTGATAAACTTGGAATGTGCTTGGATACCCGTGATGGCACGAACCGTATCAGGATCTCAAGTCTGCCATCCACGATCGTTTTCAAATCTCGAGTGGTAGTGTGATGTCCAGCAAAACAGTGTGGGCCTTTTATTTGTGTGCTCCATGTTTGGATGTGATTTGCAGGGATTCGTTGGAGATGTATAACAAGTAATCTCTTGGAGATGTCCTGCCCTTCAATTACTACCTCAATTTCTCTAAGAGGCCGTTTAGATCCTTTCATTTTGGAGAATTAGAATCTACTTAATAGACTAAGCTATTTGGCTTGTAATTTGACGTTCCACAACTTTTTAAAGTTTATGTATAAGTTTATTTCAAATTCATTTGGTCGGAGATGGAAATTGATTCTATAGTATGTTTCTATTTTACAACTTATAACACGCTCTTTAACTTGCTCACCTACGATACAAATACAACACATAAGTATCTCTCTTGTATGGCCCACAATAATATATAAATATATTCCATATACAATCATATTAGTTTAATTAATATATGTCTAAATTATGATTACTAAAACGAATTCAATTCCAAGGATCCAAACGGGCCTAAAAGTTGTGTGCAGTCGTACAATATGTAAATTTTGGTATACAAAATGACATTTGTTAGATTCATTCATATTCACCCTGTTCGCTTATGCTGAAATTTGGCTTATGCTAATGCCTATGCTGAAATGTTGTAAGAGAAAAATACTGTTCCATAGCTGAAAAGTAGTTCTGAATAAGCTCAAGCGAACACGGGATTACAAGTTAGAATAGTACACGTTCAGTAATGATACAGAGTTCGAGTCTAAAACCTATTAGAATATATTGATACAAATTAGTATATGTTTTCTTGCAAGGTACGGCACGGATGCTACTTTACACTAACAAAAACTAAAGAAAATGTGTTTGAAATGTTGCCCAGATTTGCCCGGTTAGTGATAAGTGTCGGGGACACAGAAGACGACGGTTTCTTTAACCTTTTTGTTTTAAAAAATATATAAATAAAAATGAATAAAAAAACGTAAGTTTGGTTTATTTGCTTGGTGGGACACGCAAAGCCAAGCGCCAAGTGGCGGACTTAGACTACCCGCAGCGGGTACTCTAAAACGATACTCTAAAGCTTTAGAGTATGAATATAAAGTAAAAACTGCTGCACTGGGTACTCTAAAACGATACTCTATTCTTTCTCTTACTCTATATTTAGAGTAGTACTGTGCTTACTCTATACTCTATAGTGACGGACCCCACTAGCTAAACAAAGGAAAAAAATGCTATAACTCACAAACCAAAAATCCAAATTAAAATTCGATTTCACCATTAAATTCGTCTCAATAAATCCTTCAAAACTAGATCACACATGGATATATTTAGATAAAGTGATAAGTGGGTCCCACAGTGAATAGAGTGGATAGAGGATGATATAGAGGATGGATGGGTGCGGGAGTATTAAGTATAGAGGAGAGAATCTTGCTGACTAGAACATATAGAGGATGAATATAGAGATCCATGAATGCATGTAGTCTTATCCAGTCCAATCCAACGCAAGTCTCCTCCTCCCATCTCTCCCCGTGGGAAGAGGGCAAAAGCGACGTACGTTAGCGTTTGCGTGCGCGTAGCATTTAACCAAGCAACTCCCCAATCCCCACTCCTCCCCCCACCACCATTTCTTCCCTCTCCCTTCCCCTCCGACGGCAATCCCACATCCACATCCAATCAGCCGCTGCTCCAGCCGCCCATCCATCCATCCATCCGGTGAGCGCCCGCCGCCCTCGATCGATTCGATTTGATTGCTGCCCTTTCCCCGCGCCTGCTCGTCTCCCTGACCCGACCCGACCCGATTTGTTCTGTTCCAGGTCGCTGCTCTCTGTTCCGCGTGCGATCGAGGAGACCAAGAGGAGGAGCGATGGCGCGGAGCTCGTTCAAGCTGGAGCACCCCCTCGGTACGGTCGCCCCCCGGTTCCCGATCCCCTCCTCACCCGGGGTTCACCTGTTGTTGTTGTTGCTCGTGCTAGGGTCTCGGCCGTTTCGTTGGTACTGGTAGACGCTGCCGCGTGCGGACCCATCCATCAATCGATCCGTTGAATTTTATATAGGTTATATAAGCGAAACTTTGTTGGGGGGTGTTCGTCTGTGTGCTACCGTGTCACGGTTTCGCGATCCTGTGGTGGTTAGATAGATTTGTTTTTTTTTTCGTGGTGCTACGGATAGGTAGGTCTGCAGCTTCGCCCTGTAGGCTGGATTGTTGGAACTTGATGATGGTTGCAGTTAAATTTGCTAGGTGATTTGTAGGCTGTGCCACCCACAGTTTGTTGTGTTGACTCAGATCAAATCTCTGCTTTTATAGCACCCTAAAACATGATCCTGCAGAGTTCATACCAACCTCAGCAACTAGTAGATCCGAACCGCTGCATTTGCTTCTCTTAATTGCTAGATTCTCTGAACGCGTTCTCAAGTTGTAACTCTCCAGGCTCCATCTATCTGTAATTTTATTAGGTTTAGGTTGTACCTACATCCACGGAATGGTTGGTCTGTTTCTTGTGCATGTCTTACCATTGCCTGGTTCTTATCTCATGTAGATTTTTCAGTTTTTCTTTTATGTACAATGTACAACAGTATCCTTCCGTCTTAGAATGACTGGATTCTCATTATACATGTGTTTTATATTGCAGAAAGGAGGCAAGCTGAGGCTAACCGCATCAGGGAGAAGTACCCTGATAGAATCCCTGTAAGCCTTCAGTAATAATTTTTTCCAATGTCCTCTGCTTATTTCCATGATAGCTTTTGTTCTCATTCTAATCGGCTTTCTTGTAATGTAGGTCATTGTTGAGAAGGCCGAGAGGAGTGACATCCCAGACATTGACAAGAAAAAGTCAGTTCTTATCCATTTCAAAATATTTTTTTTTTCTGAAAGTTGTCTTAGCAATTTTTGTCATTGATTTTGTCAAACTCTTCATAATGCAAAACTGCTGGCTGTGGGCATTATCTCTACTAGTAGCAAGTCCCAGACACTTGGCATCTCATTGAAGAGTCTGTTTCTTCTGCAAGTTGCCATCTACAAATTGATTGCTTACTCCATTAGCATATTCTTTGCTTGTATCATCTTCCTGCATTAAGTCTTGGTTAGCCGTACAAGGCAAGACCAGCTACTCCAATTTTTATATGGCTCCTGATATGCGATTGCTTGCAGGTACCTTGTTCCTGCCGACCTCACAGTTGGACAGTTTGTGTATGTGGTACGGAAGCGCATCAAGCTCAGCGCCGAGAAGGCAATCTTCATCTTTGTGAAGAACACCCTCCCACCAACAGGTACCCAAGAGTGTTTCCTCTGTTGCCATACCATTGGGGAAAAACAAAACGAAACCTACCATGGTGGCCGCGCTAACATTGTTGTTGCCACTTCTGGTCGCTGCAGCTGCTCTGATGTCTGCCATCTACGAGGAGAACAAGGACGAGGACGGCTTCCTCTACATGACCTACAGCGGCGAGAACACCTTCGGGCTGCTCTGAGTAGCAGCGCCACGATGGATCGACATTGGACAACGCCTCCTGTAAATACTTAACAGGCATCTCAAGAATCTGTGTACATAATCTCAAGAATCCGTGCACCAAGCAACTCTTGTCTGTCGAAAACATTGAAGCATACAAATGCTAAACACATTTAAGTAATACTCAGCTCTGGGATGCTTCAGAAATTCTGCTAAGAAGCTGCTGTGTCGTCCGTGAACTTATCGATGTGGCAAAGTAACGTGAGCGTGCCAGCGGTGGTTCCACCCATGTGGCCATGTGGGTAAATGCTGCTGTTACTTTTTGTTCATTGTTAACTGGCCCTCGTGCCGGTGGCACCGACTCGATGACCGACTGGCGGCGGCGGCGAAAGGGCACCGGCATGCATGCAGGCGGTGGCGATAGGCCGGAGAACCTGGACTCTGGCACTGGCACTGGCAGGAAGGATGGATGAAAGCCGTGTGCAGCAGCAGGCACGGCGGTGGTGCAGTGCAGGAAGACCAGCATGTGTTAGGGCACTGTATCGAATCATTGTAGATAGAATGGTAGAATTTGAATTTTAGTGCATTCTTCGAAGTCATGCATTAGCGCTACTCTGTCATTTTGTCTCGGTTAAACAGTGCACACGGTGAGAGTTGGCGAGGGTGAATCGACGCACCAAAAGTTGTGCATAAGGCAGCATCATTTTGGTTTGAGGAATTTCCTTGCTATATAGATGATTTGATGATGCCCTGATCATCATATATTCATTCATCTTGCGAGAAGGTCAGTTTGGTATGATAAGATGACTCTGTTCCTCGTACTTAGACAATTAATTACGTGTCTTCATGCATCATCAAAGCAAAAAAGGAGGCGACGGGTCAAGATTAGCTTATTCCATCTGTCGAAACAAACAAAAGTAGTGTGACAGTGTAGATGACAGATCACCCTCATTCCTCACACAAAACACCCACAAATAGATTATCCTCCTGCGAAGGCAAGATCGATTTTGTGAACGCACGGGGGGCGCATCTGTATCCGTAGCTTTTCGCAGCAGGAGCAGGAGCAGGACAGGATCTGAGAAAGCAAGGTCTTGTTTAGTGTCTTTTTGGTTTCCGGGAGATAAAGTTTAACTCTCATCACATTAATGTTCCATCAAATACATGGAGTACTAAATGTAGACTAATTGCATGCATGTCGGCACAGATTAGGAGTAATTTACGAGACGAATCTATTAAGCCTAATTAGTCCAAGATTGAAAACTTTTTGTCAAATAAGACGAAAGTGCTACCGTGTTTGTTAAACTTTAACTCCTCTGACCAAACACCCCCTTAGTTCCCAAAATATTTTACAAAATATTTCAGATTCCCGTCACATCGAATGCTTGGACACATGCATTAAGCATTAAATATAGATAAAAAATAAAACTAATTACACAGTTTAGTTGTAAATCATGAGACGAATCTTTTAAGCCTAATTAGTCTATGATCGGACAATAATTATCAAATAATAACGAAAGTGCTACAGTAATACTACAGTTACATTTTGTAAAATATTTTAGAACTGAACAGCGGCCAAGCAGAGGAGGCACCGGCACAGGCGGCAAACATCCGCCCTGCTGTGCGCCTGTGCCTGCACCCCGAGCCATGCCCGTGTTCAGTTACCAATTCGGGACACCCGATTCTGCACATTTAATGCGCACGGTAGCAATTCGTTTGTATTTGGTAAAAATTGTCCAAACTTTGACTAATTAGGCTCAAAATATGCATCTCACAAAGTACAACAAAACTGTGCAATTAGTTTTCAATTTTATCTACATTTAGTACTCCATACATGTGCCGTCATTTTGATGTAATGAGAATCCTCTTTTTGCATAGTGAAATTTAGGGGTTGAATTTAGGAACTAAACAAGGGCCTTGTTTAGTTTGCCCAAATCGGCAGCACCAGAATTGCTGTAGCTCATTGTAGCATTTTGTTTTTATTTGGTAAAAAATATCTAAACAATGACTAATTAGTTTCAAAACGTTCGTCTCGCAAAGTACAACAAAACTGTGCAATTAGTTTTTGATTTAATCTATATTTAATACTCTATGTATGTGCCAGCATTTTAATGCGATGAAAATCTTCTTTTTGCATAGTAGATTTTGTAGAGGCAAATTTGGGAACTAAACATGACCTGATGAGCACTGCTCTACTAGCTCTGCCGCCCTCCAGATTCGCGCCCTCCGGGCCTTGTTTAGTTCCATGATTCTTCCCTAAATTCCACTATGCAAAAAGAAGATTCCCCGTCACATCAAAATGTCGGTAAATGCATGAAGTACTAAATGTCGATGAAATCAAAAACTAATTGCACAGTTTTGTTGTACATTGCGAGACGAACATTTTAAGCTTAGTTAGTCAAAATTTGGATAATTTTTACCAAATACAAACAAAATGCTACAGAAATTCTGATACAGTGTTTTTCTCCCCTATTATGTGAACTAAACGAGGGCCGATCCTCCTGCCTCTGCCTGGACCTGCATTCATCTCACTCAACACTCGAGGCATGGCATACATCTCTCTCTATCCTCCTCCAATGTTGCTAATAAATACCCAACCTCCCCGTCGCCAACTCGCTGCCTCGTCCATTAATGCGCTCATCGCCGTCGCCGTCGCCGGCATTTCCCGGGCCGGCTGGTGGCCTGTTGCTCCTGCTGCTGTGCTTCTTCATGCTTCACTCTGTTGCCACTGCTCTCTTCTTCTCCAGCGTGCTGCAAAGGAACCATCAATCCATCCATGCATGTCGATGGAGCTTCCTGCCGGCCTGCCTGCCTCTTGTACAAATGCGATCGATCGAGGTGGGTAGCTTACTAACTAAGCTAATCCAGTGCTGCGGTGCAACGCAATGGCCGCGACGGGGTATTGGCGCGGTTCAATTCGAGAGCTCGAGCCCTAGATCGAGGCCAGCCACTGGGGGGCTCTGCTCTCTGATTGAGCCGTGCCAATATCACGTCCCGCTCGCACTCGCCGCTGCTGTTTCTAATTCTGTGTATCTGTATCCATCCATTCCTCGCGTTGCTGCACTCTTCCTTAATAAATGTGTGCTCATCAGTGAAGATGTCGGGCCACACTGATGAGCTAATCAAATTTTTATTTATTTCTTAATCAAAAGTGAGCTAATTAATTTGCTTCATTCCAACGCATTTTTTGCTCCTGCATATATAGAATGCATGTACCAGATTATATACTCTTTATATTTCATCGCAGTATAAACTATACTCCTTATTCTATACTATATTCTCACCTAGTTTTCCTCTTTTTATGATGAGTTGTTACAGTCAATATGAATGAATGAATGAACGTGTTTACTGATGATGGTGATCTGCCCATGATTGAATCTGCTACACTACACGATATAGCTTCACACACCTGCGCCTCCACAGCTCACCAGCTAATTCGGGTTACCACTCTGGTTTCTCCCTGTTTTTCAGCCTCTACAATAGTGCAGAATAGCTAGCTAGGAGTGCTGCATTTCATTACTACACTAGAATAAATTAACCTCAAGATATGCTATTCACGATGATAAATGTCATCAGTAGCGATTGTTTATTTACTAGTATAGCAACTATTAATTAAAAAAACTAAAGTCTACTCAGCCACTTTTCTAAGTGATTCCTGTACGTACAAATGTAGGACCATTTAATTTAAAATTGCAATGGAGTCCTTGTTCAGGTAAAGCAGGGAGAAGACAGAGAGAGAAAGCCGAAAGGAATCCAACTCAAGAGATCTGTGAAGCTTTTTTGCTCGGTACAGAAAATAGCCCGTGATGTGCCACGCTATGCCCGTGTTGAGGTCAATTCAGGGAACTTTTTAGTAGAAACAAATGAATGGTCACGATGCCATGTCTGAAAACCAGCAAAGAAAAGCTGATCATCATAAAACCTTCGTGCGCGCGGGATTGCAAAGCCTTGTATGCGTGTAATTGGAGTTATCACAGAGAGAGCATCCAACCAAAAGGACAGTTGTGATAAGCTCGATCTCACGCATGTCCCTCCTTTTCCATGACCTCCCATTTCAATCTCATTCTAATAATGATCAATGGAAAGTACCTTGTACACGATCATGGGCATGTTTGGATCACCTGGACTAGTTGTTAGTCCAACTAAAGTGTTGTATTGTGCTGTTTGAATACATGGACTAGTGAGAGGGACTAGCAACTAGTTAGGCTAGACTAAAAATTAGTCCATCCATTTCGATGGTCTAGGACTAAACTTCAGGTGAAAATTGTTATTGCTGTTTGTGTGTTTTCTTTCTCTCCTTTGCCAATTGCAATGAACTATGTTTTTTCCCCCTTACCTTGAGTCCCTTAGTTTGAAATATAACAGCACTATGGGACACCAGTTAACATTAACAATCTTCTTATCCAATGAAATCCTTGGGCCACGCCGCCACGGTGTATATGGTATGCCTCTGTAAAATTTTCACTGCACCATGTGACATGTGTGAATATTTCCTTTTGGGTCAAGAGTATCTGTCAGAAAGTACAGGCACACTGGCCCTTGGCGACCATGGAATGATGCAGAATCTTGCAGGAAGACTGGAGCCAAACAAAAGCAACAACAGCTTAACAGTTAACAAAATATGATCAAAACTTCAAAAGCGCTTGCGCAACAGCAACACCTCTCTTGTTCCCATTCATTCCAGGCTTTCAGTGATCACTCACCTGGGACTGGGAGGCTATCAGCATAACCGACAACAGCGATCGCGCTGCTGATTCCTGTTGCTTTTGAAGCAACCACAGTAACATCCATCGGAGGTCATGTGCAAAGCCCCCTGCAATTCTTCGCCAGCAGCAGCAGGTACATACGAGAACCCGCGTAGCCAGAAGCGAGAATCAGACCTTGTTTAGTTCACTCTCAAAAAAGTTTTCATCCCACCACATCGAATTTTTAGACATATGCATGGAGAAATAAATATAGACGAAAAAAATAACTAATTACACAGTTTTGTTGAAAATCTCGAGACGAATGTTTTAAGCCTAATTAGTTCATAATTAGACATAAGTGCTACAGTGACCCACATGTGCTAATGACGAATTAATTAGGCTTAATAAATTCGTTTCGCGGTTCTCAGACGAGCTATGTAATTATTTTTTTATTAGTATTAAAAACCCTCCCGATATCCTTCGGACAAGTCCGATGCGACACCCACATAACTTTCATCCTCCATGATTAGCCATAGCCCTTCTTTAGTTTCCAAATTCTACCCCAAATTTTACTATGCGAAAAGGAAGATTTCCATCACATCAAAATGTCGGCACATGCATGGAGTACTAAATGTAGATGAAATTAAAAACTAATTACACAGTTTTGTTGTACTTTACGAGACGAACATTTTGAGCATAATTAGTCAAAGTTTGGACAATTTTTACTAAATACAAACGAAATGCTACAATGCGCATTTAATGGTCACTGTTCCAACTCGGGACGCCTGAATCGGGAACTAAACCCGGGCATAAGGCCTGGTTCACTTCGCATCCCAACCCAAAATATTTCCTCTTCCACCCATTACATCAAATCTTTCGACGCATGCATGGAGCATTAAATGTAGATAAAAAAGATAACTAATTGCATAGTTTGCCTGTAAATGTCGGGACGAATCTTTTGAGCCTAGTTAGTCCATGATTGAACAAATTTTGCCAAATAATAACGACAGACGATACAGTACTTTTCACATACTTTTCAGAGGTGAACACACCCAAACTGCTTTGCTTGCGAATGAAATTCCTCTGTATCATCGGTTCAATCATGCCTGAATGATAAGACTTGCGGTGGTGGTCGTCAGGCATCCGACAACGCGTTGGAGGGCCCGGGGGGGTCGAGCTGTTGGCTCCGACGACGAACAGCAACGCGCCAACTGGGACGACAGCAGCATCTAAGGGCTTGTTCAGTTGCAAAAAAAATTTGCAAAATGACCTCGTAGCACGTTTCGTTGTTATTTGACAATTACAATCATGGTCTAATTAGACTTAAAAGATTTGTCTCGTCCATTTTCATCTAAACTGTGTAATTAGTTTTATTTTTTATCTATATTTAATGCTTCATGCATGTGTCTAAAGATTTGATGTGATAGAATCTGGGTGTGTTCACTTCGCGAAAAGTAGCTGAAAAGTTACTGTAGCACTTTTCGTTGTTATTTGGTAAAATTTGTCCAACTATGGATTAATTAGACTCAAAAGATTCGTTTCGAACTTTACAGACAAACTATGCAATTAGTTATCTTTTTTACCTACGTTTAATGCTCCATGCATGCGTCGAAAGATTTGATGTGATGTGTGTAAGAGGAAATATTTTGGGTTGGGAGGGGGAAGTGAACGCGGCCTCTGAAAATTTTTGTAAAATTTTTTGGAAACTTAACCGGCCCTAACTTTGTGCATGAACGGGGACAAGCCGTCACCTCGGGTGGGCTAGGCCTAGGCTTGCCAGGGAATCAACGTGATCCAACAGAACCTGCGATGTGAAGGACAAGTGTGAGCTGAGCTGCACGCCTGCACCTGCACCGGATCACTTTCAAAAGCATGCAGTATTTGGTTCCTTTTTTTTTTTTTGCATTGATGTAATGTGAGCCAAGGATCACAGAAAATGCTCTCCAATCTCCATGTGAGGAGGTAAAATTCTGCCACCGGTTATGGCAACTGATAGCTTAATTTATTTTCCTATGCCTTCAAACTCAGTGTTGAAACAATTAACATGATTATTACTTTATATACTAAATCACGTTTTTCGAATGAATAGTTATAGTGAAAAAGCTACTGAACCTTGTGCTAATGCCATACTCATCTGTTTCTGTTCCATTAACCACCAGTGGTAATTGTTTGTGAACGGCAATTCTCACAAATGTTCAGTTGATATATCTCGGAACATGTTTTTTAACTGTATATATGTTATACCCCAAAAGGTTGCAGTCCATATGTAGAGAAGGGGTTTAAGGATTACCAAAAAAATGTTTTTTGTTTTTGCGAATGCATTTATTAAGAAGGCAGAAATTGACAACGTCTAGATCCCCCCGTAGGCGAGGTAAAATCACATGTCACTTACGTCAGCAGTCAGCTGTTGTGAAACCATGAAAGCTCTTCACTGCGCAACTCAGATCCAACTGTTAAGCCAAGGAATGTATTTCGAGTACTGACTTTCAGGGGCATGCCGTTTTTTTATCTAGATTTGTAGCTATTAACCAAGCATAACAAATTGAGGGGAGAGTTATCATCAGATAATTTAGCGATAATCCAGGAACAGATACGGTGGCAAATGGAGGAGAATGGACTTGTGATCCACCATTAAAATTGCAGAAAGGATATTTCATCCGTAGCCCTCTGTAGGTTTCCATTTTAACAGGAGCTTAGTTTTCTTACTCCTGTTGCTGCTGGTCTAGTACCAGTGAACCTTAAACTGGCTAATGTTTTCCGACACAACACCCTACCCCCATGTCCACTGTAGCTTGGTAACAAACTCATCAATTTGATTTTTTTTCCAGCACCGTCCACAAATCATAGAGAATTGTTTAGGTTTCATCATTCAGTTCAGATGGTACACGTGCTGCAATGTGAAAAATGTTGCAGACTGTGCTGTTCAAAAGTTACTGCAGTTTTTCAACAGCAGAACATACAACATGCATCAGTAAGAACTAGAAAGCATATGCAGAAGTACATAGAAGCTAAATGTGTTCAAACAAGGATTGCACGTTCGTGATCATCAGACAAACGCATAAACAATAAATTTTCTCAATGCATCGAGACTACAATTCCTTTCCTTTCTTCTGTATGCAAGTGTGAATGTGTGGCACAACAGAAAAGAGACTTTCTACTATCATCATGAAGCCTAGATTTATTTCAATAACCATTTGCAAAAACCATAGCTACAAAATTGCAGTATTGAGCCTGCTCAAGATAGATTGCCACAAAACAGGCAAACTCACAGCGATCTGCCAATTATTCAGGCTGGGCATATTTACACCGAAAACCGAGAACCGAACCGCACCGAACCGAACTGAAATTTTGGTTTTTTCGGTCTTCGGTCTTCGGTTTCGGTTTCGGTTTTAACATCTGTAAACTTCGGTGTTCGGCTTCGGCTTCGGTTTCCAGATGCAACACAGTCGAAACACCGAGCAACCGAACATTCAGCAGCAGTGAAAGGCGAAAGGCTAAAACCAGCGAACACAGCAACAAACCCAACGAACGCGGCAGGTGGCAGCCCAGCCCAGTAAGGCCCACCATACTCTTAAGTTTCCAACGGCCTTGTTTAGATTCCAAAGTTTGCCTCCCAAATTCACTATGCAGAATTCTTATTCCCCGTCACATCAAAATACCGGCACATATATGGAGTACTAAATGTAGATGAAATAAAAAACTAATTGCACAGTTTTGTTGTACTTTGCGAGCCGAACATTTAGAGCCTAATTAATCAAGATTTGGACAATTATTACCAAATAAAAACAAAATTACTACAGTGTGACGTGACCTTTACTATGCAAAATTTGGACTCGAAATTGGGTATCTAAACGAGGCCTAGTATAGCCCAGCCCCCAGTTGGCCAGGTACCGCACGCAACCACACACCAGCACCACTCGTTGTCAACCTTATCCCGATATTGGAGCCTCGGAGGCGGCACTTCGTAGCGGCGGCGGCGTGACGCCAGATTGGGATGGAGGTCGGAGTCCTGTCGGTCTCCCGCTCCAGCGACCGCACCGCAGTTGCATCTCCAGGCCACAGCGGGCCAGCGGCGGCGGCGAGGCGCTACCGCGGACCCCGGATAAGCCGATGGGCGGATGGCGGACGACCGCGGACACCGGATGTGCTCGACAAGGCGGCAAGACAGCGGCAGAGCGTCGTGAGCTTGGCAACGTAGCGTGGCGGCCGTGGACTTCGGACAGGGATGGGTGGATGGCGGCGAAGTACCCTCGTCAAGCTCTCCGGCCGTGGACTTCCATCGGTTTTCTCGGTTAAAAACCGAAGAACCGAATGACAAACCGAAACCGATATTATCGGTTTTTGATTCCCTGACCAACCGATCGGTTTTGAGTTTTTGAAAACCGAAGTTTCAACGAACCGAATAAACCAAACCAAATTATCGGTTAAAACCGATTGCCCAGGCTAACCAATTAGTCCCATGGGCCATGGTGCCCAAACCCAATCAATGAAAATTGATGGTTTGACAATTCAGTTCAGCTAGCAGTAGGGATGCAAACAGATGGACAGATATTACCAATACAAAGATGGATAGTCTCTTTTTTTTTCTTTTCTCGAATTCAGTCAGACACAATAGTGTTCGATGTTTCGGTTATATCTATATCTGTATCCAATATCCGACCGAGTATTCAGATTTGGATATGGATATTCAAGTGTCCAGATCATAGTCACATAAAACGGGTTCACCACCTTCGACCCTCGACCCGGGTTCGTCGACCCCGACCCAGATTCACGGGTTCATTTTCGACCCGAAGTGTAAAAATCTATCATGAGTAGCGTACCACGTACCGCGACCCCGTACCTCGACCCCATCGACCCAAAAACTTTGTGACTATGGTCCAGATACAGATTATCCACTTAGTATCTGAATCCCTTCGGTCAGATGATCAGAAAATAACAGTATCATTTCCACTCCTAACTGGCAGAGAAAAATGGGTGCAAGAAACACCCTAGCTTCCAACAAGGAGAGCATCCAAATTGTGTTTCTTGATATCTGAACTGGCACTCAGAACTTTGGAATCACCTTGTTCAATACCAATAAGCTGGTGATGGATAGGTCTGTCACCTCCAATAAAATTGGGATCCAACAGATAACTTAAAAAAATAATCAAAAAACACAATTCCACCATGTTGATCAGATGGCTCGAGCATAGTTGTATGAATCGCCATCTAAGACTCAGTTAGGACCTATGAATAACCACAAGATCAGAAATGCATGCTAGCAAATGCACAACAGCAGGCAATAAAAAATGGACCAGGGAGAACCAACACCGTTCAACCACCAAATGACTAAACCACACCATCTGATCCACTGAAATATACATGTTGCTACAGGTAGCAATTGCATAGTAGCAGCAGGCACAACCACATAGCAAATACCAAACCTCACTAGCAGAAACACAAACTCTAGCAACATTTATTTTTGGTTCATGCACCATGGCAGAAACAAACAACCTGCCTTTTATTTATTACATCACAGACGAGCAGGGACAGCACCTGGGTGTCCCGGTCTTCAGTGGAGTTCCTTGAGGAAGTCAGCGTGGTCAACCAGAACATACAATGTGAACGATGAAAGGTCACGTTTCCTGGGCAACTACATTCTTTCAGAAGAAGAAAAAAATTGGGCTGCGGGTGCAATAATGATATAAATATAGGATTTAGGTATAGCAAACTAGTTCTATATATTGGCGACAAACTATCTACCATTTCTGTTAATTTTTTAAAAAAAAAATTCACGTTTTTCTATATTTGAGGGGCTAGGTTAAGTCACACAGGTATATCCGATAGTTAATAGTTGACATGGTGATGGAGATACAAATGTTGGCTATAGCTTTCCAGTAATAAGTCCTGTTTATAATGGCTTGGCTTCACAGGTGCATCCAGTTTAAGCTTTGTAACTATGGGTAGTGCAAAACTTTATTTAAAACATTAATCATTTCATTATCAGTAGCTCTAGATTTGAAGAAAGCAGTAGTCAATTTACCAGCTAACAGTACAAATAGATGGAAGACATACCACTTTCCAACCATCTGGATCAACAAAGAGGCAATCTTAGTGTTGATCCCAGGTAGCAGCCCTGGCTGCCACAAAATCTTGCCATCTATAGTTCTTTGGTGGTTGCCAGATCAACTGCCTCAGCACTGTTGTACACATCGTTGGTGCCAATGGCAACCTGCACTTACATAAGCCAAACAATTAAAAAATGCCAAAATATTAATAGGAAAATGCTGCTGATAAAAGATTGCAAAGGCCTGAGCATATGCATTGCCCTTGCTATATTCTGAGACTCCATAGTTGTATATCAACTCCAGAACAGTTACCTTGTCCTCTTCAGCATAGCCCAGTTTGGCAATGGTGTACCGTATAATTCCGAAAATATTCAGTCTACTAATATGAAAGAACACTACATCTAAAAAATTGCTTGGAACAGCAGGTACCTTATAATCAGGTACGTCCTTCTTCGTTAGTAGCTTCATCCCAAGGGCCTGCATGGAAATAAACAATACATCATCATGTATTGAGAATGAGACTTTTGTAAACTAAAGGAAAAAGGGAAAAAATTAAAACCAAATGTAAACTAAGGCAGCGTTTAGTACTCCATGCATGTGTCCAAACATTCGATGTGACGAGTGGAGGCAAAATTTTTTTGAGAACTAAAGCAGGCCTAAAGGAAAAAGGGAAAAAATTAGGATACGAAGGGGCTCAGAATGTGCGGGTCATCAAATATTTGCACGACATTTTTGGGCCTGTTTGCACCTACCGTCGAGAGTTACCAGCAAAAAGACCCGCCCGGCACGCCTGCGTTTAACGGCACACGCATAAACGTAACCGTTTTTTATGATCCGCTAAACTCCCTTGAGAGTAGGTGCCCGTCTAGAGGCTTACGCCTCTATATGGACGCTGCAGAGATGCAGCCTTATCCCTCCCGTAGGAATTCAGCCCGCATCCCATCCGCAGATGGAGCAAAGCGCGCTATAACTCATCACTGCCCTTCCATTCGAAAAAAACCTCGGACAAAGAGAAGGAAAGAAAGACGAAATCGGCCAAAGAGCCAAATCAAATCGAAAAAGGAGCTCTAAATCGAATAAAAAAGCAGAAGGTTTTTCTCAGCACACGTCGCTGTCACAGGAAAAACAAACATATCATGGACCAGATCAAAACTGTCTTTACTATTATACAAATATATACGAGCCCTACCATAAAACTGCATCACGAAAACAGCGTTCCTCAAATCTTACACGAGGATCCAAAAATCATGCCACACCGACACCAAATCGAGCATAAATTAAATAAGCAATAGATTGAATCGCCAACGCACGACAACTCGAACGTCCAGTGTTCGATCTTCGCGCTAGCTGCGACCGGTATCAAGCAAGAACGCCGGCAAGAAAGGGAAAGGCAGGAGCTTGGGCGTTGGTGGCTCACCGGCGGCACGGAGGAGGCTCGGGGTCGGCGCGACGGTGAGCAGGGAACGGCGCCGGGAAGGAGTCTGGTAACGCGATGTCGGCGAAGCACGGCGTCTGCGACGATGGAAAGGCGAGGCTTGCGGTGTCCAGGTCGCGGTACAGCTCGGTGGCGAAGCTCGGCGCGGCCTTGGACGCGGGGTCGGTTCGGCAGCAGGTGACGCAGAGGCGGAGAAGGTCGCGGACGCAGCTGGGGTCGCCCGGGCGTCGCGACGGTGGAAGGAGCAGCTCGGGCTGGAGGTGCTCCGGGCGGCGCCGTGGACGTGGTTGGCCGCGCGATGAAGGACATGGCGAGGCTCGGGGCTGACGGAGGCGGCCTGCCGAACAGAAGCAGAGCGCCGGGCGGCGGCGGCCGCACACCACGGCGGCGGGGTTGAGGTGGAGTGGCTCGGCGAAGAGGAAGGCGAGGCGCAGCCGGGCGGACGACGTCGTGGCTGCGCGGCCGGCCACTGCTGCGAGGTGGAGGCGAGCTCGGCGCTGGCGGCCGGCCGGCGAGGCGGTGGGGTGGGGTGGCGCAGTGGCCGGCCACAGCCCTGCTGTGGCCAGCAGCGGCGGGCGGAGCAGTGGCCATGGCAGGCTGAGGGAGGAAGGCAGCAGGTGGGTGCGGCGGCAGCCACAGGGAGAGGTGCGGCGGCGGCTACATTTATAGCGGCGCGGCGCCTAGGGTTTGGGCGCGGACGGTGAGATGCCTCGGAGTCCGTACCCCTGTCCACGCGGCGCGTATCGAGCGGCAAGGGGCGCGGCTCTTCACTCGGGCGGCGGCGGCGTCTGAGGCGCCTAGGCTTTGGGATGCAGGGGCGCGGCGACCTGGGCTTGCGGGGGCCGGCGGATGGGCCGCGGGGGCTCGCGGCTGGGCTATTGGGCTGCGCGAGCGCGTGGGCCTGCGCGAGGGGAAGGCGAGGGCCCAGGTGGTGGTAGCTGGGCTGCGCGAAGCAGAGGGGCCGCGGGGGAGCGCCGTGGGCCGAAGGGAGGTGAGCGTGGACCAGGGCGAGGAGTATGAGGCCGGATGGGCCTGGCTGAATCTCAAAGGAACCTGGCACATAAATATTGTCTCAGGCCAGGCTGTAATACCCTTGCAGGTTTGCCGTTTGTCGACCGGGGTTGGCCGGTGAGGCGATCGGCGTCTGATCTAGTGGAAATGAGGATTGGTCGGGCGTTAAACGGATAAACAACACGTCTTTGGTGTGCTATTGATGGCCTTGTTAAAATTTGAAGACTCTTCGTTGATTCAGGTATCGGTCGTGAGCTTCGTCCTAGATGATCTTTAGGCCCTGTTTGGTTTCCACATGTTAAAGTTTAACTCTCATCACATCAATGTTGCGGCAAATGCATGGAGTACTAAATGTAAACTAATTGCATGCATATCGGCACATATTAGGAGTAATTTACGAGACGAATCTATTAAGCCTAATTAGTCCAAAATTGGAAACTTTTTGTTAAATAAGACGAAAATGCTACAGTGTTTGTTAAGCTTTAACACCCCAAACCAAACAGGCCCTTACTCTAGGAGGTGGAGAAAATCCGAGCTGCGGCAACGATGGTCGACGATGGTGATGGGCGCTGGATGCTCCTGCAAAGGATCATTGTGTATTTTTTTCTTTTATTCAAGGGTATCCAGTCAATGGTTGTTTGTAACAGTACTTTTTAATAAAATCCAACCCTTTATACTAAAAAAAATATTGCCTCCGGCCTCCGATCCGCTACGACCTGGCCTTCGTAGTCTGCATTCCCAAATCCTCCGCGAAGGCGATTGGCCGGCAGCCTGGCCCCTAGCCGCGCCTCCATCGACGACCCAAATTCCAGCGGCCTCCGTGGAGGCCGTCCGCTCGATCACTGCCAAAGTGCCAACGTCGTACTCTCCCTGGTGCTCGCCGGCAACGTCCACCGCTCCCGGCCGTTCCCTGCGTAAGGATTAACTTTGTTTTCTTGATGCATTTTTTTTCTGGATATGATAAGACAAATGGGGTTTAACTGCTTTCAAGCATTGCTGGTACAGTGTTGAAGTCCTGATGTTATTGAGCTAAGCGTGTCAAAATTTTTTTTGTAAATTATAGATCCTGACACAAGCTGCACACTGAAGTGCAACTTGGGACATCATGGAGGAGCAGTCCTCACAGGGTACCATGGATGAAGGTGTGACTGATGGTGAAACCCCTGCAGCATATTCTGCACCAACATGCCAACCTGCAGCATTGGCATCTGTATTACCATCAGCGAGTGCTGTTCTGTCTCCAGCCTTCCAGCTTGCTCCTCCAATCATCTTTCCGCAGCCCTCAGATCAGCACCAAATTGCACTCCGGGGAGTCCAGCATGCCAACCTGCAGCTACAGCTCCAGGCCTTCTGGTCTGACAAACTCTCTGAGATCAATCAGACAACCAAGTTCAATCTCAACGGTCTTCCTGTTATGGACGCTATTGGGATTGGGATGAGAGAGTCGAGGAGAGCGACGGCGACGGACGCACTACAGTACCTGTGGTACTGTTCATCACGTAAAAGAGGCAGAGGACCGGCGACTAGGGCTGTGAGGAGCGCTGCGAACGCCGACCGCAGGGCTTCTCCTAGGCTAGCAAGAGAGAAGGTTTTTCTTTCTAATCTCTTGCTTGATTAGATTGATACATCTCCTCTCATTTTATAGAGAAGATGTCTTACTTGGTCCCTAAGCAAGCGACTAATTAACTCTAATGGGCTAAGGCCCAATAGGCCCTTGACTCTTCTAACACTACACCCCACCTAGACATGCAGCTCGTCCTCGAGCTGCAACCTAACTCGACTCTGCTAGACACAAACCTAATACTTAAAAACAAGCTTTTTACATCTCGGCTTATTTTATTGATCTGAAATATACTACGACTCTTTATTTTTGACTCCTGAAGATACTGCGGACACTCTCTGCGTGATGAACCTGCACGTGTGTAGCCACCTGGATCCCATGGAGCCCACCGAAACGAGAGGGGTGCACGGGTATAGCCACCAGGAATTAGTGAAAGGTCTTGATGGCTAGAGGGGGGCGAATAGCCTTTTAAGATATTCTACAAAGACAAGCTAAACAAGTTTATCAATATAACAAATAGCGAGATGCGGGTTTTGCTTAGCCTACGGGGTGTTTGCAAGCCACCTATCCAATTCACAATTCTAGTATTTGCACTCAACCGCACAAGTTAAACCGCACAACTTAACTACAACTAAAGCTAAAGCTAGTTAGCTACACAAGCTAAGAGTTACACTAACAAGCTAGCAAGGTAACTAAGAAATTAATATAAGAGAGAGTTAGGAGGGTATCACCGAGGGGCGAAGTATTGAGCCAACCAATCAATATGATCAAGAGATGAATACCACAATACACAACCACCGGGATCGATCAAACACAATAGGAATAATGACACGAAGATTTATCCCAAGGTTCACGTGCTTGCCGGCACGCTAGTCCCCGTTGTGTCCCTCTTCACCACGTGGTTCGGTGGCTAATCGGTCTCACACCGAGCCTCTCAAAAGACGCCACAAGAACCTACAAAATGGCAAAATGTTGCAAATGACACGAGCAATTCACTAACGTTGCCTTTGGCGCTTCGCCGAGGTAGGCACAAACCCCTCACAATCACCAGAGGTGGCCAAGAACAATCACCAACTCTTGCCAACGTCTCCAAGCTGCTCCAAGCCGTCTAGGTGGCAGCAACCACCAAGAGAAACAAGAATCCCGCAGCAAATCAACCACCAAGTGCCAACTAGATGCAATCTCGTAATGCAAATGCACTTAGATCACTTAATCTCACTTCGAATATGCAAAGAGGCAAGAGAGATGAGTGGGAGAAGAGTTGCTTAGCTCAAAGTGCTCATAAGTATGTCAAATGTTCGAGAGAGAGAGAGCCTTGAGCCGGCCAACGAGTATATATAGACGTACCCCTTCGAATAGAGACGTTAGAAACTTAAACAACCGAAATCGCGCTGACCGGACGCGCTGGTCCAACTGACCGGACGCGCCGGTCGCGCAACGGCTAAGTCGCGAAGCACTGACCGGACGCGCTGGTTCAACTGACCGGACGCGTCGATCGCACAACGGCTAACTGCGAAGCAACGACCGGACACGCTTGACGCGCAGACCGGACGCGCTGCAAACGACCGGACGCGCTGGTTCCGAGAATGACCGGACGCGCTGGTCAAGTTTAAGCAGCGCACAACAACACAATGACCGGACGCGCTGGAGAAATGACCGGACGCGACAGTGTCAGCGTCCAGTTAGAGTCCAGTAAGCTCCCTGAACGACCGGACGCGTCCGATCGACTGTGACCGGACGCGCTTCGCATCCGATCATCAAACTGAAATACGCGCAGACACCGAACACTGACCGGACGCGTCCGGTCATGCAAAGACCGCGTCCGGTTCAGCGTCCGGTCACCTCTGTGACCTCCGTTCGCCTCCGTTTCTTTTCTGGACTTTAGGCGTAGTGGAAAATAGTCGTTTCAACTCATCGAAAACGCCTGAATCCCACCTCACAAGCTCGGCGGGAGGGAGAGAGGACCCAAAACCCTCTCTACTACTCAAACTCCACCGCCTTCGCAAACGTGCTAACACCACCAAGTGATCTCATCATGTGTGAGTGTGTTACCATTTTCACAATCATTTTTTGAGGTGATATTAGTTCTATCCAAATGCATATGATTATAAAATGCACACCTAGAGGCACTTAGAAGTTCAATAGCTGCGTCATTCCCCTCTTTATAGTACGGTTATCTATCCTATAATGTAACCACACCCACTAGGTGTCTTGGTTACTAAAACACAACCCTAAAGTATATACCTTTGCCTTGATCACGTAGGGTTGCGTCCAAATCCAAGTGTGGCCATCATGATCACCATGTCCATCTTGTCACCAACCTTGGAATGTACTAATCCTCATATGCTACATACAACTTAGGCATAGGATTAGTACTTAGACATTGTCACTAATTACCAACACCAAACATAGGACTTTCAATTAGTCACGATAGCGACCAGCGGAGATGTCCTCGCGGCGGCCGGTGCCGGAGCATGACAGCGCTAATTAAGGTCCGCCTATGGGTGGCCACACACCCGCGTCCCCAAACGCCTGCGCTGTAGACACCGAGTTCGCCACCCGAGGTGGCGATGCCACGTCCGATCTCCATGACGCAGCGGACGAGATCGGGGCCCTCCATGTGGTGAAGCGTAGCCTGGTGGCGAAGCAAAGGGGCACGGGGCATAGACACCAGCTGCAACCCACACATCTCTCGTGCCTGCCGTCGCGCCAGGAGTCCACGTGCTGCAGCCTGTAACCGTACCGCCGCCAGGACCGCCTCCTGCATCTTCTGGCGCATCTCCTGTAGCCGCCGCCGTGCTCGGAGACCATGCGCAGCAGCCTGCAGCCGCACCACAGCCGACACTTGGTGAATAAGCATCGGCTGCACTGCGATGTCCTTTCGCTGCTTGATCTGCTGCAATGTTGGTTGCACGTCCTGGAACGGCAGCAGCGTCATGCCCCGGCAGCAGCGTCGTGTCGTAACCTGACATCTCACAGGGGAGGAACGGTGGCATCGGCCACTGCCGCTGTGCAGCCATATCGGAGAGGAGCGAGTAGATGTCGGCGATGGATCAAGCAAGATCGGTGATGGCCACGGTCAGTTGATCTGGTGTCATCGGTGTGGAAGTGACCGGCGGCGGCTCATCGTAACCTGACATCTCCGATACCAGATTGTTATGAATGTTGTTGGGATTAGGAGGAGAGAGTCGAGGGGAGCAACGGCGACAGACGTGCTACAGTACCTGATGTACTGTTCACGACATGAGAGAGGTAGAGGACCGGCGGCTAGGGCTGTGAGGGACGCTGGGAACACTGGCCGCGGGGCTTCGCCCACGGCCGACAAGAGAGAAGGTTTTTCCTTCTAATCTCTTGCTTGATTAGATTGATACATCTCCTCTCATTATATAGAGAAGAGGTCTTACTTTGCCTCTAAGCAAGCGACTAATTAACTCTAACGGGCTAAGGCCCAATAGGCCCTTAACTCTTCTAACACTTCCCCTCAAAAGGATAAAAAGGATCATGAAGACTGATGCAGAGGATCTCTGGTGATGCACCGGTTTTTTTGGCCAAGGCTTGAATGAGATGTTCATCCAGGAACTAACACTGCGGCATGGCATCACACCAAACAAAACAAGAGGACATTGCGAAGGAAGGATATCTCTGTGGCATTGGCTGCGACTGATGTCTTTGATTTCCTGGTGGATATCAGTCCGTTGAACAAGCTGGAGCCAGAAGGCGCAGAGTTGCCAGCTGACCCTTTACTGCTCCTGTCTCCAGAGGTTAAGGTTGAGCTTAAGGGCAATGGCATGGGGTTGCTGAGGACGAATTCTGTGCATCCTATTGTCCTGCAGGGAAATGCTGCTGCCCTGCCACTAGCACCACCACCGACAACGAACAAGGTGATGCCAAACCTACACCTGGAGAATTTCAAGCCTGTGCAGAACTACATGGGTTCAAGTCCTAGAACGACTGATCACAATCAGGTAAGCTTCTAGCATCACCATGTTTTTTTTGGTGAAATGGAGATTGCATTGCTCCTTGAATACATCTCGTCACGTGCACTCCAGGTGGCAACCATTTTTTGAGTTTTTACTCAGAAAGTTTATTTTACACTTATGATGCCCTCATTCTTAGATGCCACTTTGCACAATGGATGTCGACTCAAGCCCTTACCAGCGGCAGACATTGAGGGATTGGTCTGAGCTTCCATTCGATGCTCTCTCCTCAATTTTCATGAAGCTTGGGACCATTGAGATCTTAATGGTCGCAGGGTTTGTTGGTTGGCAGCTGCAAGGGCACCTGAACTTTGGCGCTTCGTGGACATGACGCGCCACAAGTTGGTTTTCTCAAAACCTGTAGATACGATGTGTGACATGGCAAAAGTGGCTATAGATTGCTCTGAGGGATAGATGGAGTCATTTTTGGCTCAGAAGTATGTTACCGACGAACTCTTGGATTACAGTGCGAGTAGGTATTGTTTCTTGCCTTGCTAAATTCGTCCTTGCATTTAAGAACTATTAAATTAAATTGTGCCTGTGCTGTGAGAGATTTTTTTTTACTATTTAGTAATTATCCTCACTGATCGATTTCCTTACTTGGAATATCTTCATGAGGACAAAAAAAATATATACACTTAATTTTTTTCAAATACATTTCATAGTTATATATGCTGCCCACACTACAGGAAAACTCGGCTTTGCCGACTGCTAGTACCCTTTGCCACCTGCCAAATACAATGGCAAACATGCTCTTTGCCGACCGCCCCAATGAGCGGTCGGCAAAGGAGTCTTTACCGACTGCCATTATTTCCTCAGCTGTCGGCTATTCCCAGCAGTCGGCAAGGACATCCTTTGCCGACTGCCTAGCAGGTGGCAAAGGTGGCGGGGCGCCCATCGCCGTCCCCTTTGCCACATGTCTTGCCGTCAGGCAGTCGGCAAAGACTCCTTTTTTATTTTTGAAATTTGAATTTAGATTTTGGACATTCAACGTCGTCACTTGCTCTAAACTTGGTCAAAGTTTTTTCTAGCCTCCACATGCAATAAGTGTGAACCTTAAAAAGTTTTGTGATTTTTTGACTTTTTTTGCTATATTTCGTTAATTAATTTCTTTAAATTGAATTTTCCGCTGCATAATCCAACTTTGAACTGTAGGTGCATGAAATAGTAAAACTTAGTCATTCAAAAAATAATATTCATGTTGAAGAATGTATTTTGAGGCCATATCCAAAAACTCACCCAAAATTTTGAAGTCCTTGTCCACGGAACATGACCATCCAAGTGTGGTAGAAGTGATTTTTAATTATATAAAATTCAAACGAAATCGAAAAATTACGAAACTTATTGAGGTGTCATGTTATCACATGAGGAGCCTATGATAAAAATTTGAAAAAATTTTGAGCAAGTTGTGACGTCAGATGTACAAAACCCACATATTTCCACATGTGATCAAGGACCTTCTGTTTCTACACAACATCGATGTGATGCACACAGAAAAGAATATCGCTGAGGCACTTTGGGGAACCCTCATGGATATAAAACAGAAGTCAAAGGACAACATTAAGGCTAGACTTACGTGGAGGTGATCTGCGATAGACCAAAGCTAGTGATGAGGACCCCTACGGCGGGCAAGAATTGGAGAAGAGGCCTCACCAACCCGAACGCCTACGAGAAGGTGGTCCAGTACACTGAGGCAGTTCACAAGCGCCATGGTGAGGCCTACGATCTAGCCACTGAGCCCCTTGACACGGACGTCCTGATGAGGACGGTAGGAGGGAAGCAGCATGGCTGGTACTTTCTTGCCCATAGCGTAATCGACCCGATCACTGTTCCCACCCTTCGTGAGGTTCGTCGATCGGACAGCACGACCTCCTCAGATGTCCCCATACAACCTCGGTGGCCAAGCTCTACGCAAATGATGGCGGCGGTTCAGGCAACTATTTGTCGTTCATTGGTTTTACATATGTAGCTTTCCTTATGCATTGTTTCAACATCGAGGTGTAATATTGCAGTCCCAGCTGGCCGAGTTGTGGGCCCAACAGGCGGCCCAAGAGGAGGCCCATCGGCAGCAGCTGGCGGCCCAACAAGAGGCCCATCGCCGGCAGTTGGAGGCTATCCAGGAGCACTCGGCGCGTCAGATGAAGGAGTTTGCCAGCTTCTTTCAGGGCCTCGAGATCCCTGGTTTCAGATGTCCTCCGTTTCCTTCCGTGATCTTCGCTCCACCACCTGTTCTCAGTCCACCCCCTGTTCCTAGCCCTTTAGGGACTCCAGTGAGTTTCTAGCGGTCTTTGTATTGTTTTCGCTTGTGCGGCCATCCCACAGGTACTAATGAGATCGCTTCTCCTCTGTGCAGCCACTGTCGGCGGGTTCGAACCCGACTCCACATGGCCTTTCTCCAGGCCATGTGGGGCCGGTTGCCCCTCAGCCATAGCTCTCGTGGCCAGATGGCGTTCCTCCTAGGCCTACGTAGGAGGGGGGCTCCGGGTGGGCTAGCGACTCTCCGCCTGCCCACCAGATCGGATCCGGGTGGGTGTACAACAGCGCACCGCAGGTTGGACCGTCCGCGTGGCCTTCGTGGCCAGCTGGGAGCTCTTCACACTATGGTGGCGACGGGTCGCAGGACGCGTGACTGCCTATGTGGTTCTTCTACTTTGCAGGATGTTTGATGTTGGTTTTGCACATCATGTTGGATGTTTGATGTTGGATGCTCGATTAGTACGATTTGTTGGATTATAGACTTGTTGGACCCCTTTTTTATGAATTATATATGCTATATATGTGGATTTGTGTGATATATATGTGGATCTGTGTGATATATTTGAATTTGTTGCTGTGATGCAAAACAGAAAAAACAGATCAAAAATTTACTTATTCTACCTTTGCCACCTGCCACGTGGAAAGCAGGTGGCAAAGCTAGAATCTCAGGAACCATGGCAGCTTTACCACCTGCCAATCAAGGCAGTCGGCAAAGAATTTTTATTCTGAAAAAATTAAAAAATCATTTGCCACCTGCCAATCAAGACAGTCGGCAAAGAATTTCTATCCTGAAAAAAATAAAAAAAACCTTTGCCACCTGCCAATAAAGACAGTCGGCAAAGAAATTCTATCCTAAAAAAATTAAAAAAAGCCTTTGCCGACTGCCGCGTGGCAGTCGGCAAACGAAACGTGCACCGTCATCTCACGACGGCGTACGTCTCCTTTGCCCACTACCGTGTTGACAGGTGGCAAAGCCTTTGCCGACTGCTTTCCACGTGGCAGGCGGCAAAGTTTTCGCTGTCGACAAATTCTTTGCGACCTCTTCTTTGCCGACTGCCACGTGTAATGCAGTCGGCAAAGCCTTTGCCACCTATTTTAGTGACTTTGCCGACTGCTTCTGGCAGTCGGCAAAGGGGGGCATTCCAGTAGTGCCATAAACCACTCAAGTAATCCCACCACACATTTTCTGTGAATTTACTGCAGTTTCTCAGAGGAACCATGTTATATTAGGCTAAGTTAACCTGCAGTTACGTGATATATAATTCATTATGCTACTACCAATTGAATAGGATACAGCAGGCTTGACTAGTGACCGCATTGGTTATGTTTTAACTTATGGAAATATATATAAGAAAAAATATGCAGTGTTGCTGAGAGATTTCTGGACAGTACTTTCACTCAGCCGAGATTAAATAAAAGGGAAATGAATGATGTGTGGAGTGAGGAAATTAGGAGATATGTTATCTGTCGCTTCTTGGCAAACTTGTGTTATGTCCTTATGTGATTTAAAATATCTACACATACTCTATTTTGGATAACCTCTATTGGTACAGCATGATATTGCTCAGTTTGTTTCATTTCTTATCCATTTTTGGGCTTACCTCTGCAGAGCCAATTCATTGAAGAGCATTTGACTCATTGGGTGCGCTTTTTTTGGACCGAATCACTGGCAAGGGTTGCCGCTATGTGTCCACTTTTAGAGGAAATAGAGTGCTCACATGATAAAATGCCAGCAGAATTTTTCAGATCTCTTGGCAGTGTGAGGCCGCAGCTGAAGCGTCTAAGAATCCATATGCGGTGGTATGATCATGATCAGATGATGCATGAGTTAGGAATGGGAAATCGTCAAAATGAATCTGACGAGGCTTGGGAGGCAAGGCAAAATAGGGATGCCTTCGCCATTGCAGAAAGCTTGCACGAGCTACGTCTTCTTCAGATGGCAGGCAACAGCTTGACAAACACAGGGGTCTACGCCATCATTGAGGGGTGCCCGCACCTCGAATGCCTCGACATCTCCGCATGCTACCATGTTGATGTCAATGATGAACTCAAAGCCTGTTGCGCCACGCTTAAGCATGTCTGGTTACCTGGACAACACACTTATGTTCGCTGCCCAGATCTTTGTGTCATTGGAGAGAATGAAGGAGAAGACTGTGGGCTCACAATGCACGATCTGTGGGAAGCTGAGATTGAGTCTCTGCGTGTCGAGGCAGAGATGGACAACGATGGTTCGTATGGTGAAATGTACTGGGATGACTACTGATCAGACAGGGCTCACAAGACTTTTGACTGGCTGGTGTGTAGCTCAGTGCGTGCTCATAGTAGTTAGTTTGGACATGAGCACCATATTTTTAGTATGAATATACTGGCAAGGCAAGGTTCTTTTGTGGAGCTGAATGAAGTACCATCCTGCTCCTGCGTTATGTTGTAACATCCAGTTCAATAGCCAGGCACGCATGGATACCTCTATAAGCACTATATGTATATGTATATGTATATGTATATGTATATGTATATGTATATGTATACTGAATATGTTAATCGAGATCCTTGATGCTGCGTACTATGGCATACATCCCTTGATAGATGCATGGTCCATGGTTTTGAATATTGACAGGGTCCTTGAAACATAATTTCATTTATCAAAACTAAAAATGATTTCAATTTCTGTAGTGACCAAGTTAATCTACCACATTAAAGAGGTAGATTATAAAACTATCTACATTTAAGTTTGACCAAGTTTATAGAGAAAGATATTAACATCTATCACATTAAAGAGGTAAATTATAAAACTATTTACATTTCATAATGTATCTAACAATGCTAATTTGACGTTATACATATTATTGTTCTTTTCTATATACTTTTGGTTAAAAATCTAGGAATGCTCAAAACCCCTTATATTTTAAGAGCAAGGGAGTATATGAAAGGGCCTCTTTTTTTGGCTGTCATGGTTTTGGGAAAATATGTTATCAATAACTTCTTGTAAACAATGTAACAATATTCGTGAATCAATAAAGTTTGCCTGAAGTTTCAAAAAAAAAACTTTAGTTAATAAATGTGAGATGGGCAAAGACATAGTTTAGAGAAACAAAAAGGTCTTAAATGAAGTTTCTAATAAAACTTGAAAAATACTACAGTTTTAGCAATACTATGGTTTGCAAAAATTAAAGTATTCTACAAAACTATAGTATATATATTAAATAAATAAACCAAAAAATATTTTTGCATACTACCAAGGCCCAAGTCGCTCAATACGATGGAAGCCTAGTAAACTTAGACTTAGTGAACGAAATTTTCATATTTCAAAATAAGTTTATGTTTGAAATTTCATTATTTTATAAAAATATGTAAGTCTTTCCGCTCTGATAAAGGTATTTAAACAACCGCATTCTGGGCCGGGCCTGTCGGCCCATAGAATACTCGATGCACCCCGACAGAAGCAAATCGACGAGGAATCGTCTCCCTCTCTCTCTTCCTTGGTCCGTGCCGTGCGGTTGCGAGCCCTCGCCCGGCGAAGTTGCTCAGGAACCTCAGCCACCGCCGCCGCCGCCGGAGGCGAAAGGTAACGAAATAAATGATTTCCCGTGGCTAGTTGCGGTTTTGTTTGTTCAATACTAAGATCTGAAGTTCCCTCGCCTTAGGGCCACGCTTATTGGGATGGGAAAATGTTGAAATTTCTGGCCGATGAACGGATTTGACAAAACGAAGTTTTGTGTTAATTTGCACTCGTCATTTTAGCATTTTTTTATTTTATTTCTTTGTCATCGGGTAGATGATCTAGTAGTTCAGTTCATCGTCGTTGTTGGCTTGTTGCCTGAGTTCTAGGAGGAGGGGATGTTGTTCATGTTCTCGGTTTTTTGAAACAAGTAGGTCGACACAAAGTCCTCTTCTATGGATCGATCCTAGTTCGTTACGAACTTTACCTTCATTCCTGACTTGGTAATCGTTCCCCTCTTCTTTTCTCTGCAGCAGCCACCAGACATGGTCTTTACTGTTTTTAGTGCAAGATGTAGCATCGTAATTTTGTTTCATCAAATCTTTGTGCTTGTTTCAATCTAAATCATCTGACGCCCGTAGGTTTTTCTGATTATGTTCTACTATATATATATATATACACACACACACACACACACACACACGTATCTGTTGACAGATTTTTACACAAAAAATCTGTCAAATTTTGGACAAATGAAAAGCTGACACATCAGCAGGAAAAAACCAACAGATGCTACAAGAAAAAATCTGTCAGATTTTTATTACACAAGACATATCCAACAAAAGATCCACAACCCGTTAACAAAAACACAGCTGACTTGATGTACGTCTGCTGCTCACTGCTTTTGCTGCTGCTGGTCACTGCACTGTGCACACTGCTTCTCCTGGTCACTGCACTGTGCTCACTGCTTCTGCTGCTTCTGCTGCTGCTGCTCCCTACGCTGTCCTCATTAGCAAATGCAGTGGATGCAAAACCTTGTAATTCTTTGGCTTAGTGAAGAACTGCATAGTTGATTTCAGACCAAATTGTCAAACCCAAACCTGACAGGAAAAAGAATCTAAAATGGCATCAAGAAAAAAAAAGGTGAACCATACGCCCAGTGAGTTAACTTAGATCCTCAAAAGATTCAAAAGCAAATTACAAAATGGAAGTTCACTTACACTGCCCATTGCAATGAGCCCCTTATCAAAGAAGAAAAGGGTTCCCAGAAAGGAGAAGAATATTCCAAAAGCCTGTCAGGCCAAGCACAATCTGTGTCCAAGATGAAATTTCAGACGTCACAGATCAATGAGTTGGAAGAATAGACTGTGTGTTTACAGAGGTTCTACCTTGGGTTGTAGAAAATTGTAAACCGGCTATTTGTCGAAGCAGCATGAGCAGCTGCGGCAAGAAGACCGATATGCATGCATAAGACAAAAGATGGCATGACAGTTTGTGGCCGAATTGCCCGATGAATTCCCAGCAGAAGCTGGTTATTGTCATTCCTGACAAGGCAATGAGACATAAAATCAACCAAAAAGAAACTATCTGATGGAAAGAGACAAAATAAAAGAGAGGATAAGTGATTGTTTGGAATGCCGGAAGAATGACCATACCAGATAAAAAGGACAGAGTCACCAGCAACGAGTCTCTTTGCACTTACAAAGACACTCCAGCCTGTAGTTAGAAAATGTCGCTTTGGCTGACCTGCATTAAGGATGGTATTTAGAAGGTATGCAATAGCCCTAACCACTGAAGGCACAGCCAGCAGAGTTAAAAGGAAAAAAAGAGAAAAAATTGCTTACCACGAAAGATGTGACGGAATTTCCACTCATTGCCATGAAGATCTTTTGCCATCAACTCCTGGCATGGAGGTTGCTGGGTGAAATCCTATACAGTATTTGGCAAATTAGATCAATATGTGGAGGAAGCATAAATAAATAATGAACTTGAAACTCGAGAGAAGTTCACTTTCTACAACAAAATCAACATAAATAACGAACTTGGAACTTGAGAGAAGTCGCATATACCAGTGGAGGAACCACTTTCCTAGCTGCTCGACAGGGAACAGAGAACCAACAACTAATGTTACTTGTGTCACTTGCTGTTAATATTTTGCAGAAATAGTTTGTTGGTTGTTTATTGGCCGAACCTAATTCTGCAGGTAAATATAGGCCCTTCAGTTCTTGCTGCATAAAAAGCAAGACAAAAATTACTCTTCATAGATACCAAGAGGAGTTTGCATGTCATATGACACAAATCGGCAGAAAAAGATATAATTTACTGGGTTGAGTGGTTGCAGTGTCATCTGTGCATATACCTGATCTGTCTCTGCATCAGCCTGAAAGAAGGGAATTACACTGATAATGGAACACAAAACTAAACTTACTCAGCTTAAGTAGAAAGTATTTCTAAGGCTCCAAACTTACATGCATCGTCACATTATGCAGTTGGCATATAAGTTATGGCGGCAAATTAGGATAATTGGGGATCTGAGACTCCATTTCCTTGTTTGTTGATGCTGCTACCTGCAGCAGAAATTCACCAAAAACTAGTGTAAAAAAGGGAGAATTTTTCGAGCCTTGAAAATACTGCCAGAGGATAAATTGGGGGTTTGAGCTTGACAAACAAACTGAGATTGTGCACTAACCTGCTCGCTGTGGCCCTGAGGGAAGTACACAACCAGGCTACCCACTGAGGGCAAGGAAACAAGCGGGCCGGCACAGGCATGCCACAACTCTGAGTTCAGGCACTTGTGCTCCTCCACAGCTGTAATGGCAAAAGTATTTGTTTTGTTTTGAGAACAAGTTTCAATACTGCAAGTTTCATCAGCAATGAAATATAAACTGATGACATGTGCTTATGCCAACAACAAAAAGAGGAAACAGGCCTAGAGATTGCAAAGACTAGATGAAAAAAAATCACCAAGTTCAAGCACCATTATAGTACATGTCAGCCGCAAAAAGGATCATAACTAGACATAACATCAAATCATCCATACCAGAATATCTCTAAAAGCCATTTTGGTGAATCAAAAACACATTAAGTTGCACAAATATTTATGTTAGGATACTAGTTGATCTTCAAGGCACAAATCATGCAGAGCTATTAAAAAAAGGGCAGACCCAGTGCCAGAGGCTCCCACACGAGTGGGGTATGGGGAAGGGAATAACCGAAGCAAAGTCTTACCTCCGCAGAAATTCTGCAGAGAGACGGCTTCGAACCCAGGACCTGGTGACTCGGCGAGCTAGCACTCACCAACTGCACCAGGCCTGCCCTAGCACTCACCAACCCAGTAAATTATATCTTTTTCTGCCGATTTGTGTCATATGACATGCAAACTCCTCTTGGTATCTATGAAGAGTAATTTTTGTCTTGCTTTTTATGCAGAGCTATTATACAGCAAAAATTGCAGAAGTGGCACAATCATTACACAGTAATACTTTCAGTTGTGCTTGATATGACTCCAATATATGGAGCTGGAGGATGGTACTTACAGTGAAAAAGACACCCATTTGTCCAACTCATAACCAATTCTGCAGATATTATGTAAAGTTTCCTCTTTTAAAGAGATGTATAGGTATTTGACCTGACATTTCAAAGAAGCAAAGTGAATACGCAAACGACCATTTTCCATTAATGCTAGACTTTCTCAGATGCAACAAAATACAACCATATAGCACATATAACTAGGCTGCTGAAGCCCATCCAGAAAGAAAAACTGCAGCCAAAGCTCCATTTCCGGCACTCAATTCAGATTTGGATGACAAACAAACAAGAAAAAACACCAGGACAGCAAAGAAAATCACCAATCCCTCAACACATAGCACCTTTGAGTACAATTCCTAACTCTATGGTAAACAGGGAAGACAAATTAGAAAATTAATCAAATATAGCAAGAAAAAACTGGTAATGTAAAAAAGAAAAGGTCTGGGAAATGAAAACTACTTAGCAACCTGACATTAGACATACAATGCAGTTTGTAAAATGACACACACATCCACTCATCACACACACACAGATCCGAAACAAAAAAAGGCACACGAGCTAGCGGAACCGAGTACCTTAGGCGTCATCGAGGCAAAGGACACCTGGTAGAAAAATGTGGCTCACCTTGTCAGACATCCCAGCCTTCTCAACAGTAGCAACAAAATCACCACCGCCCGATAATGGTGGTGACTCCCTTTGCGGTTGTAAACTCAGCAAGCTTCTTAGCAAAATAGCCTGAAGAAACACAATTGTTATTCATGAACTTGCGGGTAATCTCAAGGGCCTCAGGAGGCATGGTAGCAGAGAAAAGACTCCAACCTGAATCTTGGCTGGAAGAAGCTGGAAGGTATCGTACATCTGCATTTCGCCAAAGCATAAATCAATCAGACGAAGACGCACTCACACTCTCACCAAAACCACACACCCACACACACACAAAGACACACACACAGAGATAGAGAGAGAGACACACATAAAGACCCCTGGGAACAAATAAATATGACAGAATACTCAAAAAATTTCTAACAAATCTCATACACATAAAAAAAAGACACATTAAGCCAAAAATAACAAAGGATGAGCATCCTCAAATCCAGCATTATACATTCCAAATAACAACTACACAAAATCAAATGCACGAGAGAAAAAAAGCTCAATCAGCAGCGGGCACACACACACAAAGAAAACCAAAAACAAAAAAAACAGCTCAATCATCAGCAGGCGCACACACACACAAAGAAAACAAAAAAAAAGACACAGCCACACTCACACACAGAAACTGAAGTCAACTGGCCAACTGAGAGGCTCAGAAAAAAAAGAAAAGGCAAAAAAATACACACACAAACACACACAGAAAAACACAGAGAGAGAGAGAGAGACAGACAGACTAAGAGATAAAAAAGGGAGCAGCAGCACCAAAAAGCAGAAAAAGACAATAGCGGGTAAAAAATGCAGATCTACTAAAAATCCAAATATCAGCTACAAATAAAAAATCAAGAAAAATATAACACACACACACACCCACAAGCAGGGGCACACACCCACACACAAAAACACACACACACACAGAAAAAAAAGAAAGCCCACACACACCCCAAAACAACCTGCAGCAACTACAACAACATTCAAAATTTCACACTGGACAAGCTACTTCCTTCAAATCATGTCACTTGAGTTCTCAAACTCTGGCTGGAGAATACTATCAGTATCTTCAGGTTGTCGCTAAACAATTTAACTTACTAACTGGCATGAGTACAGATCCATACTCAAAAGGCACAGCTAAAGCATCAAAAGCTGGCATACTGAAATTTATATTGCAAAGGTTGAGGCAGAGCGCTACATTAAGCAGTACAACACCACCCCATCAAAAACATATCACCGTAATGAACAGTGTATATGCAGACAAATTCATCTAACAAGCATGGTTTCCCTTGCTCCCAGAGTGCATTCAAACTATAATGTCTGCTGAACATAATCAGACTAAAAGCTAGCAGATAGACATCACAAACAAATAGCATAAGGGCAGGTGGCTCAAACAGGACACAGTCACACATGACTAGTACTCAGAAACCGGCATTCAGTAAAAAAATTGGAACAATTCATGAATATAACAGCTGGAGGTATATAGATGTTGTCCAGACAATATCCTTAAATAAACCCATAGAAGTAATTAATCTGAATTCGAAAAACTCTTGAGCCTTACTCATTCCCGTTCAGCACAAACATTTAAAAGGACAGCAGTAGCTGATATCAATATCATCTTTCTATGCATCGGAAGGAACTATTATGCTGCCAAACAAGGCATTTAATTCACCTGAACACATGCCTCTTCGTCAGCCACTGTTTGCCTGAGGCCTGCCTTGTGCTCGCTGCATCGTCAAATCTCGTAAACAAATAGAACAATAACCAAAGCTGTAGAATAAGATCTACAGAAAGACAACTAATGCATACCTAAATCGCATCACCAAAAATAATAGTAACAAAGTGTAAACTAACCGAAATAAATGAACTGTAATGCATTAACCAATGTTTTTAAGTCGTCCGACTAATCGCGATTAGTCGCGATTAGTCAGCCTTATCGGTCCCCCAGCTCCGATTATGGTCACCGATCAGGTCAGAGCGACTAGAAACATAGTCGTCCGATTAGTCGTCGACTAATCATGACTTATCGGACGATAAGGGCATGGACGACTAGTTGGCTGACTTCATTTTTATGTTGGGCTGGCATCTGGCCTGCTGGCCCATTAGACTCACTGTATTTTTGGCCCATTAGGGTTTCCCTTTATTAGCTTCCCAGTTCCCAGCTCCCACCCCTCTCCCTCCCGTGCATTCTGGGCAGCAGCCGCCACCTGCTTTCTGTTTCCCACTCGAACAGGCAGGAGTGGGTCTTCTCCATCTGCTCAGCTTCTCCAGCCATCGGTGGCTCAACTTCTCCAGCTTCAGGCGCCTCCACCCTCTTCGGCGACCAGCAGCAGGTGCCTCCTCCCTCTCCAGGCGCTAGGTACTTCGAAGATGAGCTCCTCGGCAGATGGTTAGTGTACCTCCATATTCTCTGTTTGTTGCTGTCAGCTATTCTTCTTCATTTCTTCTTGCTCCGAGCTCCTCCACAGTCCACACCACTGGATCTGTTTCTAGCTCTACTTTGGTTGCTTCCCTTATCGTTTGCCATGTACTACGCAGAAGATGAACACCAGCATGCTGTAGTTGAAGTGATAATGCCTGAGGCCGATCCTCATGCAGTATCTTCATCTGCTGCATCAGCTTCCTCTGTCACACAAGATGTTGCATCCCTGATAGAAAAAGCAATTGCTAAACTACCTCCAGATCTTGCTGAGCAAGCTAAAGATGTCAAGAGGAAAGCTAGATCTTCAGACCCAGGGTGGAAATATGGCTGGTGGCCAGATCCTGCAAAGAAGGAGTTTGTGCAATGCATATTCTGTAGGAAGGTAGTACCATCAGGGATTAAGAGGTTTAAGCAGCACCTTAGTGGGGGTTATGGGGATGCTGTGGGATGCCCACATTCACCAGAGTTAATTAAGAGAGAGATGGATGCATACTTGAAGAAAAATTCAAGGACAGTGCTTGTGCAAGTGCCTGATGAAGGCGATGGAGGTGTAGATGAAGAGGGTGACGAAGAAGAAGTACCTGGGCAAGAACCTCGACCAGTGCCAAGTTCTGGGACCAAGATTAAGCAAGCAAAGAGAAAAATTGCACAGGCTGCCATCACCTCCTTCATAGTTGCTGCTCCAGTAAAACCACAAACTCAGAAGCACTCTAAGTCAGTGGCTGCTTTGCTTTGCAAGACACCAGAAGAAGTTGTGGCAGAGAGACACAAATCCAAGACCTCCCAACCCAGTCTAGAGCAGTGCACTAAGAAATCTAAAGAGGCCAAACAAGTAAGAAATACATTATGCAAGAAATTGGAGTCTGGGACGTGGAGTTTTGGACACTTCAGAGATCAAACCTCACAAGTAAGTGTTTAAGTGATCAACTTATCATCCATGTTGTCTTAAGTATTGTTTTATGTAGCCTTAAACTACATACTATATAGTATGTTGGTCCTGGTACATACAGGACGACTATATGGACGACTAGGGTCGACTAGGCTCGACTAATCGAGCTTATCAACGACTAATCACGACTAATCACCTTATCGGTGCCATGGCGACTAGGTTCGATTAGACGATCTGAAAACATTGGCATTAACATATCTATAATCATTATTAACACTTGTTTTTCAAACAATTCAGTATGTAGAGCATCCCAACTCCCAAAAAATCAATGAACATGGTCAGAGTGCGACCCAATCATCAGCATCAACTGTACAAGCCACACCACAACCAAAAGAAAAAAGAAAGATAAATAGCAGAAGGCATGTGCTAATACAGGCAATCATATTCAAAACCACATTCCACTGAATAACAATGACATTAAGCTTTTTCAGCAAAAGAATGCATAAGTACCAGCAGAACAGGGAATCTCATGCGTTGTAATGGTTCTGAGAGAAATCAGGAGGCCTGGCTATGGGGAATGGTGGGGGCTACGGCGCTAGAAGAGTTGCTGTCTAGGGCCTCTGTTTAGGCAGCTTTGAGTCATTTTTTTCCCTCTTCTTTCTTAGTGCAAATGTAACAGAGAAATAACCTAGGCGCAGCTCCTGCATATCCGCGAAAAAAGCATACAGGGAACAAATAGACTGTAATGATTTAGCCACAACAGCAGTGAACACTCTGAATCTGAAACGAATTCTAAACTCCGGACTGCATGCACAAGCACAACTCAGCACGGACGCAGAAGCAACCGGGACGGGTTTCTAAATTCTAACTAAGATGAGAGATGTCGACCTCGTCAGGGATCTTGAAGATAGCCACCGCACCGAACTTCTTCCTCCCGTCCTCCGACTCGTCCTCGTCCTCCAGGCTGTTGCTCTCGTCATCCTCGTCGTCATGGTGATCGGCAACAGCGGCAAAAACGCGCTTCACCCCCACCGCCCCGTGCGAGCCGCGGCGGAGGAGATCCTCGGCGGCGCACCGCCCGCGCGACCGCGGCGGAGCAGGTCGTCGGCGGCCGGCGCTCCACCCCACCGCCCGCGTCAGCCGCGGCGGAGACGGAGAGGCGATTGGGGAAAATGAAAGGAGGCGGCAGAGGATAAAGAATCGGTGGGCGCGTTATCGGGTTTCAGATGCCAGTTTTAGAATCCGCTAGGGGAGTCTGCACCCGAAAACGCCACACCAATCTTGAAGCACATCAAACGGCCCATAATTTGACAGATTCAAAGACAAAAAAAACTGGCGACATATATATATATATATATATATAGGGAGCTTAGGGCTTCCAATAAGTAATGGGAAGCCCTGACCAAGCCCGCTCGAACCGGTGCCACCAACCCAGCCGAACCGGCCCACCAGCCCGCCACCGGCCCACCAGGGCACCTTCCTGGGCCCTATATACTACAAACCGAACCCTAATTCCCCACCCAGCACCCTGGCCGCCACCCCTGCACCCGACGCCCCCACCCCTGGGTCGCCCGGCCGCCACCCTGCACGACGTGGCCTCCCTCGCCGGCCGGTGGCGCTCCTCCCTCGTCAGCCCGTTCCTCCACCCCACCAGTAGCAGCGTCGGCCCCGCCGCTTCCTACACCATAAGCAGCCGCGGCCACTCCCACCACCGCCACTAGCCGCGACGGCGGACCAGACGGCGAGGGAGGCCCCTACCCTCCCCAACCGTCGAAGACGTGGCCTGCGCGCCCTCTGGTCGGCCTCGTCCCTTGCCGACCCACAGCCGTCTCCCGCGCGCGGCCGTGCCTAGATCTCCCCGACCCGTGGCGGCGTGGCTCGCCCCTCGCTGTCCATCCTTGGCGAGGCCCCACTAAAAGTCCTATGTTTGGTGTTGGTAATTAGTGACAATGCCTAAGTACTAATCCTATGTCTAAGTTGTATGTAGCATATGAGGATTAGTACATTCCAAGATTGGTGGCAAGATAGACATGGTGATCATGATGGCCACACTTGGATTTGGACGCAACCCTATTTGATCAAGGCAAAGGTATATGCTTAAGGGTTGTGTTTTAGTAACCAAGACACCTAGTGGGTATGATTACATTATAGGATAGATAGTCGTACTATAAAGAGGGGAATGTCGCAGCTATTGAACTCCTAAGTGCCTCTAGGTGTGCATTTCATAATCATATGCATTTGGGTAGAACTAATAACGCCTCAAAAAATAATTGTGAAAATGCTAACACACTCATACATGACGAGATCACTTGGTGGTGTTAGCACGTTTGCGAAGGCGGTGGAGTTTGAGCGGTAGAGAGGGTTTGGGGTCCTCTCTCCCTCCCGCCGAGTTTGCGAGGCGGGATTCAGGCATTTTCGAGGAGTTGAAACGACTTTTTTCTACTACGCCGGAAGTCGGAAAAGAAACGAAGGCGAACGGAGGTCACAGAGGTGACCAGACGTGGTCTCTGTTTGACCGGACACGTCCGGTCAGCGTTCAGCGTCTGCGCGTGTTTCAGTTTGATGATCGGACGCGCAGCGCGTCCGGTCACTATCGACCGGACGCGTTCGGTCATTCAGGGAGCTTACTGGACTCCAACCGGACGCTGGCACTGTGGCGTCCGGTCAGTTCTACAGCGCATCTGGTCGCTGTTTCATTAAGCGCTGCTCAGGCTTGACCAGTGCGTCTGGTCAGTTACGGGACCAGCGCGTCCGGTCGCACCCAGCGCGTTCGGTTTGCGCGACCAGCGCGTCCGGTCGGTGCTTCGCAGCTTAGCCGTTGTGCGACCGGCGCGTCCGGTCAGTGTGACCAGCGCGTCCGGTCAGCGCGACTTCGGCTGTTTCAAGTTTCTAATGGCTATATTCGAAGGGGTACATCTATAAATACTCGTTGGCTGGCTCAAGACTCTCTCTCTTGAACATTTAACATACTTGTGAGCACTTTGAGCTAAGCAACTCCCCTCCCACTCATCTCTCTTGCTTCTTTATATATTCGAAGTGAGATTGAGTTTCAAGTGCATTTGCATTGTGAGATTGCATCTAGTTGGCACTTGGTGGTTGATTTGCTGCGGGATTCTTGTTTCTCTTGGTGGTTGCCGCCACCTAGACGGCTTAGAGCAGCTTAGAGGCATTGGCAAGAGTTGGTGATTGTTCTTGGCCACCTCTGGTGATTGTGAGGGGTTTGTGCCTACCTCGGCGAAGCGCCATAGGCAACGTTAGTAAATTGCTCGTGTTATTGCAACCTTTTGCCATTTGGTAGGTTCTTGTGGCACCTTTTGAGAGGCTTGGTGTGTGACCGATTAGCCACCGAACCACGTGGTGAAGAGGGACACAACGGGGACTAGCGTGCCGGCAAGCACGTGAACCTCGGGATAAATCTTCGTGTTATCACTTTCATATTATGATTGATTGATCCCGGTGTTTGGTTGTCTTGGTATTCATTGTTGATCATATTGGTTGGCTCAATACTTCGCCCCTCGGTGAAACTCTCACAACTCAACTCCGCATTACTTTCTTAGTTATCTTTGCTAGCTAGTTAGCTTTGCTTTAGTAGCTCTTTTGTGTAACTTGCTAGTTGTAGTTGTAGTTACCTTCTCGGTTTGACTTATGCGGTTGAGTGCAAATACTAGAATGGTGAATTGGTTAGGTGGCTTGCAAACACCCCATAGGTTAAGCAAAACTCACATCTTGCTATTTGTTATATTGATAAAGTTATTTAGCTTGTCTTTGTATAAAATTTTAAAAGGCTATTCACCCCCCCTCTAGCCATCAAGACCTTTCAAGTGGTATCAAAGCCGTGGTCACCATTTGCAAGGCTTAACAACCTCGGTGCAAGATGGCTCAAGTTATGTTCAATCATGTTAATGGCAAGCCTCTATTTTTTGATGGCGTCTCTTCCTTTGATCATTGGAAAAGGAAGATAAAGCAATACCTAGGCAATATACATGAGAAGGTTTGGGATGTGACCAAAGAAGGATACATCATTCTTGATGAGGAAAATCTCACTCCCAATGATCGTATAAATAAACAATGCAATACCGTGACACTTGACACAATCTACCGTGCCATTGATGATAAAGTATTTGAGCAAATCAAAGATCTTGAAAAGGTAAATGAGCTTTGGATAAGGCTTGAAGAAACATATGAAGGCACTTCAACGGTAAAAAGTGTCAAACTATATATGCTCAAGGATAAGTTCTCCACTTTCAAGATGAAGGATGATGAATCCATCCCGGAGATGTTCTATAGGCTCCAAGTCATTGTCAATGATCTTAAGGGGCTTGGAGAGAAGGTTGAAGACAAGGACTTCTCACACAAGTTCTTGATGTGCTTACCAAAGAAGTTTGCCACCTTAAGAAGAATGATCTTTAGAGAGAGATTGGACAAGGTCAAACCAACCGATGTGCTTAGAGATATAATGACCGATGCCCAATACAATGATGATGAAGATGAGGTAGATGAGAAGAAGGAGACCAAGGTCAAGCAAGAGAAGCCCATTGCATTCAAGGCTTCATCTTCTAAGGGCAAGAGCAAGGTGGAGAGCGATGATGATGATCCATTCGATGATGAGACCATGGCCCTCCTAGTGCACAAGATGGGGAGGTTCATGAAGAAGAATGGATATGGTGCAAGAAAGAGAAGGGACTTCATGAAGGCAAAGGAGGTGCTTTGCTATAATTGCAATAGCCCCAATCATATAGTGGCAAAGTGCCCCTACGAAGACAAAAGATATCATGATGGAGAGTTGAAGTTGAAGAAGAACAAGAAGGACAAGAAGGAAAAGAAAGAGAAGAAGAGCTTCACTATCAACAAGAAAAAGAAGGGTGGTAGCTATGTGGTCACTTGGGATAGTGATAACTCCGGTAGTGATGATGATAGCTCTAGTGATGATGAGAGGACCACTCGGCGAGCCATTGCAAGCATCGCCCTCTCTAACAAGCCATCCATCTTCGACACTACATCGACATGCCTTATGGCCAAGCCTACCAAGGTAAAATATGATGATAGTGTTGATGATTCTTGTGCTAGTAATGGTTGTAGGAGTGATGATGAGGAGGATGAGGACTACTCCAAGGATGATCTATTAGGCATAATAGATCAAATGAGCAAGGGCTACAAGAGGACAACCAAGAAGTGCAAGATCTTGGAGCAAGAGCTCATTGCCAAGAGCAATGAAAATGATGCCTTGATGGAGGAGCTTGTTGCTCTAAAAAAGAGTAAGGAGTGCAAAGGAATTGAACAAGAGCTCAAAGCTCTTAGAAAATCCTTTGATGAGCTAGATGCCTCTCGTGAGTGTCTAAAGGAAGACCACGGGGATCTTAAAGTTGCTCACACTAGGCTTAAGGAAGCTCACTCCACTCTACTTGAGCTCATCAAGAAAAAGGACCTCAAGTTGAAGAAGCTCATGAAGGAAGTTGAGGAGGAGAAAGTGATTGTCACTTGTGATATTGGACTAACATTTGATATTATTGATGATTCCTTATTTGTTGGTTCTACTAATGCTTCATGTAACTCATCATCATCCACCACAACCAACTCTATCTCTACTACTAGTGATTCATCACTTGTGGTTGAGAATGAGACTCTCAAGAGAGAGGTGGATGATCTCACCCGCGCATTAGGCAACGCCTATGGTGAGGATGCCCGCTTGCTAAAATGCTTGGGTAGCCAAAGGTTCTCTCTTAACAAAGAGGGTTTGGGCTATACTCCCAAGAAGGGCAAGGCAGCCTTTGCTACTCCAAAGCCTCGCTTTGTGAAGGGCAATGGTCGTTATTGCAATAGATGCAAGCAAGTTGGGCATCTAGAGATTAATTGCAACAAAATGAACAAGAACAAGAAAAATGCTAATGTACCTTATACTCCTTTTGATTCTTGTTATGTGCTTACCAAGGGTGAGAAAGGTGTGCATGCTAAGTTTGTTGGTACACCAATTGTGGGTCCAAAGAAGAAGGTCATTTGGGTACCAAAGAGCTTAGTTACTAACCTCTAAGGACCCAAGCAAGTATGGGTACCTAAAAGACATTAAATTGTTTTGTAGGTAAATTACAAGGCCGGAGGAAGACATTGGGTGCTTGATAGTGGGTGCTCTCAAAATATGACCGGTGATTCAAGAATGTTCAACTCTCTCAAATCAAATGATAGTGGCATTGATAGCATCATATTCGGTGATAATAGCAAGGGTGATGTAAAGGCTCTTAGAAGGATTGCAATCTCTAATGATCATAGCATTTTCAATGTGCTCTTAGTTGAAAAGTTGAACTTCAATCTTCTCTTGGTTGCTCAATTGTGTGATCTCGGTTTCAAGTGCATCTTTGGTGTTGATGATGAGGAGATAGTTAGTGTTGATGGCTTCAACTTGATCTTCAAAGGTTTTAGATATGAGAATCTATACTTGGTTGATTTCAATGCTAGTGACACTCAACTTTCAACATGCTTGCTTACCAAATCAAGTATGGGTTGGTTATGGCATAGAAGACTTGGTCATGTTGGCATAAAGCAATTGAACAAGTTAGTAAAGCATGACTTAGTTAGAGGCTTGAAGGATGTCACATTTGAGAAGGATAAGTTATGTAGTGCATGTCAAGCCAGAAAGCAAGTGGGCAACACTCATCCATTAAAGAGCATTATGAGTACTTTCAAGGCATTTGAGTTGTTGCACATGGATCTATTTGGGCCAACTACATACACAAGCATTGGTGGCAACAAGTATGGCTTTGTGATTGTGGATGATTTTACTAGATACACATGAGTATTCTTTCTTGTGGACAAGAGTGATGTATTTGACATATTCAAAAAGTTCATCAAGAGAGTGCAAAATGAGTTTGAGACCACAATCAAGAAAGTAAGAAGTGACGATGGAAGTGAGTTTAGAAACACAAGAGTTGATGAGCTATGTGATGAGCTTGGAATCAAACATCAATTCTCGGCCAAGTATACACCTCAATCTAATGGCTTAGTTGAGAGAAAGAATAGAACCTTGATTGATATAGCAAGATCAATGTTGAATGAGTATAATGTGAGTCATTCATTTTGGGCCGAAGCAATCAACACGGCTTGCTTCTATAGCAACCGTCTCTATTGCCATAAGTTCCTAGAGAAGACACCATATGAGATCTTGAATGAAAGAAAGCCCAACATTGCATACTTTTGGGTATTTGGTTGCAAATGCTATATCTTGAAGAAAGGCACTAGATTGAGCAAGTTTGAGAAGAAATATGATGAAGGATTCCTACTTGGTTACTCAACTACTAGCAAAGCTTATAGAGTATGGAACCTAGCTAGTGGACAACTTGAAGAAGTACATGATGTTGAGTTTGATGAAACAAATGGCTCTCAAGATGAAGAAGAAAACTTAGATGATGTGAGAGGAACTCAATTGAGTAATACTATAAAGGGAATGGATATTGGTGATATTAGACCAAAGCAAGTGATTGATGTGGATGACAACAAAGATCAAGTGCTCCGAAGTCTAATCACTCAAGCTAGTGGTTATCTAATGCAAAATCAAGCTAGTACATCATTTCAAGTGCAACAAGATCAACAAGTGGCTAGTTCATCATCTCCAACTCATGATCAACATCAACATCCAAGCAATCAAGCCCAAGTGCTTCAACCAACTAACATTGCAAGAGACCATCCATTGGATTCCATCATTGGTGACATACAAAGGGGAGTTCAAATTAGATCAAGATTGGCATCATTTTGTGCACATTCTTCTTTTGTGTCAATGGAAGAACCCAAGGACATTGATAAAGCATTGAGAGATTCGGATTGGGTAAATGCAATGCATGAAGAGCTCAACAACTTCAAGAGAAATGAAGTATGGGAATTAGTTGAGAGGCCTAAGGATTACAATGTTATTGGAACAAGATGAGTCTTTCGCAACAAGCAAGATCAAGATGGGATAGTAGTAAGGAACAAAGCAAGACTAGTGGCTCAAGGTTACACATAAATAGAGGGTCTTGACTTTGGTGAAACTTATGCCCCGGTTGCAAGATTGAAAGCAATTAGGATCTTACTTGCCTATGCTTGTGCTCACAATATCAAGCTATATCAAATGGATGTGAAGAGTGCATTTCTCAATGGGTACATTCAAGAGGAGGTGTATGTGGAGCAACCTTCCGGTTTTGAAGATGACAAGAAACTCAATCATGTCTACAAACTGAGAAAGGCTTTGTATGGATTGAAGCAAGCACCTAGAGTATGGTATGAAAGATTGAGAGACTTCTTGCTATCCAAAGGATTTGTCATGGGCAAAGTTGATACAACACTATTCACCAAGAAGATTGGGAAAGACTTGTTTGTGTTGCAAATATATGTTGATGATATCATATTCGGTTCAACTAATCAAGATTATTGTGATGAGTTTGGGAAAATGATGGCAAAGGAATTTGAAATGTCAATGATTGGTGAACTTAGTTTCTTTCTTGGACTTCAAATCAAACAAATGAAGGAAGGAACATTTGTAAGCCAAACCAAGTACATAAAGGATATGCTAAAGAAGTTTGGTATGAAAGATGCAAAAGGAATCACTACTCCAATGAGCACTAGTGGAAGCTTAGATAGTGACAAGAATGGCAACATGGTGGATCAAAAACTATATAGATCAATGATTGGTAGCCTACTCTATGTAACGGCATCAAGGCCCGATGTGATGTTCAGTGTATGCATGTGTGCAAGATTTCAAGCCTCACCAAGAGAAAGTCATTTGAAGGCAATAAAGAGAATATTGAGGTACTTAAAGCATACACAAGATGTTGGATTATGGTATCCCAAAGGTGCAAGTTTTGAGCTAGTTGGTTATTCAGATTCCGACTATGCCGGTGACAAAGTGGAGAGAAAGAGCACTTTCGGGACTTGTGAATTGTTGGGAAGATCACTTGTCTCATGGTCATTCAAGAAGCAAAATAGTATTGCACTATCTATCGCCGAAGCCGAATACATCGCCGTGGGTAGTTGTTGTGCACAAATCTTATGGATGAAGACAACATTGAAGGATTTTGGAATCAATTTCAAGAATGTGTCATTGCTATGTGACAATGAAAGTGCCGTGAAGCTAACCAACAATCCGGTTCAACATCAAAGAACAAAGCATATTGATGTTCGCCATCACTTTATTAGAGATCATCAACAAAAGGGTGACATTGCTATTGAGAGTGTGGGCACCGAAGATCAATTAGCCGATCTATTCACCAAGCCACTTGATGAGAAAAGATTTCACAAGCTAAAGAATGAGTTAAACATACTTGACTTCTCCAACATGAGTTGATGCACCCCATATATGACATGCCTCTCCTTTGAGCCCCAAGGTACAATTGGTTGACATGTCATACATTCTATACTAAGGACATGTTTAGTGCATCTAGTCATAATTTACATGTTCTAGGCTCATTCATGAAAATCAAATGAATTTGAAGTTTATATGGTGCCACTATTGTTTCTATGTCTTGTATAATCTAGTGGTAGTATATAACTTGTTTAAGTAGCTTGTGATCCTAAGTGTTTAATCTAGAAAACTTGTCTAAATATTTGCTTCAACATGGTGCATGATAACCCTTCTAGTAAGGTGTGAAGAAGCTTGCCCTTGGATCAAAATGAAGCATTTTATTTATACAAGCAATCTAGGTTGAATCACAAACTTGATCCTCACCCCATAATTTAACATGATAATCTATCTAAAATTGGTCCCTTGTGGTCATTGGTGCCAAAGGGGGAGAAAATGTTGTTCACAAAGATAGATTCTAAAGGGGGAGAAAACCTAAAGGGGGAGAATTGATAAAAAAGGGGATCATCTAAAATTTTGAGCACACAAGTAGGGGGAGCAAGCTCTTAAGCATGATTGTTGCATTTCCATGTGCACTTCATATGTATGATGCATAGTTTTGCATTTCTTTTTCCCCGATACATTGCTTGTGTGGTGACTTGCTAGTATAATTTGAATGGTATATTAAGGTACTAGTATGAATAGGAAGTAGTTAGATTTTCTTGCCTCATGTTTTTCAAAGTGGTACTAGAGCCTTGCTTATAATGTTGATCTCACGAGGTTTCTAGTTATGTTTGTGCTTTTCCAAGTGGTATCTAACTACACAAGGTGCTAAGATGGTGTTTATCGCTACTCCGATGGTATCACGCTTCAAAGGTCTATAATCTTAAACATTTAGCACCTATTGGTAGTCAATGCTCCTAATCTTTCCTATCTAACATGTATGCTTCCAAAATCCAAACATATAACATACATGTAGGGGGAGCCTTTGCTATCAATTTGAATTTATGATCACATGTTCATAATTCTTACACATGGTAATATACTTGGACAATGTGACATGGGTTCAATCAAAATTTTATCATAATATCTTTGTGAAAGGTTTGTCACCAATTACCAACAAGGGGGAGATTGAAAGTCCTATGTTTGGTGTTGGTAATTAGTGACAATGCCTAAGTACTAATCCTATGCCTAAGTTGTATGTAGCATATGAGGATTAGTACATTCCAAGGTTGGTGGCAAGATGGACATGGTGATCATGATGGCCACACTTGAATTTGGACGCAACCCTATGTGATCAAGGCAAAGGTATATGCTTAAGGGTTGTGTTTTAGTAACCAAGACACCTAGTGGGTGTGGTTACATTATAGGATAGATAGTCGTACTATAAAGAGGGGAATGTCGCGGCTATTGAACTCCTAAGTGACTCTAGGTGTGCATTTCATAATTATATGCATTTGGGTAGAACTAATAATGCCTCGAAAAATGATTGTGAAAATGCTAACACACTCGTACATGACGAGATCACTTGGTAGTGTTAGCACGTTTGCGAAGGCGGTGGAGTTTGAGCGGTAGAGAGGGTTTGGGGTCCTCTCGGGATTCAGGCATTTTCGAGGAGTTGAAATGACTTTTTTCCACTACGCCGGAAGTCGGAAAAGAAACGGAGGTGAACGGAGGTCACAGAGGTGACCGGACGCGGTCTCTGTTTGACCGGACGCGTCTGGTCAGCGTTCAGCGTCTGTGCGTGTTTCAGTTTGATGATCGGATGTGCAGCACGTCCAGTCACTGTCGACCGGACGCGTCCGGTCATTCAGGGAGCTTACTGGAGTCCAACTGGACGCTGACACTGTGGCGTCCGGTCAGTTCTACAGCGCGTCCGGTCGCTGTTTTATTGAGCGCTGCTCAGGCTTGACCAGTGCATTCGGTCAGTTATGGGGCTAGCGCGTCTGGTCGCACCCAGGGCGTCCGGTCTACGCGACTAGCGCGTCCGGTCAGTGCTTCGCAGCTTAGCCGTTGTGCGACCTGCGCGTCCGGTCAGTGTGACCAGCGCGTCCGGTCAGCGTGACTTCGGCTCTTTTAAGTTTCTAATAGCTATATTCAAAGGGGTACGTCTATAAATACTCATTGGCTGGCTCAAGGCTCTCTCTCTTGAACATTTGACATACTTGTGAGCACTTTAAGCTAAGCAACTCTCTTCCCACTCATCTCTTTTGCTTCTTTACATATTCGAAGTGAGATTGAGTGATCCAAGTGCATTTGCATTGTGAGATTGCATCTTGTTAGCACTTGGTGGTTGATTTGTTGCGGGATTCTTGTTTCTCTTGGTGGTTGCCGCCACCTAGACGGCTTGGAGGCGTTGGCAAGAGTTGGTGATTGTTCTTGGCCACCTTCGGTGATTGTGAGGGGTTTGTGCCTACCTCGGCGAAGCGCCAAAGGCAATGTTAGTAAATTGCTCGTGTCATTGCAACCTTTTGCCATTTAGTAGGTTCTTGTGGCGCCTTTTGAGAGGCTTGGTGTGTGACCGATTAGCCACCGAACCACGTGGTGAAGAGAGACACAACGGGGACTAGCGTGCCGGCAAGCACGTGAACCTCGGGATAAATCTTCATGTTATCACTTTCATATTGTGATTGATTGATCCCGGTGTTCGGTTGTCTTGGTATTCATTGTTGATTATATTGGTTGGCTCAATATTTCGCCCCTCGGTGAAACTCTCCCAACTCAACTCCGCATTACTTTCTTAGTTATCTTTGCTAGCTAGTTAGCTTTGCTTTAGTAGCTCTTTTGTGTAACTTGCTAGTTGTAGTTGTAGTTACCTTCTCGGTTTGACTTGTGCGGTTGAGTGCAAATACTAGAATTGTGAATTGGTTAGGTGGCTTGCAAACACCCCATAGGCTAAGCAAAACTCTCATCTCGCTATTTGTTATATTGATAAACTTATTTAGCTTGTCATTGTAGAAAGTTTTAAAAGGCTATTCACCCCCCCTCTAGCCATCAAGACCTTTCACCCACCCTTCCCCCGACGAGTCGTGGCTAGAGATGGCAACGGGTACCCGAAACCCGAGTACCCGACGGGTATTACCCGATAAAGAGGCGGGTATGAAATGAATTTTCTACCCGTGGGTATGTTATTGGGCAAAATCCTATACCCATCGGGTATGCGGGTACGGGTGCGGGTGTATACTACCCATACCCGCATACCCGCGGGTAAGACATACCCGCAAAAATAACTAGCCAACCTCAATTATTTTAGCGCATATAAGTCATGAATTTGGCCCATTGAGACATCCACTATATTTCTAGTAGATTGTCTTTGTTGTAATGATGCTAATAATATTTGTTAGCATGTTTGTAACTTGTTGGAAGCTTAGAATGATTTATTTTTGCATGTGACTATTTGATATTTTTAGGTAATTTTCGGGTATGCTATCGGGTACGGGTTACCCGTCGGGTGAGAATTACCCGGCGGGTACGGGTATGGAACTATTCTTTTACCCGCATGCGGGTACGGGTAACCCGACGGGTAAAATTTTGCGGGTGCGGGTACGGGTACGGGTGAGCACTACCCGTCGGGTACGTACCCGTTGCCATCTTGAGTCGTGGCGGATGGCAACAACGGCGCACGGTGGAGACCAGGCTTGTGGTAGCGCACGACGGGGGATGGCAACTCCTGACGATGGCGGCCCCGACCCTCGACGCCCGATGATGGCTTGGCCCCGCGTGGCTCCCCGAGCAGCATCGGCGTGGAAGGCCCTGTCCCCTGCGAGCCCTCTCCACTAGACCGCCGCGACTGCCACTCCGGAGCGTGCGCCGCCGGATCCGGTGACCGGGAGTGGCGGCTGCCCGGCTCCTTCACGCAACGACCCTGTCCACGCGCACAACTTCACCCGGCGGCGGCCTCCCCTACCCACCGGCGGTGGATGCGGGTCCGCAGCGTCCTCCCCTACCCACCGGTTGTGGATCCGATCTGCAGCCGCCTCCCCTATCCCACCAGCGGCAGATCCGGTCCGATGCGGCCTCCTCTACCCCACTGGCAGCGGATCCGTCATCAGCGGCCAGGAGAGCCACGGTGGACTCCAGAGCGCGTCCGTGCCCCTTTCCCTTCGCTGCTGCGTCGAGCTCCCACCACTTCCCTCTAGCCTGATGCGGTGGCATAGGACAGCGGCAGCCGGCCACGAGAGCCACCGTCCGCCCGCTGGAGCAAGCGACCTCCCTCACAGCAGGCAGGATGGAGCTCCCTCAGATCCCTCACAGCAGGCAGGAGGCAGCTCCCTCAGACCAAGGTTGATGCTCCTCCGATCTAAGCCGCCTCAATCTTCATTTTTTTCTTCTGATTCAAATGCATGTTGCCAGCCCTAAGCAAATCAAGGTGCTAATGAATGTGGATTGCTTAACTCTATTGAATGTGGATATGCATAAAAAATTGATCCTAGTTTTTATGCGTTTTTATGCATACTGTGTAATACATTGTATGCTTCTTGTGTTGTGTCCAGGCTAAGGAGGCCACCACCGTGGTCCTCATGGATGTCCTCCCGACGACGACAATGCTGAGGACCAGTTCAGCAACGGTAGCAAGGCGGTGTGTCCTGGCCATCATGGTTGTATGAAAAATGGAGAGCTTATTTTGATTTTTATGCGTCAAAATTGTTTGTATGCATGTTCTCTATGCATTTATAGTTTTGATCTGGTGTGTTTTGGCGGTTTGTATGCATGGCGAAATTGAAGAGATCGAAAATGTTTGTATGCAGTGTGCTCGTCCTCATTTGATGGAGGTGTCCTCATCCGACGGAGGTGTTGTGTGTGGATGAGTGTTTTGTGGAGTAGCGTGGACAACCATGCTTTGTCAGCTTCGTCGAGTTCGCGGAGCACTTGTAGAACACGTTTATACACATTGTTGAAGCACTCTATATGCCAATTGGTGGCTATCCATATTGTTGAAGCACTCTAGGACAGCTTCGGCTTCAGCATCGGCATCTCATCAGCGCGTCACCATCGGTAGGTTAAGAATAAAATTTCTGTTTCACATCAACGCATCACCATTTGGCATATGAAAGTTTCTATGCATACTTCAGCCGCCCTAAATGCAGGCTCTATGGCACGGTGAGCAGCAGGCTAGCAGAGGCTTCAGACTTAAATGCATAAAAATTTTTATGCTTGGTTTGTATGCAGAATTTTGCAAAACAACTAGAATTGCTAATACTGTATCTAGGGCTGATCTATGCATAAAAGTTTGCAATCTCGTCAGCAATGAGTTTTGTATGCAAAGTTTATATGCAGGCTCTATACATTCTTTGAGCTTATTTCTATGAAAATTTTTGTGCTTGTATGCTTATGCACATAAATTGCTATGCATGGCTAAAACTTTTACTTGATATGCATTCTATACATCGTTACATCAAATTTGTATATATTGTCGGAGACTAGTGCACTACCACACAAATTTATACATGGTCAGAGTACTCTTCTATGCATTATCGTTGCTGCATATCGTTGCAGGTGCTCTTTTTATGCATTATCATTGCAGGTGCACTTTTGATGCATTATCAGAGCTTGTCCAGCTAGAAGCCTTTTCTTTTCTTTTCACTACATATTGTTTATTCATGCTTCTTTTTTATACATTGTTGGAGTAAATTTCTATGCATTATCGGAGCACGTTTATATACATTATCAGAGCACATTTAGAGACAAGTTGTTTCTAGGCTTGCATACACAAGCTTCTATGCATGGTCAATGTAACTTTATAAAAAACTAGATAAAATTCCTATGATCTGATTTGTGGGTCTTATACTTGGAAATGTTACATTTCGTATGATTTCTTTCTCTAGTTGAATTTCTTTCAATTGCCTGCTGCAGGTTATGCAACATCATGGCGTAGGTGTGCGTTTATTGCCGAAGGACCACCTGCATCATGGTCATGTGCGCATCTGGATCTGCCGACGAAGGTGATCTCTCATGTTATTTTTCTATGCACAATTGCAATTTGGCCACCGCACAAAACCTATTATGTCGAACACATGGCACCACGCAAGACCTTGTGTGTTAAATTTTTTATGCTTCTTTGCGACCATGTGTCTATGATTTGAATACAAATTGTGAATTAGATTATTTGCAGTGATGTTAGCCACTATTTGTTATGCATTGTAGAGCTACAATTCACAGTTATTTACATACTGTTTGGCTTAATCATTTCTAGCACACTTTTATGCATTATTAAAACACTGATATATATTGTTGGAATAGTTATCTGTACATTTCTACACAGTTCTATACATTGTTGTACACAATTCTATACATTGTTGTGCCCACAAACATATTTACATGCCTTTTCATCCCACTGTAATGTTTTTGCGCGTGATAAAATATATTTCTATGCCTTTTTCTTTGTCATTTTAAGGTTTCTGTGTCTGATAAAACACGTTTTATATGTCTTTGTTGTGATGTAGGGTGGTTGGAAGATTCCTCCCCATTTGGTGTGCGAGGTCAATGGTGGCTGACACAAGTGACATCCACGACTTCCATGACTTGCTTGGCGTTTGAGGCGGCAGTGTATTTGAGATCTTGATGTAGTCAATGAGTTAAAGTAAAAGTTGATGTAGCTGATATTATTACAAAAAAAATTGTATACATCATTGGAGCAGTTGTATGCACGCTTTGATACAATTATACATAGTTGGAGCACTATTTTATGCATTGTTGTAACACTTCGATATACAATATTGTAACAACTATATTTACCCTTCGACATACATTGTTGTATCTTTGATCTGGTAGCGAGGTTGTCGGGGCACCTCCTTGCTCTCCCTGGGCGCGCGGCCTCCTCTCTCCAGGCTGCTGGCGGCGCTCTCTTCTCCAGCAGCGGCGGCGCAGGAGACATGGGCATGACGGTTAATATGCATACTCGTAGTGGTTAATATGCACAAAAAATCATCTTTATGCATACTCGTAGTGGTTAATATGCATACTCGTAGCAGTTAATATGCTCCTTCATGTTAATTTATGCACTTCATGTGTGATCAAGGTGTTGTAGCTAGATGTATCCATCCTCCCTCGCCCGTTGTGATCTATACACTTTTATGCATTGTTAGACCACACAATTGGACATGTTATTTGTGTGAATTTGTGTGAATAGCTTCTATACTCCCTTTGACATGTTATTAGCTTATTCAAATTAGTTATTTTGTGAGCTCTAGTAGTACAATTTGTTTGTTGATTAATACGCATAAAAATTGGTCTTTATACACTATTGTAACAGATCTGTATACATTGTTGTTGCACTTCTATATGCATTGCTGGAGCAGAGCTTTTGTATGCATGTATATATAAAATTTGTATGCATTTTGAGCATTCTATCCGGAGCAGAATTTTTATACAATTTTTTGCGCGTACTAAACATGTTTCTATGCACGGCTCTGAATTAATAATCATTGTTTTGATCTTATAGGAACTGGAGCAGCAAGAATGAGAGGAAGAAGAGGGACACACTGGAAATTGAAGTCCATCGGGAGAGTCGTCGCCCGACGGTGGCTGCCAATGTGTCCAACACAGACTACTCGGGGGATGCAGCTGGCAGCGGTCTGACCTTGGGCACGGTAGCTGTGTGGCCTAAGATGAGGGTACAGTGCCGTAGTGTGATCTTCGATGTAGTCGATGGGTTAATGTAAATAGTTAGTTTGCTGTATATTGTGTTTATATGCTTGAATGAGATGAGTTATATGCGTGTTGTGAGACATCCTTGGCTTGCGGCGCTGGCGTAGTTTGATCTTGATGTAGTTGATAGGTTGAGGCCATGGTTGTTACGATGTTTGTAACAATTATCCCACCAAGTGGGAAGGATTTTAGGTTTCTATGCATTGTTCATGTATTAATTAAACATCCGTTGTGGGTTATTATGCATGGAACATTTTTATATCTGATTCCAGCTGAATGGATTATCATGCATCAGACAATTTGTCGTTATGGTCTATGTATTATTCTCAAGTCAATTATACATCCTTGTATTGGGAAGCATGATATTAGTGGAGGCAACCACGGTTCTATTACGTGAAATGTCCATCTTATAGAGAGGTTTTTATTCAGCAACAAATTAATTTTTATTCATTCAACCTCTAATTTGTATGCAACATGGCATGATTCAAATTTTAAATTTTAATCGTCCAAAAATAAAGCATCTTGACCCGTGATTCTGTGCATTCAATCGTCCAACATGTGACATGATTCAAATTACAAATTTTAGAGACGACGATATCGTCTCCATATTTTTATGTATCCAATCACTACTTTTGTACGCATCTTGACTAGTGATTCTATGCATCCAATCGGCCATCCGCTGCATGATTCAAATTACAAATTTATGAAAATAATTTTTTATTCATTCAACCAAACACTTTTATGCAACGTCAGAGCCAAAACATCTTGACAAGTGATTTTATGCATCCAAAATGGCCATCACGTGATATGATTCAAATTTCAAATTTATGAATTTTAAAAAAATTTAGAAATATATTCAAAATGGATCTTAAAATGTGCACAAAAATGTCAGGAGTTCAATGGTGAAAATCTTTTTTGAATCGGATGCTTCGTTAAGGAATTATCGCCAAAAAACAAAAGAGAATTATATGGGATGCATACCTACATGCGCGCGTCAGCCTGTCGGCTTGTGTCAGGTGCTGTCTGGTAGAACACCCAGCTCGGCGAGAGGTTTTTATGCGTCGACGAATTGACTTTAACTCATCCAACCACTAATTTTTATGCATCGTTACGACAAAAAGGGTTTGTACACGGCCTGCTCCAGGATTTTATGCATTCGACTGGCTGGGACCCTAGGAGGTCCCCCACATGCGCGCGTGTCAGCTAGGTGGATGGCTAAGTGAGTGACTTTTTTATTTTTACAGAAGGTTGGGTGGGCTGGTTGGCTGGGGCTCTCCATTACTATTGGCAGTCCAGGGCTCCCAATATATATATATATATATATATATATATATATATATATATATATATATATATATATATATATATATATATATATATATATATATATATGTTAGATGAAACAAGCTACTATCTTGCAAACACACAGTGCTGTTTTGTGGTGGTTTTGGCATATCGACCTAGGGTTTTATCCAAACTGTCTCTTGTTGTACAAATGTACAATCGATCTACTGAGATGGAAGTTCGAGTTCTCTTAAACTCGAATTTATATGCATATTTTCTTCTTAATGAAAAACAAACCATCTAATTCATCCTATAGTATACTGGTGTCTGCTTTTTTTTTTACTTTCTACAGTCCTCATGCTATTTAGTAGTTACAACTTACAACTTGTAATTTTTCTACTGATTCCAGTCTTAGGCACCAGTTTGCACAATGGATGTACACCCAAGCTCCTTGCTAGAGTCACCTATGAGGGATTGATCTGCGCTCCCACTCGACCCTCTCTCCTCAATCTTCATAAAGCTTGGGGCCATTGAGGTCCTCATGGGCGCAGGTGAAAGCCCAAGTTTGGTTTTGGTAATTAATGACACCAAGTTGCTAATGCCATGTGTTAAGTGTTTTGAGTTAGGCATAAGCAACGCATGTGATGAAAGTGTACGTGGCAAGGAGTGGTGGCCACAAGATCACAAAGAAATGGTGCATGGACATGAAATGACGATCATGGTGGAGATGCACATAATATGATGAACTTGATGATCAAGTGGAGGAGAAAGATCTAAGAGCGCAAGGCAAAGGTATAACCATAGGGTTTTCCTTTTGCCGGTCTAAGTTGAGTAGAGAAGTGATTGACCGGATTTAGGATACATAGTCGACTATCAAGAGGGGCAATCACGGTTAGCTCGGGAATCAAGTGCCACTAGATCAATGTCTTGAGCATATGCATTAGGATCTAGTTGAGAACTAACATAACGCCTTGGAAAATGTTTGTGAAATGCTAACACACATGCACTTTGTGGTGTACACTTGGTGGTGTTAGCACATTTGCGAAGGCGGTGGTGTTTGAGCGGTAATAAGGGGTTTGGGGTTCGCTCTCCCTCCCGCCGAGCGTGCGAGCGCGGGATTCAGGCGTTTTCGAGAAAATGAAATGCCTATTTTCTATTGCGCCAGAGGCGAGAAAAGGTGGCGAAAGTCCGAAATATTTTTCACTGAAAAACGGCGATCGGACGCTGCACCGGACGCGGTCTCAGTTTGACCGGACGCGTCCGGTCAGTTCAACGCAGCGCGAGCTCTAGGGTTTGTGACCGGACGCGGGTCTGGCCTGACCAGCGCGTCCGGTCAGTACAACTGAGCGTAAGAGAGAAGCGCGCGACCGGCGCGTCCGGTCCTTCACGAGACCGGAGCGTCCGGTCAGGCGTCCAGGAACATAGAGCGAAGCGGAGTGACGATCGGACGCGCGGCGCGTCCGGTCACGTACGATCGGACGCGTCCGGTCGTAGCTGGAGCTTACTGGAACGTGACCGGACGCTGGCTCTGTCGCGTCCGGTCACTCGTTGAGCGCGTCCGGTCACCCTGACCGGAGCGTCCGGTCAGCACGATTTTCGCTGCGTCGTCCGTAACGGCTAGCTGCGTACCCCTTCGTTATAAATAGAGGATGTCCGGGGTTTGAGGGTAACTCTTGCACATTTTGAGATATAGAGACATCCTTTGAGCTAGAGAACAACCCCTCCACTCATCTCTTTGATTGATTGCACATCTTGAGTGAGATTGAGTGAGATTCAAGTGCTTTGCTTGAGAGTTGCATTCTAGAGGCACTTGATCTTCGAGTTGCTGCGGATTTCTCGTTACTCTTCCGTGTTTCCCGACACGGTAGACGGCTTGGAGCAGCGGAGGTGATTGAGCTCGCAATCGGAGATTGTTGGAGCCTTCACCAAGTGTTGTAAGGGGTTCTTGATCCTTCCCCGCGGGAGTTCGCAAATTGGATACTCTAGTGGAGCTCGTGGCTTGGAGGATCCCCATCTTGTGTGCGGTTGTGCGGCGCTGTAAGGTCCAAATAGGCTAGAGGGGGGGGGGGTGAATAGCCTAATTAAAACTTCTACAAGAAATACTTAACCACGAGTTAGTACGAAAGGTGGCGAAGCAAAAGCACTAGCTCTAACTAATTAAGCAAGCCACCTACACAAGTCTAGTACAAGGCTATTCACTAAACACAACAACAACTAAAAGCTAGAAACTAGAAGTAATACGAGGGAAGAGCTTTGATTGATTATACCGCCGTGTAGAGATGAGATGTACCAATCAATCGATCACACAAGAGAAATCCTCGGGAAGAGAATGACACAAGAATTTATCCCGAGGTTCACTTGCTTCCCGGCAAGCTACTCCCCGTTGTGGCGATACACCCACTTGTCGGTTCACGAGCTAATCGACTATCAAGAGTCGAGCCCTCGGCGGGCGCCGCACAACCGCACACAAGATGGGGATCCTCCAAGCCACGAGCTCCACTAGAGTATCCAATTCACGAACTCCCGCGGGGAAGGATCAAGAACCCCTTACAACACTTGGTGAAGGCTCCAACAATCTCCAATTGCGAGCTCAATCACCTCCGCTGCTCCAAGCCGTCTACCGTGTCGGGAAACACGGAAGAGTAACGAGAAATCCGCAGCAACTCGAAGATCAAGTGCCTCTAGAATGCAACTCTCAAGCAAAGCACTTGAATCTCACTCAATCTCGCTCAAGATGTGCAATCAATCAAAGAGATGAGTGGAGGGGTTGTTCTCTAGCTCAAAGTATGTCTCTATGTCTCAAAGTGTGCAAGAGTTACCCTCAAACCCCGGCCAACGTCTATTTATAACGAAGGGGTACGCAGCTAGCCGTTACAGACGACTCAGCGAAAATCGTGCTGACCGGACGCTCTGAACCGAGTGACCGGACGCGCTCAACGAGTGACCGGACGCGACAGTGCCAGCGTCCGGTCGCGTTCCAGTAAGCTCCAGCTACGACCGGACGCGTCCGATCGTACGTGATCGGACGCGCCGCGCGTCCGATCGTCACTCCGCTTCTCTCTGTGTTTCTGGACGCGTGACCGGACGCTCCGGTCCCGTGAAGGACCGGACGCGCCGGTCACGCGCTTCTCTCTTACGCCCAGTTGAACTGACCGGACGCGCCCGGTCAAACCGAGACCGCGTCCGGTGCAGCGTCCGGTGCAGCGTCCGGTGCAGCGTCCGGTGCAGCGTCCGATCGCCGTTTTTCAGTGAAAAACAATTCGGACTTTCACCACCTTTTCTCGCCTCCGGCGCAATAGAAAATAGGCATTTCATTTTCTCGAAAACGCCTGAATCCCGCGCTCGCACGCTCGGCGGGAGGGAGAGCGAACCCCAAACCCCTCTCTACCGCTTAAACTCCACCGCCTTCGCAACTGTGCTAACACCACCAAGTGTACACCTCCATGTGCATGTGTGTTAGCATTTCACAATCATTTTTCAAGGCGTTATGTTAGCTCTTTACTAGATCCTAATGCATATGCTCAAGACGTTGATCTAGTGGCACTTGATTTCCGAGCTAACCGTGATTGCCCCTCTTGATAGTCGGCTATGTATCCTAAACCCGGTCAATCACTTCTCTACTCATCTTAGACCGGCAAAAGGAAAACCCTATGGTTATACCTTTGCCTTGCGCTCTTAGATCCTTCTCTTTCACTTGATCATCTTGTCCTTCATTTTATGTGCATCTCCACCATGATCATCATTTCATGTCCATGCACCATCTCTTTGTGATCTTGTGGCCACCACTCCTTGCCACATACACCTTCATCACATGTGTTGCTTATGCCTAACTCAAAACACTTAACACATGACATTAGCAACTTGGTGTCATTGATTACCAAAACCAAACTTGGGCTTTCAATCTCCCCCTTTTTGGTAATTGATGACAACCATCACAAAGATATGAAATGAAATCAATTTTCAATTTCGATAGTATTAGCTCCCCCTACATATGTGCTTCCATGAGTTTGGTTCAATTATGTACATATGTATGGATTCAAATTTTGGGAGAGTTACTACTATCAAATTGATACTAAGGTATATAGAATGGACCTTTGAAGCGTGATACCAATCGGAGTTGCCTTTATATACCATCCTTAGCATCGAAGTAGCTAGACACCACTTGTAATACATCACTTGTAAAGATCATAAACACTAAAGTACTTTGTGAGATCAACATTAAAAGCAAAGGTGTCTAGATACCACATGTAAAGCTACTCTTAACAAAACATCATTCAAGTTCTATATCTAGCATACACCATTCAATCATGAATATCGAAATTAAACTTTGCAATGCAACATTTCATCATGTTAATGCACATACAAATGCAACAAATAATCCATGAGCTTGCTCCCCCTACTTATGTGCTCAAATTTAATTTCTCTCTTTGTGACTTTTCTTTTTATCTTTGTGACTTTTCTCTCCCCTGTGACTTTTCTCTCCCTCTTATTATATTTTATTTCCTCTTTGCAATATCTTTGTGACTTTTCTCTCCCCCTTTGTCAACAATCACCAAAAAGGTGCCTAGAATAGGTAATTTTAGTGAGAGACAAGTCAATCAATATGAGAGAGTCCAAATTATGGTTCAATCTAGATCACTTGCCTAGAATATGTAATTCAGTTTGATCCAAGGACAAGCTTCTTCACACCTCATAAAGTATAAGGGTTATCTTGACCATGTTGAAATACACATCATGAGCTCATTTTCTAGATTCAACACTAGGTTTGCAAGCCCACAAACATGTCATATGCTACCACTAGGTCAATCAAACATAGAAGCAATAGTGGTACCATATATACATTAAACTCATTTGATTTTCATGAATGAGCCTATTTGTCATGCAAATATGTCTATATGTTCTAAACATGTCCTTATCAAAGTATGGATGATATGCCAAACAACTTTACCTTGCTATGTTGGAGGAGAGGCATGTCATCTAAGAATGTAGGGGTGCACTCATTTCAAGTTGGAGAAGTCAAGTATGTTCAATTCATTCTTCAACTTGTAAAATCTCTTTTCATCAAGTGGCTTTGTAAAAATGTCGGCTAGCTGATCTTCGGTGCCAATGCTTTCAATGCTAATATCACCCTTTTGTTGATGGTCCCTTATGAAGTGATGCCTTATGTCAACGTGCTTCGTTCTTGAATGTTGAACCGGATTTTGTGTCATCTTTATAGCACTCTCATTATCACAAAACAAAGGCACATTCTTGAATTTAATTCCAAAGTCATTCAAGGTGGCTTTCATCCAAAGCAATTGTGCACAACAACTACCGGCACTAATGTATTCGGCCTCGGCGGTAGATAGTGCAACACTATTTTGTTTCTTTGATGACCATGAAACAAGAGACCTTCCAAGCAATTGACAAGTGCCACTTGTGCTCATTCTATCAATCTTGCATCCACCATAGTCGGAGTCCGAATATCCAATCAACTCAAAGTTAGACCCCTTGGGATACCATAGTCCAACATCATGAGTGCCCTTAAGATATCTCAATACCCTTTTGGTTGCTTTCAAGTGACTTTCTCTAGGTGAAGCTTGATATCTTGCACACTTGCACACACTAAACATCACATCCGGCCTAGAGGCGGTGACATAGAGCAAACTTCCAATCATAGACCGGTATTGCTTTTGATCTACCATGTTTCCACTATCATCAATACCCAATTGATCATTTGTGCCCATTGGTGTGCTCATTGGCTTAGCATCTTGCAATCCAAACTTCTTGATCATGTCCTTGATGTACTTGCCTTGACTTACAAAAGTGCCATTCTTCATTTGCTTGATTTGAAGTCCAAGGAAGTAACTAAGCTCTCCAATCATAGACATCTCAAACTCATTAGCCATCATATTTCCAAATTCTTCACAAAAGTCTTGGTTAGTTGATCCAAAGATAATGTCATCTACATAGATTTGCAACACAAACAAGTCATTTCCAAGCTTCTTGGTGAAGAGAGTGGTGTCAACCTTTCCCATCTTGAACCCTTTAGAGAGGAGAAAGTCCCTCAACCTCTCATACCATGCTCTAGGTGCTTGCTTCAAACCATACAATGCCTTCTTTAGCTTGTAAACATGGTTAGGCTTCTTATCATCTTCAAAACCGGGAGGTTGCTCAACATAAACTTCTTCATTGATGTAGCCATTGAGAAATGCACTCTTAACATCCATTTGATAGAGCTTGATGTTGTGTGCACAAGCATATGCTAATAAGATTCTAATTGCCTCCAGTCTTGCAACCGGTGCATATGTCTCTCCAAAGTCAAGACCTTCAACTTGTGTGTAACCTTGTGCAACCAATCTTGCTTTGTTTCTTACAACTACACCATCTTGATCTTGCTTGTTTCTAAAGACCCACTTAGTACCAATCACATTGTAGTTCCTTGGCCTTTCAACTAGTTCCCAAACTTGATTTCTAATGAAGTTGTTTAGCTCTTCATGCATGGCATTTACCCAATCGGAATCTTTCAATGCATCTTCTATTTTCTTAGGTTCTTCAAGTGACACAAATGAGTAGTGCTCACAAAAGGATGCTAGCCTTGATCTAGTTTGAACACCACTTTGAATTCCACCAATGATTTGATCCAATGGATGATCCCTAGCAATGCTAGTAGGTTGGAGTATTGGGAGTTGATTGCTTCCACTTGTTTGACCTTGAACTTGAGCTTCATCATGAGAACCACAAGAGCTTGCTTGATTTGTATCAATTTGCACACTTTGGTTGATCACATGAATATCATCATCATCAACTTGCATCGGCCTTATATCACCAATGTCCATGTTCTTCATTGCATTTGACAATTGATCCCCTCTCACATCATCAAGGTTTTGAGCTTCATTTTGAGACCCTTGGGTTTCATCAAACTCAACATCATGAACTTCTTCCAAGGTGCCATTTGTGAGATTCCAAACTCTATATGATTTGCTTGTGGTAGAATAACCAAGTAAGAACCCTTCATCACATTTCTTTTCAAACTTGCTCAACCTAGTGCCTTTCTTGAGAATATAGCATTTGCAACCAAACACTCTAAAGTATGCAATGTTAGGCTTTCTTCCATTCAATAGCTCATATGGTGTCTTTCCAAGCTTCCCATGGCAATAGAGACGGTTGCTACAATAGCAAGCCGTGTTTATGGCTTCACTCCAAAATGAATGACTAACATTGTATTCACTAAGCATTGATCTAGCCATATCAATCAAGGTTCTATTTTTCCTTTCAACTACACCATTTGATTGAGGAGTGTATGTTGGTGAGAATTGATGCCCAATACCAAGATCATCACACAAATCTTCAATTCTTGTGTTCTTGAACTCACTACCATTGTCACTTCTAATCTTCTTGATGGTGATTTCAAACTCATTTTGTACCCTCTTGACAAAAGACTTGAATAGATCATAAACATCACTCTTGTCATAAAGAAAGAGCACCCAAGTGTATCTAGTGTAGTCATCCACTATCACAAAGCCATACTTGTTGCCACCAATGCTAGTGTATGTTGTTGGCCCAAACAAGTCCATGTGCAATAACTCAAATGCCTTTGATGTGCTCATCTTACTTTTACTAGGATGTGGATTTCCAACTTGTTTGCCGGCTTGACAAGCACTACATGGTTTATCCTTTTCAAAAGTTACATCTTTCAAGCCTCTAACTAAGTCATGCCTCAAAAGTTTGTTCAATTGTTTCATTCCAACATGACCAAGTCTTCTATGCCATAACCATCCCATACTAGATTTGCTAAGCAAGCATGATGTCAATTGTGTCTCACTATCATTGAAGTCAACCAAGTATAAGCTATCATGTCTAAATCCTTTGAATATCAAATTTGATCCATCAACACTTATGACTTCAACATCATCACTACCAAATATGCACTTGAAGCCAAGATCACAAAGTTGTGCCACCGATAAAAGATTGAAATCTAAGCTCTCAACTAGCAACACATTAGATATGCTCATGTCATTTGAGATAGCAATTTTACCAAGCCCCTTGACCTTGCCTTTCTTGTTGTTGCCAAAAGTGATAGCATCAAAACCACCATTTTGACTAGTATCAATTGATTTGAACATACAAGAATCCCCGGTCATATGTTGAGTGCACCCACTATCAAGCACCCAATGCCTTCCTCCGGCTTTGTAATTGACCTACAAGACAAGATCAATTCCTTTTAGGTACCCAAACTTGTTTGGGTCCTCCAAGGTTAGAGACTAAGCCCTTTGGTACCCAAATGGCTTTCTTCTTTGAGCCCATCCATGGTGCACCAATGAACTTAGCATGAACACCATTTGTACCCTTGGTAAGTATATAGAAAGAATCAAACTTGATTGAGGATACATTAGCATTGGATTTCTTGTTCATGCATTGTTGCTCTATGTGACCAATTTGCTTGCAACTTTTGCAATAGCTACCTTTGTTCTTCACAAAACGAGTCTTGTGAGGAGCAAAAGCGGCCTTGCCTTTCTTGGGGTTATAGCCCAATCCCTCTTTGTAGAGAGAAGCTCTTTGGCTACCCAAGCACATAAGCAAGCGGTCCTCACCACCATAAGCCTTAGCTAAGGTGTGATTGAGCTCTTTTACCTCCTTCTTGAGATTTTCATTTTCAACTATTAGTGTGGAATCACAAGTGAAACCGTCACTACTAGATGAGGAAGATGTGGATGTGCTACATGAAAGATTAGTGGGAGCAACAACAATAGGCTTATGACAAGATTCATCAATTATATCACAAGATATGCCTATGTTGCAAGTTTTAGCTTTCTCAACATTAGTTGGCATGTTTTCACATTTTTCAACTAGAGAGGAATGAGCTTCTTCAAGCTTAGTGTGAGACTTTTGAAGCTTCTTATGGTCTTCCTTTAGACTCTCATAAGATGCCCTAAGCTCATCAAGTTCTTGCATAAGGTTTTTCTTTTCCTTAAGCAAGCCCTTGCACTCCTTTCTAGATTCTTTAAAATGTTGAGTGCAATCTTCTAGCATAGTGATTAGTTCATCTTTGGTGAATTCCTCTTCATCACTATCACTATCACTAGCATTATCATGATCACTCTCATCATCGGATGATACCTTAGCGGCCTTAGCCATGAAGCATGATGGAGTGTCGAAGAGGGAGACCTTCTTTTGGATGGCAATGCTAGCATGTCCCTTCTTCTTGCTCTTGTAGTCATCATCATCATCACTTGAGGAATCATCACTATCCCATGTAGCAACATGAGAATCATTCTTCCTTTTATGAGAGCTCTCCTTCTTTTCTTGCTTCTTCTTTTGCTTCTTCCTCTCCTTCTTGATAGCATCTTCATCATCACTATCATAAGGACACTTTGCAATAAGATGATCCTTGCTATGGCATCTAAAGCATCTCATGTTATGCTCATTCTTCTTAGATGAGTTCTTCCTCCTCCTTGCACGATAGCCCTTCTTCTTCATGAATTTGCCAAATTGCTTGACAAAGAGAGCCATCTTCTCATCAATGTCATTACTATCACAAGAGCTTGAGTCTTCATCACTTGATGATTCAATCTTGGACTTGCCCTTGGATGTGGTGGCTTTGAATGCCACACTCTTCTTCTTTTCATCATCTTTCTTTTCATTTTCCTTCTTCTTCTTCTTGACCAACTCATCCTTCTCATCATCTTCTCTATATGAATCATCGGTCATCACCTCTTGAAATATTTGTTGAGGAGTTGAATCCTTCAATGTAGTCCTTACTAGCACGGTGATCAATGTATCAAATCTCTTGGGCAAGCTTCTCAAGAACTTCATAGAGAATTGATTGTCCTTGACCTCCTCACCAAGTGCCTTGAGCTCATTAACAATGACTTGCAACCTATGAAACATCTCCGGTACACTCTCATCATCTTGCATCTTGAAGCTTGAAAATTTTTCTTGCAAGATATATGCTTTAGCGGTCTTTGTGCCTTCGGTGCCCTCAAATGTTTCTTCTAGCTTGGCCCAAGCATCATGAGCAATCTCAATGTTCTTCACTTGCTCAAAGGTCTTGTCATCTAGTGCCTCATGAAGAGCACTAATGGCAATATCATTGCATTGGAGCTTCTTCTCTTCTACCGGTGTAGGTGCTTCCGGATTAGCAACCTCAAATTTTGTTTCGGTGACCTTCCACACTTCTCTATTGATTGACTTTAGGTGTGCGGTCATCTTAACCTTCCAATAAGCATAATTTGTGCCATCAAAGTGAGGTGCCTTCTTGGTGTTGTTGATGTGCAAGCTTAATTGAGCCATTTCTATTTCACCGTAGGTTGTTAAGCCTCAAATAAACGGTGCCTCGGCTCTGATACCACTTGTAAGGTCCAAATAGGCTAGAGGGGGGGGGGTGAATAGCCTAATTAAAACTTCTACAAGAAATACTTAACCACGAGTTAGTACGAAAGGTGGCGAAGCAAAAGCACTAGCTCTAACTAATTAAGCAAGCCACCTACACAAGTCTAGTACAAGGCTATTCACTAAACACAACAACAACTAAAAGCTAGAAACTAGAAGTAATACGAGGGAAGAGCTTTGATTGATTATACCGCCGTGTAGAGATGAGATGTACCAATCAATCGATCACACAAGAGAAATCCTCGGGAAGAGAATGACACAAGAATTTATCCCGAGGTTCACTTGCTTCCCGGCAAGCTACTCCCCGTTGTGGCGATACACCCACTTGTCGGTTCACGAGCTAATCGACTATCAAGAGTCGAGCCCTCGGCGGGCGCCGCACAACCGCACACAAGATGGGGATCCTCCAAGCCACGAGCTCCACTAGAGTATCCAATTCACGAACTCCCGCGGGGAAGGATCAAGAACCCCTTACAACACTTGGTGAAGGCTCCAACAATCTCCAATTGCGAGCTCAATCACCTCCGCTGCTCCAAGCCGTCTACCGTGTCGGGAAACACGGAAGAGTAACGAGAAATCCGCAGCAACTCGAAGATCAAGTGCCTCTAGAATGCAACTCTCAAGCAAAGCACTTGAATCTCACTCAATCTCGCTCAAGATGTGCAATCAATCAAAGAGATGAGTGGAGGGGTTGTTCTCTAGCTCAAAGTATGTCTCTATGTCTCAAAGTGTGCAAGAGTTACCCTCAAACCCCGGCCAACGTCTATTTATAACGAAGGGGTACGCAGCTAGCCGTTACAGACGACTCAGCGAAAATCGTGCTGACCGGACGCTCTGAACCGAGTGACCGGACGCGCTCAACGAGTGACCGGACGCGACAGTGCCAGCGTCCGGTCGCGTTCCAGTAAGCTCCAGCTACGACCGGACGCGTCCGATCGTACGTGATCGGACGCGCCGCGCGTCCGATCGTCACTCCGCTTCTCTCTGTGTTTCTGGACGCGTGACCGGACGCTCCGGTCCCATGAAGGACCGGACGCGCCGGTCGCGCGCTTCTCTCTTACACCCAGTTGAACTGACCGGACGCGCCCGGTCAAACCGAGACCGCGTCCGGTGCAGCGTCCGGTGCAGCGTCCGGTGCAGCGTCCGGTGCAGCGTCCGGTGCAGCGTCCGATCGCCGTTTTTCAGTGAAAAACAATTCGGACTTTCACCACCTTTTCTCGCCTCCGGCGCAATAGAAAATAGGCATTTCATTTTCTCGAAAACGCCTGAATCCCGCGCTCGCACGCTCGGCGGGAGGGAGAGCGAACCCCAAACCCCTCTCTACCGCTTAAACTCCACCGCCTTCGCAACTGTGCTAACACCACCAAGTGTACACCTCCATGTGCATGTGTGTTAGCATTTCACAATCATTTTTCAAGGCGTTATGTTAGCTCTTTACTAGATCCTAATGCATATGCTCAAGACGTTGATCTAGTGGCACTTGATTTCCGAGCTAACCGTGATTGCCCCTCTTGATAGTCGGCTATGTATCCTAAACCCGGTCAATCACTTCTCTACTCATCTTAGACCGGCAAAAGGAAAACCCTATGGTTATACCTTTGCCTTGCGCTCTTAGATCCTTCTCTTTCACTTGATCATCTTGTCCTTCATTTTATGTGCATCTCCACCATGATCATCATTTCATGTCCATGCACCATCTCTTTGTGATCTTGTGGCCACCACTCCTTGCCACATACACCTTCATCACATGTGTTGCTTATGCCTAACTCAAAACACTTAACACATGACATTAGCAACTTGGTGTCATTGATTACCAAAACCAAACTTGGGCTTTCAGGCGCCCGCCGAGGGCTCAACTCTTGATAGTTGATTAGCTCGCGAACCGACAAGTGGGTGCATCGCCACAACGAGGAGTAGCTTGCCGGGAAGCAAGTGAACCTCGGGATAAATTCTTGTGTCATTCTCTTCCCGAGGATTTCTCTTGTGTGATTGATTGATTG